>NQII01000141.1:908844-975960 GCA_002778355.1 Clitarchus hookeri
AAGCTGAGAAAGTTTTATTGTTTATGCAAAAAGTGAGGGCCACGGTGACCGAGTTGTTAGACTTCTCGGTTCCCACCAAGGCAAACCGGGTTCAATCCCTGACTGGTTTACTCTGGATTTTCACAAGTGGGAATTGCGGACTATGCAGCTGGTTGGCGGGTTTTCTCAGGGATCTCCTGTTAGCCCCACCCTTTCATTCCAGTGCTGCTCCATGCTCACCTCACTTCACCCTCATTGGCTCTCAAAGCCTCAATGTTGAGGTGCCCAAATCTCTTCACTTTGTTGCAGGTAAATTTTTAAGTTATTTAAATTCTTAAACAATTGCAGAAGTTGAGTGCAACTTGCCACTAAGGCCTTTAAAATTATAGTGGTTGGGCATTATTGTAAAATGTTTAAGAATACTAGCTCTGTAGGAGCCCAAGCACTGCCTATGTAGGCACCTGCAATTTGTATTGATATGGTTAGTGTAGTAGTAAATCATTGGTTGAAATACATTTTTCATTATACGTGTAATAAGGAAAGTGATGATTATGTATTTAAAAATTAATTTTTATAATTGGCTTTAGTTGTAATGTAAACATTCCTCCTTTATTTCCAAAATGACATGTTTTTAAAACTGTCTTCAAGTCTGAGTGTAATAATTTGATCATTTCGTGTTATCATTTATCAGTGAAATTACAATGTGTTTTAGGCAAGTAGAATCTTCACGCGCTAACAATCTGTCATTCTTTTCAACTTTTATTTTTGTATCATTATGCAATAATAAAAATGTTATGTACTGTTAATATCCAATAATTGCCAATCACACATTTGCACAACATAATGACATTTGTCTGCTAAATAAAATAAAATGCGTAAATCTTAGATCAGTATTCCTTGCAGTTTTGTGTGTTACATAACGAGATAATATTCTGTGAACACTATTTTGAGAATTTGTGCAGTATTCTGCAAATTGTTTCAAGTTGAGGCTTTGCATTTAAACACATGCTTTTTAAAGGGTTTATTTATGTATGAATAGTAACTGCGTAAAAATAAATTGTAATTCTGAAAAATGAACCAACTTTTTTGCACATATTGATGTAGGTTTGACATTCCAAGAATGCATTTTTATGTGTTACAGACATTAGGGTCTCTGCAAGTATAGCACGGTGATAACATTTTTGCAGAAATAACAAAGTGCCATCATTTCCATGAAATGCAATTAATGTTGTGTGTATTTTTCTTTTTGTTTGATAAGCATTTTGTTCAGGGACAATTTTACATTGGCACTGTGTTCATATGATTATTTTCTTATTTCAAGCCCATCTTGAATAAATTAAAACAGTTGGCACAGTACTACCTGGCAAATCTGGTGATTTGTTGATGCCTCCAAAATAACATAAAATTTGGTATAATTTAAATTTGGAAATAAATGTTGCTGTGGTTAAAGTACAAATGTATTGCAACTTTCAGCCAATGGGGAAACAAGTGTTCTAATTTGTGCACTCAGATAAGCAGCTTGTGTGTGTGAGCTATGCAATGGCCCACTGATTTCTTAGTTTTGTGGATTGCAGCAACAGCCTTGAATCTAAAATATTGTATCTATCATGCTAGATGTTTCACAAAAGGAAATTGGTTGTGGTGAGAAGCACTTTAATCTAAAGTATTCTGTACTCTGAACTAGTATAACTCGCTAAACAAAGTGTAGAACTGGAGAGGGGTAAAACTTTGGTACTAGCGTAGCTGGTCAGAGGGGAAGAATACTGGCGAGTATGGGAAATTCAATACTGTTCTCTCTCAGCGCAAGCATGTGCACGTCTGCCGACGTGATTCAAGCAACTTCTACAGAAATGTGTTTTCAAGGTTTACTTTTGCCCAGGAAAATTTATTTCATCTTTTAAAACTTTTGGAAGTTTTTTAGGTGTTCGAACGTCTCCTTCAACTGCACAAAAAGTCTGACAGTGTGCAGAATCACACCAAGATGAAAATCCTCTGTAGAGATTTTTTTACAATTTTGTTTCCTTTTCTTTCCATGCACGTGCAATTTCTCACAAACTAAGATCACCTTGTTTTTCTTCTTTTCATATTTAGCTTACAGTTGGTTCCGATTTTCCTGTTGCCACCACAACACATTTAGTAGCCTGACATATTGGGTGTAGAAGTCTTTTCTTTATCACAGAACTTAATCACTTTCCCAGTAACTTCACTGCACTAACTGTATAGTTTGATTGCTTGCCATGCTTCCTGATGATATTTTGTTAGAGGTACTGAAAATTACAGCCACTTTCGGTTGAACCCTGCTTTTAAATAGTGAACATGTGCTGGTCTGTTGATGCACGCTTAGTAATTCAAATGACGAACACTGCTGAGAATACACCTCAGCCTACACTGAAGTATCAACACTGCAGTGCTGTGCAACGTGTCACCTGCAGCCGAGTGCTTTATTTTGCCCTGGAGGAGGCTGGGGTGTGTCCGAGGGAAAGGAGAGAACACTGTGATGGTGTGAAGTTGACATATTTTCCAGATACACGTGTGGCTTGGTTGAGTAGTAGTAATGTGTTTACATTTTAATACGTTGCCTCTTTTTTTTTTTTACATGCACAAATATGTTTGTAAGTTTAAAGTAGTAAAATGTGTAATCATCATTATCTCAAGGAGATTGTTGTTTCCATTCTTATTTTATGCTGAATNTTTTTTTGAGGGCCTGAGTTACACATTAGTTTGTTACCAAGAAGTGGGATGCATGGCATGTGGGAACTGTTCATTACACAGTTTGATTTTGTTTTTTTTTTACAAGAGGGAAATTTGATATGTGGCTCTATAGGACTGAACTTTAAAAGACATTTTGTGGAAGCTTGTACTGTAGGGATGAAACTTGCCTGTCACACTATTATACATCAAAATAATTTTACAACTTCTGTTTGCTGGTTACTGTGTTCTAAGATATTATGTATATTATAGCAACTTCTATGTATTTGTGGTTCAGCCAACCCATACTCGTAAGAGGAAACAAGTTAGTATGCGTTTTGGATCTGAAATTTGTTTATTTTTCTTGTTTTTATTTATTATTCCCCACCTTGGCCCGGTTACATGAACATACATCCTCCGGACAATGAAGGAAGGCCAAAGAGTATTAAAGTTAACATTTTTTGTATAAAAAAAATTACTTTTAGTTTTTGTACATTAAAAGGTAATTGCTTACTTCNAGTATTAAAGTTAACATTTTTTGTATAAAAAAAATTACTTTTAGTTTTTGTACATTAAAAGGTAATTGCTTACTTTAGGGACTTTTCCAATATTTGGAAAAAAAAATTTGTGACTGGTGTTTTTAGACTTTACAGAAGTTGCTGATACATTTAGACACATGCACATTTTAATATCAAGCATTNAGTATTAAAGTTAACATTTTTTGTATAAAAAAAATTACTTTTAGTTTTTGTACATTAAAAGGTAATTGCTTACTTCAGGGACTTTTCCAATATTTGGAAAAAAAATTTTGTGACTGGTGTTTTTAGACTTTACAGAAGTTGCTGATACATTTAGACACATGCACATTTTAATATCAAGCATTNTTTGTGACTGGTGTTTTTAGACTTTACAGAAGTTGCTGATACATTTAGACACATGCACATTTTAATATCAAGCATTCTAATTTATGCATTTTTTTTCTTCATGGAAGGAAATTTACTGCACTATGTATTTTAAAGAATTTGTTTACATTTGAGGATTTCTGTAATTCTGTTTGCAGTAAATAATCTAGCATCAAAGTAGTGTGGTGATGAAATATTGTTTTACAATAGAATTTTTAGTTATATTGTAAATGTTGGTGAGTGTTTGGCAGTAGGTGTAGTTGTGTAATGTTCACTTTTGATGCCTTCTCAATTTGACCACTTGAATATTTGTGAATTACAAATGGAAGGTACAAGTTCAAGTGCTTTGAGGTTTCAGAATTAGTTTCACAGTGTTGTCCAGATCACTTCTTTTTGAATTTGTTAGATGTCAATGTTTTTGTGTAAGATGAAGTAACTGATGTGCAGGGTGGTTGAATTGCTAAGAGGATGACAAAGTTTGTTTTGCTGCTGATTTTCTGTTGAATATGAACATCTGCACTATTTTCTGCTCGCTCCTTGATAATTTTATCCCCCACAAAAATAGGCAAGTAGATTTGTGTTGTATACTGTTGGATGAATCACTGAAGGTTTTGACATTATTTGAGGAATTCTAATTTTTTTGTGTGGTTTTTTTTACATATTAGCTATAAATATAATGCAAATTTGTTTATGTATCTCTGTAAAAGTGATAATTTACCTGCTTTATATGATGTAGGTATAAATAAGTACAGTACTTGTGCTCCAGGAAGAAAATTGATGTGAATTTGCACGTAATCATGTTTTTAAAGCTATTAGTTGAANAGTACAGTACTTGTGCTCCAGGAAGAAAATTGATGTGAATTTGCACGTAATCATGTTTTTAAAGCTATTAGTTGAAATTTGTTATATTTTTGTGTTATTTGTAATGTTTTTTCAAGCCCTAATTTCTCTGAGCTTCAGTATCCCTCCCCACTNAGTACAGTACTTGTGCTCCAGGAAGAAAATTGATGTGAATTTGCACGTAATCATGTTTTTAAAGCTATTAGTTGACATTTGTTATATTTTTGTGTTATTTGTAATGTTTTTTCAAGCCCTAATTTCTCTGAGCTTCAGTATCCCTCCCCACTNATTTGTTATATTTTTGTGTTATTTGTAATGTTTTTTCAAGCCCTAATTTCTCTGAGCTTCAGTATCCCTCCCCACTATGACCTTCTAAGATATAGATCAAATAAACAAATGTCCCATGTGTAAAAATTTAATATGAAACTTCTGTAACTCCCAAAACCACAATTTTCAAAAAATTTAGTTTCAATTTTTGTGAAGATATTAAAGGGAAAATTTACTCACCAAAATGAAATGGGAGAAATATTTTCTTAATCTTCCATGAACTTAATTTTTCACTTTTTGCAACTTTGGTAAAGCTGGTACCTAAATATCTCTGGCGTGGAAACTGGTAAAAATATGTGTGTGATATTGAAGTCTTAAATAATTAGTAAACACCAGTATAAATTTAGTTAGTAGAGAAACTATGAGTTCATATTCAAAATCATAAAATCAGATATTATTTAATAGTTAATACAAAAGTTATAAAAGTGAAAATTTAAACTATGCATTATTGTCACATCCCAGTTACTTTTCATGCAAGTGATTTTACGTATAATCTTATATGACAAAATGTTAGTGCTCCTCCTCCCCAGTTATAAAAATAATATCAATAACCGGAACACAAACATTGAGGCATGTCAACTTTGATGTCTAAGTTATTGCGTAGGCAACTCGCAGTAGATGCTTTTTGTGTGATGTACGAGGGAAGAAGGTAGCCTGTTTTCATCAGTAAAACANACGAGGGAAGAAGGTAGCCTGTTTTCATCAGTAAAACATGTGGCAGTGTTATCCTAAAATTGGGTGAAAAAAATGGAAAACTGAAGAAAAGAAATTTGCAGTAAGAAGTTTCCAAAGGGAATATCTTTCAGAGATGTAGCAGAAATAATAGACCCATCAGTACAGATAGGTTTCATAAAACTAGAATATATTGCAACAAAGCAAGAAGTGTTCGCCCGTCTGGTCTAATGCAAAGAGAAAAACATAATATACGAAAGTTATCATGCATACGGAACTGAGTGCTCCAAAGATTACAGCTGATGTTGAACGGGAATTGGGAAAGCACGTTGCAGCACAAACAATACAAAATGTGTTTCATGAAGCCGGATATAATGGCCCAAGAGCCTGAAGAAAATCTTATGTTAGCCTGGTGAACAGATTAAAGCAACTTTATGCTAGGAATCATAAAAACTACAGCTACGACTACTGGAGGGGAAGGTCGTATTTACTTAACAATTAGTAAAAAAAAAAAAATAGCACAGCTACAATGAAACATCGTGGATGTTCACTACTTGTTTGGAAATGTATAAGTGCTTATGGTATAGGTAAATTGTGTTCATTGATGGTACCATTGTAATGCTGCTCGTCGCGTTATGGCCGCCATATTTGTAGCATTCCACGTCTGGGTATGATGAATGGAAATTACCACTCGGTTAGCTCAGTTTGTAGTAACATGAAACTTTAAAGGTGCCAATAAATATAAATAAAGTCCAATGTTTGTTAATTACTCTGTACTTTTATTTATCAATCCAATGAAACAGTTCACATACAATCGTCAGGTATGCAGAGTACAAACCGGTTTACAGGCACACCAACAGACAGCAGCGCCACAGTCGTTTAATTATTCATTTACTTCTCGAAAACTTGCCTCGCAAGAAGAAAATACGAAGGCAGGAGGGACGTCCGTTCCCTCCTGGCACCCTACCAGCCTCCCACACCGGCGGAAAGAATTTATTAGAATTAAGTATATGCCAAAAAATAATTAAGTTGAAAGATTTAGTGGTTGCGGGTGCTTGCCGGGGTGGGTGAAATTCGTCACGTACGATGCGTCTTCCTTGGCTACTTGTTGTTACATTTCTTGCGGGTGATAGATACACAGAGTATTTATCTCCCATGGCTACCCCTCCTCAGCAGGGTGCCACCAACTGTTACCAAATATGGGCATAGCATGTGTCGCCACGCCATATCGAACTGCGTAGCCCTCCGAACTGCGTGGTCAGTAAAAGATAATCCAACCCTTCTAGAACAAAAACTGTCAACGCATTCAGAAAGCTTCTATCACTAATGCTGTCGCACAACAAAAATTAAGATTTATGAAACGGCAACCGGATGCCTGATAAACGTTACCACGATAAATGAACTACCACTGCTTTAATTTTGAATCCTGATAAAATATTACGAAACTTCACAAAACGAAAGAACATGAACCACGTATCTCGATAATTAATATATTGTGTCGTTACACTACGGACCAAAAACTCAACGTTAACTTTCTGAAATCTTGCCTTCCCAAAAGTGTTAGTGATGCGAGTCTTTGACTACATTACATTGTCACCCAAGATAGCTATCCTAAAAATACAGCCCTAAACACAAAACTGTGGCTGCTATACAACACACTATACTGGATGGCAACACTTCCACTTCCACGGTCGCCAGACATCAATCTCATTAAGAACTTGTGGCATACTCTAGAAGAAAGACCCGGTATAATGGCTGTATGTTTTGTTTCTGTCTCGCAGTAAATAATTGAGTGTTAATGTACCCACCATACAGTGTCCTTTTCTGCCAGGTATACATCCGTAAACTTGAAGCCTGTGGAAAAATTAATATTTTCTTGAGTCACTGTATATACAAAGAGAAGTGCTAGCTTAGTGTGTTTGTATATACACAGTCGAATCACATTATTGTGACCACCTGCTAGTGGTTTTCGCCCTTCGCAGCACGGACAGCAGCTGGACAAGCTGGCAGTGACTCAGTCAGGTGCTTATAGGTCTCCGTGGGTATCTGGAGCCATGCTGTCTGCAGTGCTTCACACAACTGTTGAAGGATGCGTGGCGGAGGAGACAGATGGCAAACACTATGATTGTTGTGGTCCCACAGATGTTCAATTGGATTGAGATTAGGGCTGTTTGGGTGCCAGGGAAAAACTTTGAATTCCTGATTGTACTCTTTCAGCCACGTACGGACACTTCTAGCCATGTGGCAAGGCACATTATTATGCTGGAAGATCCCATTCCTCCCGAGGAAAGAGAATCAACATGTAAGGGTGGATGTGATCGCCGAGGATGGATTCGTAACCAAATTGATCAAGAGTGCCTTCCACATGGATGATGGGACTTAGAGAATACCACGAGAGCATTCCCCAGACCACACCACCGCCTTGTGTTCGTCCAGCAATGGATGCAGGATGTCGGTTCTCAGACGTTTCTCGCCAGACACGCTGATCTCCATCTGTTCTATGCAGTTGAAAACATGACTTGTCAGGGAAGGCTACCCATCGCCAATCAGCAGCGGTCCAGTTGCCATACTGTTGAGAAAATGCCAATCGTTTTCATTAATGTACCGGTGTTAGCATGGGTGCAGTCACCCTCCGTCTACTCCGGAGCCCCATTCACAGAAGGTTTCGCTGAACTGTTGCGTGGACACATGTCTGGATGTCCGCTGGTTCGTTTGGACAGTGAGCTGTTCCACTGTAGCCTGTCGGTTGGTCATCACACACCGTTGTAGTGGACGTTCACCTTGGACATCAGTGGTGCGTGGAACTCCGCAGTTTCCACGACGGTTATTCCCAATGGTGCAGTTCGTCCACTCATGATACACCTTTACCACAGAGGCACGTGAACAGTTCACAAACGTCGCTGTTTCTGAAATGCTGGCCCAAAATCCGATGATCATCCCTTTTTACAACTAGGTTAAATAGCTTCCCTTACCCATGACAGTAGGAAGCACAATGTGTACAGCCAGCCTGTCAGTCACATTATATACCCGCTTCACCAACCCATGTCATGAGCTACGTTTGCACTGCAGATGGTACTTCTAGCAGGTGGTCATAATAATGTGGTTCAACTGTGTTCGTATGTTCGTGGGGAATATAGTCTATATTTCACCTGCAAGTATACATTTTATTAGATCCTTAGCTTGCTGTTTAATTCATCCATTTCTGCTCTGGCCACACTTGCCAACTGGCACACTTTATTCTTCCCTTCATATTCTACAATCCTCCTTATAAATTTAGTAATTGTGTCTGTTCCCTTACGTTTTCTGGGTATCCTGTATTTCACACTCCCTCGGTGGTTGGAAATTTTTTTGATATCAGGTGAAATAGCTCTCCATTCTGTACATACAGTGTGTTTTTCTTTGATCTGCACTTGTTGGCTATCACCCTGAACCTCCCTGACTTGACTGTTGCCCTGGGCACATTCAAGTGTTGAGCCAGCAGTGGTGTCACAAATAACATCATTTTCTCTCTCATTTGTTCCAACCTCTACTGCATGTTTTACTTTCTCTCCATGATGCTCTGTTTCCTGTACCAGCATCTCCACCTCTCCTCTCACTGATCTATTGCTGTTGCCGCTTCATCCTCGCAAGTTTCAACATGTTAGGGGACCTGTTAGTTTGCTGATGATAGCTGGAATACATTTCTCTTTGATGTGTCTGTAATCCATAGCCATGATTCTGCTGCACACTATCAACTGCCTGATTTTACTTCACCCTTTGCCTTGCTTACTCTGTTTCTGTATTACCCTACTTGTAATGTTTGGTACAGTACTACTAACGATATTCTTGTGCATACATTTCTGCCTAGCATTAAATCGTACATCTCCCCTGTAGTTATCTGAGGGGTGGTTCTATAACCCAACAAGAAACGTGGCAATGCTACCTCTAAAGGAACTTTGTCAGATACCACTGTTTTTACCTTATATTTGAAAGTCTTTACCATGTTCTCTACAGCTCCATTTGTTGTAGGGGGGCAAAAAGTGTGCTTAATTCCATAAAACTTACAGAATTCTGCAAACTGTTGTGAAGTTAATTGCAGACTGTTGTCATTTACCATATGCTCTGGTGAACCAAAATTTGCAAACCATCCATGAAGACATGCGGTTATTGACTCTGAGGTTACCAAGTGTAATTTTTGAACCTTTGGCCATTTAGAATAGCTGTCTGTCAAAATTAAAAACTTATTCTGCAAGAATGGACCTGCTAGATCAATGTATACTTGCTGCCATGGGCGACTTGACCATGTGCAAGGTAGAAGAGCAGCTTTTGGAGGTTTATTTCTGTTTTGTAGGCATGCGGTGCACAACTTTGTTACCTCTTGTAAATGAGCATCAATGTTGGGCCACCACACATACGACCTATCTAAGGACTTCTTTTTAACTATTCCAAAGTGGGATGACTGCAGCTCATTTAATATTGTGCACTGCAGTTTTTGTGGCATGACAACCCAATGTTACTGTATTAAACATCCTTGATCAACTGTTCACTGGTCTCTCCTGTTCCACTATGGTTTCAGATCTTTCTCAACATCATCTCGCCAACCTAAACTGCAGAACTGTAACTTTGCTCAACATTACATCTGTCCCTGTTTCTAACTTATTCTTCTGGCTGTTACTGGCATGAATTCTCCTGTTCCCACCCTTAAATATGAAAATTCCTCTACTTGTTCTGTTTTACTTGCTTATGGTAGCATTGATATACCATCTGTATTGCAGTTGCTGCGACTTAATAACCCTGTCGTGTTATTGCCCACTGTTGCAATCTATTGGCTGCCATCTGTGATATGCCTTTGTGCTCCCCAAAAATGTAAAGCTTGTGGTCAGTTAGGGTGAAATGACTGCCATACAAATAACTGTGAAAATTGTGACACCAAACATTATCGCTGTTGCCGCTCTATAAATTTGAGAGTGGTTCTGCTGAGCTTTGTTAAGTGTGCACAATGCATATGCAATAAATAGGTTTCTCATCCCCAGATGGATTCACATGTTAAATTACAGCCTCCAAACCATATAGTGATGCATCACAAGCTAACAGAACTGGCAAGCTTGTAACATAGTGAGCCAATACCTTTGATGTTAACATTTCCTTTATAGTTGCAAAAGTATCATCACATTGTACCAAACAATTCCACTTGCAACCCTTCTTAAGTAAAGCATACAATGGTGCCATAATCATAGCTAAACAAAGATGAAACATACTGTAGTACTCCACTAATACTAAAAAAGACCTTAACTGTGGTACATTTAGTGGTTTTGTTGCATTGTGTACAGCAACTTTTTCAGTTTGTTTACCAATACCATTTTAGTCTACAACACATCCTAGGAATGAAACTAAGCGCAAGAAAAACTGATATTTGCCCTTGTTTACTTTAAATCCAAACTCATGCAAATTATTGGAAACATCTTCCAGGTTCTTGAAATGGTCTTCTTTTCTTGTAACTAAAATATCCTGAAAACTGACGAGTTACCTTAAATAAAGACCTGGTAACACCAGATCCATACTGCGTTGGAAGTCGGCTGTAGTGAAAAAGTCTCTTATGTGTTTAATAGTACAGATGTTTTGTAACTTCTCGTCTAACTGAAGTTGTTTGTAGGCATGCGACAAATCAATTTTTGAAAATACTTTAGCACCTTGAATTTTAGCAAAGAGGTCTTCAATTCGTGGAAGTGGATATCTCTCAACCTCAAGTTCCTTCAAAGTCTCAACCTTTTTTGATAATTTGTCCAAATCACTATTGAACAGCTGAGAGAAACTTGTTTTAGGGTTGTCACACCCTCTTTATCACCATCAGCACACACAACATCTTTTCCATCAGATAAACTGGTTTGGGAAGATTTAGGGCTCAATACCAGTCCCTGTCTGATTAAAGGAGGTCCACCATTTGGCACAACAAATAAAGGTAGTTTTTGGCTCATGCTGCCATACTTGGCTTTTACTGTGATAGTACCACTCGGTTGCAACTCATCATCTGTATATGATCACAGTTTACATTTGTGTCTTCGATGATGTGATTTGGGAATTGTTGATTGTATGTATCGTACAATAGGGCTGAAATAGCTGCCCCTGTGTCCACATACATTTCAAACACATGCAATGCAAGTTGCATTTTTACTTACCAAGACTGTACACCAATACTATTGATGTTGAGCAGATGTAACTACGTGTGTTGATGGTCATCTTGCTCTTGATGCGTATCTTACTCATCATCTCGCAGTTCTCCAACAATGTAATTCTGCTGCATAACATTGCCTTGAGGATTATGATGATGAGACATTACTCACATGTGACCCAATTTGTTGTAGTTATGGCATACATACTCTCTAAACCTGCACTTAGAAGCAAGATGGTCAGGTTTACCACAACAAAACTACACTGCATCCTTGTCTTTCACATTTTTGTTACTACTGTAGGCGGCACTATTTGTGGCCAGCTGGTGGCTTGCCACAACACTTTGAAAAGACCTGAGAATGTTTTTGTCAAGGTGGGGGTTGTGTGTGTGTCCTGAACATGCAGTGAAAGTATCTTGTGTATGTCTGCATTAGGATCTTGGATGTTGTACTTGCAATCTCTGGACACAGACGCCATATTTTCCGCTGCCTCTTCATAGGACAAAGCAATTTTCACTGCTTTGTCAAACAACGTTTCACTTTGCAGATATAAAACCTGCGTTATTTCTTTGTTACGTATCTCCACAATAAACTAATCATGTAGCAGCTGATACGTCATTTTTCCTATAGCAGAAATCAAAATGGTTATTTTTCTTTTCTTGTATCGGCCGTTTCTGTGGCCGATAACGTCGGTGCAAATATTGTTCCAATTATTCACTGTAAAAGTTCCAGTCTTCTTTGCCAGCTTCAAATTTCTCTAACATACTCGTCGCCGTTTGTAGTATATATATGTTTGACATGAAAGTATAAGTTTTATAACAAACTTAGCTTGCTATGTAATCCGTCTATTTCTGCTGTGCGCATGCTGTCAGCTGGCACACTCGACTCTCCCCTTCATATCATTTACTAGCAAAATAAATAAACTTGTGGTCTGGCAGGCATCATAAAATGTCACAGTGTCGTATCTAATCTCTGGTTGGCAATTATTCATTCTGAAAACATTTTTCTTAGTCTAATGTTGATGCTACATTTTGTTTTAATATGGACTGTTTGAAAGGGACTTCTATGGCTGAAAAATCTTCACAGAAGTGTTTGTATAGTAGTACTTTCTGTATTTAAACTGTTCAGAAAGTTAAATGGTGAAAATAAAAAAAAACTATTGAAGTTGAGAGTGGATGAAGCCATTTTGAGAGTTAGTAAATACTATCATAATATTGGTTCCTTGTAAATATTATTTTTTTGTTTGTTTTTTGCCTGTAACCCTACACAGGCTCACAAGACAGTTTATTTCAAAAGATCAAGGAAAGGTTAGTTTGAGAATAAATCTGTATGTCCAACAGGTTATAGTCAAGAGTTATGTTGCCAAAAAAACTCTTTAACTTTTTTAACTCCACAGAATTAATAGAGTAACTTTACTCTGCTTTTAGTATTTAAAAATTATCCTCAAGTACTGCTGCCAAAAAAAATCCTCTGTTCTCACAATATAAAACTTACTATACTATCAAAACCAAAGCAGGTAAAGTGTCAGACAAGGAAAAAGTTCTAGTTTTGCTTCTGCGAAAATAATGAATGCCATAAAAATGATGATAGCTGATGAACTAGCCAAAAAACATATTATTTTGTAGCTACAAGCAAGGATACTGTCTCTTGCTTTCCCCGTGGTCACAAGAGAAAATAATACAAGAGTTTGAAAGTTACAGAATATGTCAAAAGTATGTGAAAGTATGCAAACGAGGAATCACAACTAGGGGAAGGTTTTGAGATTACTAATATTGCAAAAAAAAATTGTGTGAAGGTGATAAAAACTGCCATATTTGGAGGGGCTGCGGTGGGCTCGATTCCCGGTGGGGTTGCTCTTGGATTTTTGCATTTGGGGATCGTGCTGGACAATACCGTTGGTCAATGGGTTTTCTCAGGGATATCCTGTTTCCCCTGCCCTTGCATTCTGGTGCTGCACCATACTCACCACACTTCACCCTCATAGGCTCTCAAGACCTTGATGTTACGAGCCTCCCAAATCTATGCACTTAGCACTGCCATATTTGGACAAAAGATGTAACTGTAAAAATTTATGGGAAGAAAGTTTATAAACTAAGGGAAAAATTATTCATTTATAATACAAGATGAAATTCATGCCAGTTGCAAGGTGAAATCCCAAGCCACTGTATACATACTTGTTTATTAACACAGACAGTGGAAAAAAAATTTTGTTTAAAGATTGCATAATCTGGGACAGTTTGTAACACAATTTGGGCATTTCACACATTTCAAAATAATTTCTTAAATCAAATAGAAGACACTTTACCTGCTGTTTAAAAGAGAATATATTTTTCTGATGGAGCTTCCAACCAGTAGAAGCAAAAAAGTTATACTTCACAATCAATATCTCCTGCACACACTCACTGGTGTGCACAGGCATGCATGAGCATGCACACACACACACTTTCTCTAATTTGATTTGTAGCTTACCNTTCTCATTTTCACTTTTCCTCCCTAATATTAGTAGGAGCTGTGGTGGTGTAGTGGTCAGCGTACTCCTTCGAACCAAGGTGAACCGGGTTCGATTCCTGGCGGGGTCACACTCTGGATTTTTACATGGATATCGTGCCAGATGATGCCATTGGTTAGAAGATTTTCTCGGAGATCTCCCATTTTGCCCACCCTTGCATTCCTGCGCGATTCCATACTCGCCTCGCTTCACTCTCATTGGCTCTCAAGAACCTGATGTTAAGAGTTGGCCAAATCTCTACACACCACTCCTAACGTTACTAACTGTTCACTGCGTGTGTCACTCGCTGTCTGCCTCAGATTCGCAACATTTTAATGTTTCAGTGTACAATTTTTAAATATATTTTTAAAGTGTTATTTTTGTAATTAATTTGTTTAAAACCACGATGAGTCTGTGTATCTGATTTGCGAGTGTTGTGACACATTTTAGAAATTTATAAGGGACCCTCGTAGAAATACTGCCTTTAGAATAATATTATCTGCCACTAAATAACATTATATATATATATATATATATATGTGTGTGTGTGTAAAGTTTCATGTCTGGTGCTTTTTGTGTGCTTGTTTGTCGAAAGGCAGCTAAAGAGCATTTGCAATCAATTTAATAATTGGAAGCCTCTACTTTTTTGTACAACTTGAGTTTCTTTCCATCACATGTAATCATATACTGCCATCTGATCTCGACTTGTCAGGCTATTCAGTAATAGATCAAATTATTTTGTATTTACTTAATCTAAAAAATTGTGCTGGACGATGGTGCTTGTTGATGGGTTTCCTTGGGGATTTCCTGTTTCCCCAGTCCTTGCATTCTGGTGCTGCTCCATTTTCACCTCACTTTACCCTGATCTGCTCTCAAGACCTCGATGTTAAGAACCACCCAAATCTCTCCACTGCACTCAATTATAGAGGCAATAAATGTTGAGTGAAAAAATTAATTTCATTGTGGATGTTTTGTCAGAGTAAACCCTTCTCCAACACAAAAATGTGCATGGTAAGACACATTTTCTGTTCTTTACCACACCTCCCGATTATAAGATTATCACTCTCAGAAAGAATAGCACAGTACCACTTAAAAAAAAAATAGTTTTTTTTTTCTTTCCAAAAGAGTTGATTGACACATTGTCATTCTCCCTGCAGGAGGATGAGACATTTGCCACCATTTTTTATTGTAAGTAATAATAACAGTATACTACTGCTGAGGGTAAAAGAACTCTGAATGAGCTCAACCCCAACTATGAGCTAGCTCTTTTATTTCAAATGAGCTTTTACTGAAGTTTAACTCCTTTTATTGTAAAAGAACATGAGTTAAGCTATGATCCACTTTCAAAGAAGTTACCCAGCCACTGGCTATCAGTAAGTTTAAGGAGACTATGTTTGGAAAGACCAGTACTTCAGTTTTAAACTTTCCTTCATTGAGATTGCAAACAATAAGACTAAATAGCTCAAAAGGTCTCTTGTCATATTGAAAGCCTACATCTGCTGGACCTGACACTATCCAGAGTAAATGGTTAATGCCTTGTAATATAATTTATAAATAAGTTGAACCTTCTGCTACATATCCAACATCCAAGTATGAATTCCACAGACACTATTGTGGTTGATCACTGTGTCATTTTGGAGCCTACTGTGCAGAATGATTTTCCGCATGGAGTAGGCACGTAACTCGTGACATAATGGCATTTATAACAGCTGCATGCTTAGTTTCCATGGATAGCATTCAAATTTTATAAAAAAAAATATTTTATCATAAGAATAGGGTGATAGAGATACCCCTCTTATACAGGGAGCCGTGATTGGCGTAGCAGCTAGAGCACTTGTCTCTCACAAGCTGAACCGAGTTTGATTCCAGATGGAGTCGCTTCCGGATTTTCACACGTGGAAATTGTGCCAGATGATGTCACTGGCCTGTGGGTTTTCTCAGGAATCCCTTGTTTCCCCCACCCTTGCATTCCAACACTGCTCTCAAGACCTCGTTAAAGAGTCGCCCAAGCCTCTCCTCTCCATGCATTTTGTATGGCCTCCTGTGCTGTGTGAAATGACATAACTTCAAATCCCAGTGCCTGTCCATTAATTTGGCAATTTGATGGTGGGCTGTGGTTTCCATTTCTTTACGAGACAGGTGGTCCACATCTTTATGAAGTTAAACATTTTTCCTGCATTTCAGAACATTTTGTGGTTCTGTTTTACTGTTGTGGAATTAATTATCATTTTGGGCCCAATATCTGAATAGGAACTGTATTCGGAAAGCTCCATAAAAAGTTTGTTTTATTTAACACCTTATTTACAAAAGTGTTCAGTAATTGGAATTATTATGTGAATAAAGTTGATCCCCGTGGACTATATGACTCCAGTAAACAACAGATTTGATTACAGCTCCATTTTGTATTTATTTTAATGGCTTTCATGTTAAATAAAATTCATTATTTGGGTATCAGGATTGCAGCATGGGCTTTCAATGCACATGTCATCAGTCTGTGGAAGCAGATGAACCTTGGCAACATCGCAAACATGAGCAACTTTTATCTTGGTATGGTGTGAGAGGGTGTTTGAACCCACCTTACCTTGCCACAATATAATCTTGCATGCACATTGTGAGAATTATACATGGAAAAACCAAGAATGACTTAGGCCTGTCTGTGTGTGTACATTTCATCTATGCTGTACGCAAGATGCACATCACCTCAAGCTACATTGCCAACATCAAACCATGAATAGTAGTGGTCAACCCAACATGCAGTAGGTACAGCTCAATTTCAGAACCAAGCTGACTACACCAACGTTTGTTTACCAATGTTTGTTCCACGACTTCTTGTCATGTGCATTTTGGAGCTTTCTGCTTTTTAAACAGATTGAGTGATGCACCTGAGAATGTCTTTTGTTGCTGAAGCTGAGACAGATACGTCTGGTTTGCAGCCATCTTCTAGTATTTTGTGTGCTTATTCAGTAAGTGTCACGAAAATCTCAGGTATGGTTGAATCCTTTGCCTATTCAGAATTTGAAATGTTTTGTTTGCCAGACTGAAAATTAACAAGAGTTTTTTTACTGTGGCTTAGTCTGCTCAGAATTGTACTTAATCAATTTATTGTGTTTTTGACAGACTTTACCTAAATTAATGTCTCTTTCAGCAGCTGTACTCACCTGGAATTAAAATTTGTTATTGCATTTGTATGGCATACAGAATTAATACTGTAAGGCCTGCATCTGTACTCACAGTTGGCCATGTACTCTGAAGCATACTACACACTTGAAAAAAATTGTGCACCACCTGTAATTGGTTGCACATGAAGGATGTTTGCTGGGACAGTCCGCGCATTACAAAACAATATACATCAAGTCTGGTGTGGTATTCTGTATATACAGTATGTACTTTCATCCCATACTTTCTCTTGAGCCGTAAGCAACCTAGTAATTAAGAAATTCCAGTGGTGCTAAACGTTTTTTGAGGTGTGTATATATGGAAGGTTAATGCAAATCAAATATTTGAATAGAACTTCAAAATAAATACAGTAATATGATATTACAAAAAAATATTATAATATTTTAACCATAGATGTTGAGCTCATTATTGACATGTCATGATTGTATGAACATCAGCAACAATATTCACATAAAATCCAATTTGGGATGGAGAAAATCTCAAGGAAAACATTTGTTTGATTCCTACTTCACAGTAGTGTAAAAAAAAATCCCTTCCTAACACCTTACAAAAGGAAATTGATTATTGTGATTTATGTTGTAACCATGCAAAGTTTTGCAATTTGACAAGAAAACTGATAAAGAAATGAAAATTTGTGTACATTCTAATATACAGTCATGTACAATAAATACATTCCTACTGTAGCATGTGTGTGTCCAAATATGGGAACTTAGGCCTCATCTGGATCACTTGTGAGAACTGTTGCCTATGCAAGATCCAGCAGCGATCCAACAGGCCTGTAGGTGAAAACTGGAGAGCACTACCTGGTAAGTTGAGGGAGGTGAAAGAGGCTTGGGGCGAACATGTAACTCCCATATGGTAGAAAATGTACAAAAGAGATAGAACAGTGACCAGTTGTGTCAATCTTAATGTTCCAGTTTATTGCGTCAGATTAGTCTGTCAGTGTAGCAGGCAGGAAGGAAACAGTGTCTTATTGGCTTTGAACCTGGTTAGTGGTAGTACTCAACTGAGTCCTTGGCAGATATGCTGGGCCAGCATATCCAAATATTAAGGCTGGACTGAAATTGCTTATATAAGTTTTAGCTTCTACCACCTGAACAATAAATGTGTGGCTGACTTCTTATGGTTCCCAAAGTGTGATAAGGAACTAGATCTTGGGACTTGGGTGCAGCAGCTGGTAGTGTGTGGTTGAAGGCTTGGGCTGGTGGTGAGCTGGATACAGCTGAAGCATCAGAACCTATGAAAGAGTACCATTTGCACCTTTGCTTTTCCTCTCCTGGTTCAGACTTCATACCGAGAAGGCACTGCCTCAAGTGGCAATGAACGGGGAAGTTATACCAGTTCAGCTGGACTGGGGCAGTCCTGCACTCTGAACTAGTAGGGAACCTGCTGGAATGGCCATGAAACCAACAATGGTTTTTCCTGAGGTATGGCATTGAGGCATTTTTCAGATATGACCGCCCCATATCTGGCTCAAACTACAATGGCATCTGTATGGTTACAGGCATTTTCAGAGGAAGAGGCCCATAACTGAATGGCTATCAAACATCATTTGATAAAAGCAGCAGCAGAGTGTCAATTGTGGACTCAGGATGAGTAAATGGTGGCCCTGGTACCCAGAGTGGTGAAGGGAAGAACTGGAGAGAGCACCTTCATGAGGTGTAGCTGGTGATGGAGTGCTCATCCCTGCTGAATCTTATCCACACAGGACCGTACTGCCACTACCCAGACCTTTCTCCATGCACGGTCCGAGGGCTGCTTCTTTGACCAGCCCTAAACTGAAAGATGGAGAGAACCTGAGCAGACCGGAGACCGGAGCAGCTACATCAGACTGAAAGGTGAGTACCTTGTCACATTTCTCGCATCCACCTGGCACAACTGAATGTTTCTTTGTACATTTCCTTTTGTATGGTAGTCTGTTTGGTATTTTTGTATGCACATTTTGAATTTTCACAGTTGTTATTCACTGTCTGCAGTATTCACATTTAATTTTTAAAATATTTGATCATATTTTACAGTCTTGTTTGTTTTGGTAAGTGATTTCACTGAGCATTCAATCTTTCAGCTAAAGTATGTCACTAAGGGAATGAGGATTTGGGAGTTATGCAAGGGTGGAAGGAGGGGTGGGGGGAATCAGGGCAATTAATTCTCCTCAGAATCCAAATTAGTCAATAGTTATTGCAATATGAAAATGTCAGCTTGTAATGTAAATTTTGTACCTTACTGGCCTTGCATGAGGAAAATCTCTAAAGGATGCAGTCCATAATGAACATTGTGGGCTCCACATGAATGTTGTCTATTTTCCTATTTACCAGCCAGACATATTGTTAAACGGGTGGGAGGCCAGGGCATGCAGGTATGGTGCAGCAAAAGTGTTGGTGGCTAATTAGTGTACTAATACCCTCCAGTCTCCCACCTGTTTGCTTCTTGTGTCTGCAATCATGATTTCATTCAAGGATCTGTGACTGTATTTTGAAAAGTTACTGTAAGCCTCATGCGAATAAAAGAACAAAAATAGTTTCGAGAACCACTGAAAATAATTTTATAGATGTGAGAGACTGAAAACAATAGTTCGCAGATGCAACTGGAAACATTCAGGGAAAGAATGTGACTGAAATCAATCATTAATGATATGCAAGAAAAGCTTTGTTGTAGATTTTAAATATTTAGCCTTTTGCAGCAATACTATAAAAAAACTGACCAGTTTCACCGACTCACAAACACAACCCCTTCCCACCCTCTGTAGTTTTGTCTGTTAATAGATTTATGACAGGAAGGTCCCATTCTTCAAGAATAAGGCTCCCAACTCCAGGGCACATCATAAAGGACCCCACTAGACTGTTTTTTAATAAGGTCAGAAAAAATAAATGTGAACATTCAATTGTGCCCATCTGGGGTGCTTCTTAGTTTTGGTTGAATGTTGGCTGTGCATTGTGGAGTAGTAGCTTGCTGGTTGTATTGTGTGAAGTGTATTTCTTTCCTTCTTGTTCAGATATCTTGGAGGTGGAAACATGGTAAGTATTTTGTTACTTTCATATTATAGTATGTCAGTTTTTGTGGATGCGTAGACTAAAGTATTTGTAGTGGCTGTACAGTGCACAGGTGCATGGAAGCTGAATGTAGAAAAATCCATAACAGCTGCAATATGGATGCACAGGAATTCACCAATATTGTAATAATCCATGCACCATGTGCTGTGCTCTATGTTCTGCGCACAGCCAATCAAAACTCAGTATACATACAGAACAATGCGTAATATGGCTAAAAGCAGGTACTAGTTAAAGTGGTCGCCTAGTGAGGAGTATGTTTGTGTGAGTGAGGTAAAAATTGATGAAGCGCTATGGGTGACGCTGACCAGCATACATAAGCCAGTATCGCCTCTACGCGTAAGGCGCGTAACGGGCAAGCAGTATTTCTGTCAGCGACTCACCTAAATGTGACTAAGCAGTGACCATATAATTTTATTGGATACAACTGTGTAGCAAAGTCCAATGCATGCCTCTATCATATTTAGGTATGTATTCTGTTTGTATATTTTAGAAAATAGCATTTTGAAAAAGCTATTTTTATCTATGTTGAAAAGCATGAAAAAATGTTTCCAAGATACGTACTGTTTTGAAAGTACCACTCCGTCATGGTCTGGAATGCACATTCTTTTTGGAGGCAAACGTATTAAGGGCATGTTTAATAGTTTTGTCAAAAAAACGTTTTTCAAACATTCTGCAACTTATTTCAAAAGTCAGGTAGGCAACCGCCTAAATGTCAAGTTAATGGATTTGATTAGAGTAACTTTTTTTTATTACAGTAAACTCCCAATTAACAGTGTTATTCGGGACCAGAAAAAACACGAATAAGCAAATTTGTATTAAAACACCAGGATAATCGAATTTACACATTTTTACGCTTCCTCAACGTGCACACAGATCCATACTTGAGATGGCAGGTGAGTTGAAAGTTTATAATGCAATGCGGTAAAGACAATAACGAGACTTTAAGTGAGGCAACCTAGCATTTAAACAATACAGTACACTCTCCATTAAAAAAAATAACCCATACAATACAAATGCAGAACCTAACATTAACTTTTGCTAAAACAAGAAGAAAACATTTTTAAAAAGTCTAAATTCATTAATTTCAAAGTTTGTGACAACCATAGTGAATTTTACAAAAACCTAAGCACTCGCCTCTATCAATAAGTGTAGGCTGATTTCTCATTCAGTCTCAATAGGCTGGGTTGAAACGTCTTAGATTTCTATACATCTTTAATTACTAGGAGCTTATTAAAATTTTAATGACTTACACACACACGAAACACAAATTTAACAATTCTGAAATGTTAAATTTTTTGTAATCATTTTAAGACTTTATGTGAAAAAATGTAAGAAACTTTAAACTGTGCCTTTCTTGAAAAAGTCTTCATTTTTTTTTTGTTTGGCATTGGAAATGCTTTTTTTTATAACACACCATATCATCGCTGGAGCACCATCAGTAGTCACAGCTACGAATCTCGTGAGAGAAAGTTTGTATTTCACCAGAATGCTCCACACAGCATCACAAAATAAATGTCTTCCCCAGTAGTACTTCCATGAATGGGAATCAATTCCAAAAAACTCTTGAGTTACTTTCAAATTGTCATCGCAGGATCGATATTGTTACTTTCATCAAGTCCAATTGAAAAACACATTGTATCGTTATGAAGCTTCGACTAGTAATGGGTTGATGGCGCACTGGCTCGAGTATCCTTCTAGAGACTAGGAAGACGGAGTCTCCGTAACGAGGTGTTTTAGCCTATCGGCGGGCCATGTGAGCTGAGCTAGGATTTTTATGATCCTTATGCTAGGAGGAGGTGCAGGGCAAAATACCATCTTAGTATGTGTCTTTGTGGGGGACATAGTCTGCGGCTACTGGACGAACTGGCTTAACAGGCAACTGGGCACCTAAGTGTAGTTGTTGCACTGCAGGCGTCTTGGTGGGTCTGAAGACCATGTACCTCGGAACTGTATACCACGTGTCTTTTGAGTTAGGTGCAGAAGGCACAGAGTCCCAAGCTAAGGTAGGGGTACATATGGCGTGCCTTTAGATCACACCTCGTGTCGTTCATGTATGTGGACCCTGGAGGCATCAGGCCCTGGCTCACCAGAGCGTGTAATTTGGGCACTGCAGATTTTGTAAGTCTTTTTCAGGCCTACTTGGTGATGAGGCGTCTGAATAACTGTGGGTACACCGCTATGCAAATGCAGAGATGTTACATTAATTAGGGAATAAAATTAAACAAAGAGTAAGGGAATTATTATTTTAGAGGGTGTAGTGAGTGTCCTGTAGGCACAGGCACTGCTATAGGTATAAGTACAATAATGTAGCAGCGTGGGGGAGGAAAGGTTCTGGTGTGTTCCGTCCAGACAGGAACTGACTCTTCCTCGGTGCCTTGTAGTGGAGGTGCTACATAATTTAAATCTGCAAATTGTGATAAGAATGTCCCCATTGGTAGGAATGTAGTTTAAAGTTCAACAATGAAACTAATATGGAGAGGTATTCCCCGAAGTTATCTGAATCCAATATGGCTGCCACATTTCAAAATTGCACAAATATTGAGATTTTGTTAACAACCTGTATTTTATCTTTGTACTGTACTGTGTTTGATATCGATTTATCTGTTTTTGAGGTTAAAGATTTAATTTTTCATATTCTGAATAGACTAGGAAGCAATATTGAGGGCAACAGTGGTCATAATTTGAACAAAGGGACATTGTTATCGCAATTCCACAAATTTGAATTAGTGGCTCCAAAATTATAAAATTGTTCTAAAACTCAATATATATTAAAATACAATTTGAAGATATTAATGCCTTACTAATGGATATTAATATAAAGATGTTTGATGAAGACCATAGCAGGACGGAACAAACATTTTTAAATAGACAAGCAAAGTGGCACAAAAAATGTGCATTAAATTACAATTCCACAATGTTTGAAAGAGCGAAGAAAAGAAAATTTTCTGAATGTGATAGAGAAGAGCAGATATCCACATCGCATGAACGTAAAGACCGGTCATCTAGTTCTAAAGATGTGTGCTTTTTTTGCGATGGTTCTGTGAACTGTAACTATCAATTGTTTAATGTGACAACGATGAACATAGATTGAAAAACTAGGGAGTGTGCCTCTTAACAAGGAAATATTGTTTTACTAGCAAAACTTAGTGGTGCCAATATGATTGCCATGGATGCAAAATACCATTCAAAGTTCTTAGCAGGATTGTACAACAAATCACGGAGAATTCAAATGCCAGCAACAAGTAGCACTGTTTCTATATTCGAGGGATTAGTTTTTGCAGAATTAGTCAATTTCTTGGAGAAAAGTATGAGAGATTCAAATGAAACACAACCAGTTTTCAAGAT
This sequence comes from Clitarchus hookeri, assembly GCA_002778355.1. NCBI lineage: Eukaryota > Metazoa > Arthropoda > Insecta > Phasmatodea > Phasmatidae > Clitarchus > Clitarchus hookeri. The sequence goes on from NQII01000141.1 coordinate 932,459, forward strand.
GAGTCCTGACAAACATGTACAAGGAGCGACTAAAACAACTAATAGGTGTGGATGTACACACTTCACGATTACGACAGGATTCTTCCATACTTCCCATTTATGACTGCAAGCATGTATGGTAAGAGAGTATGTTTTGGCATATGACAAAATTGTTGGTGACGCCATGCTGCAAGCTTGTAAGATTGACAAAGATGAAGATGCACTTTCTTTATTGGGTGCTGCGAAAATGGTAAGGAAAGAAATGCTTCAACACAAGAATACGTTTAATGGTGATTTAGATAATGACTTCCAACGTAAATCTGTCCCTGGCTCCTACTTGCAATAGTGAATAAGCTGTTACTCATTGCCAGTATTGAAGCCAATGAAGTTGTTAGCCAACTGGAAATATATTGAGGCATAAAACTGATAGAAAAACCCCCCCTGCCAGCTTACATTATTCTTTCAATATTTGAAAAAACATGGAAAAAAAATAGTGGAAAAGCTGCATTCACTCTTAGACTTTCAACCTTATGTATTCGTGAGCTGGAACTCTCAACAGCGATGGGTGAAGTAGTAAATGTTAAGTTTCAAGAAGAAAAGATATTGTGTCCATCAAAATTACGTAAAGGGATCTTCACAATTGGGACATATGATAACATAGACCACAGTCCCAGCAATTGAACCTCAGAAAGTTTCTTGCATGGAACAAGTATATCCATATTTCAAAATCCAGCACCTGAATGTTTAGGAGTAGTGGAGTATGGAATTAATGCCTTCAAAAAGTGAAGCATACCAAGTCTTCCAGAAGAATTCGTGGTAATGAAACCAGCATTCCTTCAGTCAAAAGAACCTACTATTCCAATTTCTTTTGATACAAAACAAATGTTGTCAACCACCACTATAGATATGAAGAAAGAAGAGAGAGCATGGCTGAAACACGTTATCAGCCAAGATACCAAAATTGGACTTGATGCATCGTAGGCTGCCTATCACTTAAGTAGTCCAACAGCTCCAACTGATTTCATCCCGGGAATATCAACACTTTTACCACTATTTTACGAAGACTCTTCATCAATAGCTATGATTAAGCATGCTATGAATGTTATTACTGAAGTTACGAAGTATCTAAACGGAAATCAAATCTCTGTCATGGCTCTGGATCAACTATTGTTTGCATCAGCAAAACTTATTCGGTGGAATTATCCAGATACATGGGGAACAAAAGTTCATGTTGATATTTGATGCATTTCACATTGAACAAGCTTTCCTCCGAATTATGGGCCAGTGGATGTCAGGAAGTGGATGGAGTGGTGCAATTGCCCATGCTGATCTTGCACCTTCTCGTGCTGCTGAAAGTTATCTAAAAGTAACCCATGTGGAAAAAGCCGAGGAATTCACCAAGTAACTGCTGCAGCACTGTACTATTTGTTGCATGATGCTTATCCCAAGAAAGTGATCCCAATCTTTAATTTGAAATCTGGTGTGAAAAACGAGCAGAAGAGGGTGTCATGTTCAAATGTTGATTGACTTGTCTTGATATAGAAATACTATTGTTTCTCTTTGTTCGCTGTGTTAGAGAATGAAACTACTCTTTGTATCGTGTCTGCCTGAAAAAAATGATTCCATGGTTNCACTGTACTATTTGTTGCATGATGCTTATCCCAAGAAAGTGATCCCAATCTTTAATTTGAAATCTGGTGTGAAAAATGAGCAGAAGAGGGTGTCATGTTCAAATGTTGATTGACTTGTCTTGATATAGAAATACTATTGTTTCTCTTTGTTCGCTGTGTTAGAGAATGAAACTACTCTTTGTATCGTGTCTGCCTGAAAAAAATGATTCCATGGTTTTTTTCTGCTTGATCACCATAATTATACACGTTGGTTAACAATCCATCTGAAAGACCTGTTTGATGCTGAGATTCTACTATCAGACATGCATCGCTCATTTTCTTCTGGGCAATTTGTGATAAGAAAATCAAACAGTATGTTCTCAGCAATTAGCATAGACCAAGCCCATTAACAAAACAATGCAATAGTGAAAGGAGATGGTGGTGCAATTGGGTTGACACAGGATCCATCTGCGTTAAGACGTTGGATGGTTATCCATCGGCGTTAAGACGTTGGATGGTTGCAGGACCAAAAATCTGTCAGTTAGCACAAGAATTTGAAAGTGGTATTCAGCTAAAACCCAAAGAAAATAATTGATCCACTCATTTCAAGTGAAATATGTCACTAAGGTTTGAGCACTTTACAATGCAATGAAAGAGTTTGGAAACCCATTTTTAGGAAATGGTGAAGACCTATAGACAGCAGAGTAATTGTAGACAAGATAGTCAACACAACAGTACATTCAGCAGAGTCGGCTGGTATTATGCAATTCCGCAGTTTCATTGATAAACGACTAGTAAAAGAGTCTTCATCAATATTTCAGCCTTTGGAAAAGAACAGCATTTCTATGTTCAATAATTGTGTAAAGAGCACTTGCAAAAAAAAGGCAACATTGAAGATTTTAAAAACAGATTTTCAGCTGTTTTCCAGACTCTTTATAGTTACACAGAATCACCATCTAAATATGCAGAATTTTTTCAAACACAAAAATAAACCATTTTCACCTGCACTTTCTAGTAATGGGGAATTTTGATTAGCCAATAAAGCTGACCTAACACATATCACATGATGATACTGTAGACAAGAATGACCATGCCTTCCCAGGAACATGTGATGCTATAATTTATAATGGTGCAGTTCTTACTAATATTTGAAAGCCACACTTCTCAAAGATATTTGGTGATTATTACAAGAAAACATTTCACCCTCACATTTGTAAAGACATTACTGTGTTTGGCTGTTGAAGAAAATAGATTTAAATTGGGAAAGCTACATTACACTAAGCATTAAAGGTAAAACAAGACATAAGAGAGGAGCAGAGGATNAATAGATTTAAATTGGGAAAGCTACATTACACTAAGCATTAAAGGTAAAACAAGACATAAGAGAGGAGCAGAGGATTCACTCTTTGGTTGTCGGAGAGAGTAGTTGCTAGTCGGCTGTACTCCAAAGGCAGAAATGAAGAAGCTGCAACTGTACAGAAGAAGAACAGTGCGCTTGCGCGCAGTTCAACAGGGATTACACAGATCCTTGCGATCCGGGGTACTAGTTATTGACTATCTTAAATAGGGAAAAAGCTAGTCAGCTACCAGGCGGCTGGCCTTGCCTAGTCTCGCTACCGTATAGGAGTAGGAGGCCAGTGAGGCCAGTTTGGTGAGGTAGCCAGCAGTAGGGCTCTGTGGTAGCTAGTCTCAAGACAGGAGGATGAGCCTAGGGACTCCAGTACCAGCTNGAGGTAGCCAGCAGTAGGGCTCTGTGGTAGCTAGTCTCAAGACAGGAGGATGAGCCTAGGGACTCCAGTACCAGCTAACATGGCAAGCACTGCTGTGCAAGGCCAGACCCCCCTCCCGCCCCTCTGCAGAGCAGGGGAAGAAGAGAAAAATCGCAGAAAAATCGCAGAGGTGAATCAAGCCTCTCTTAAACAGGCTGCAACAGCAGACCTCAGCAATCAGCGCCTCAAGTGGCCGGACATCCAGCCAATTACTGTCATGCCTTAACATGTACTGGCCGTACAGTTGCGCAGGTAGTAAAGGGAGGAATGCGAAATTGCACTGTCCGCGACGATGTCGCCTACCAGGCGACAACAATTAAGATTATCACCTGGAATTGCAGGTGATACGTGCTTCAGGGCTGGGCTACAGTGTTCTGTTGCCCCGCAATGAAATACCACTGAAGATGGTAATAAAACCCATGCCCAAAGACATGGACATGCAAATGGTTCATGATGAACTAGTAGCTTATGGATTCAATCCCATGAGTGTACTTATGTATTCCAGAAGCAGACAGCGACTGGGATTAGCTAGAATTGACCTCCCCACCCCAGAGAACACTGCAATACTGCAACTGAACAGGCTGTGCGGACTGGTGGTCCGAGTAGAAAAATACCACCACCCTGAAAGCCCTTCCCAGCCAACGTTTCAACCACTGTGCATTGAGATGTCGTTTTTGTAGCTGCACACTTAACGACTCAATGCTCGGAACAGGACCAAACCAAAAAGTTTTGCGTCCTATGCCAGGGCAAGCATGCTGCAAACTACCACAGCTGTCCAGCCTTTAAAAATGAAAAGTAGCGCAGCCTCCCCAAGATGAACACAGGAAGAGACAGCAACAGTCTGCAGCTTCCCTGCTCGCGAATTAACAGTGCAATGTCCCAAGTTCAAACCAAGGGAAAGCAGTTTGTCCCTGCCCCACCCCCCTCCACGAATGCATGGACTGTGGGGAAAAAAAACAAGGCCCCACGCAACACATTTGTGCCTGAATACGCACAATACCGGTTTATCCCAACTGCCAATTATTACAATACATTGGCATACCAACAGGAGTACGAGATGTGCTTCCCTACCCCTGCAAACTCGGATCGGCTACGAAATTCCCAGTCAAGACAAAATACAATCTCCAATAAAGGTAAAATGGGTGCAAATGCACAAAAAAAAAGCAAGATGCCCTTAGCGACCCCGCGGACGAAGCAGATGCTGGCTGCAGTGCAGACGAGTGCGCCAGTGTCGCCACAAGCCACCTCTGATAGGCCAGCAGCTCCATCCTATCAGAACGTACCCCCTGAAAACTCCCCCAATACTAAACAGTAGCGACACATTTAAAGAAAATCCCCAGCTCAAGGCTTTTTTTGAACCTCTGCTCCAGCTTGTTGTGATCTGGGCAGACCCGAACACCGACTTCTACACCAAAGCAGAAGCTACTGTAGGTTTCACCCTAACTGTGGCTAACTCAGTCGCCAAAAATGACACCTAATGTGGTGCCAAATTTACACTAGCTGTACACTACAATAAACAAGGTTTTATACTGGAATGCTTGAGGCATTCGCGACAAACAACACGAGGTGGAGTACTTATACAACTTATCAAGTGCTACGTCACCAAGCAACCCCAGCTCGCCACTGTAGAAGCAGTAGTGGCTGAATTAAAGCTAGGCACACAACATATAGCCTTTTATGCTATATACTGTCTGCCAGGCCGCACTTTAACGGCTGCCAACCTGGACGAACTTACCAACATCGTGCCCACATTCATTGCTGCATGCCATTTGAATGCGAAGCACCCTGCCCTTAATTGTAGGTTGCGCACAGCAAATGGTAACATGCTATTTAATCACCAGGAATGTCACAATTATATTGTGCATACCCCTCTGTAGCCAACATTCGACCCCCCCAAATCCCAGACACCAACCAGATATTCTGGATATTGTGTTAACTAAAGGTCTGCGCATGCTCTTTAAGTTAACTGTTATACTCAAATTATTGTCTGACCACTACCCTGTTCGTGCTGAGTTTGTGCCACTAGATACTGACACGACTCAGACTGGCACATTTATAGATTTTAAAAACGCGAATTTGTATGGCTTCCAGGGGTATTTGGGGGAAGAGCTGACATTGCCCTTCCCTCTAGACACATCCGAAAAAATAAATACTGCTGTAAACACAATTACTGAGTGTATACAGTATGTTATTGCCAACTTTGTCCCCACAAAACAAATTAAATGGAATGAAAACACACTTCCAGTTTATATAAAAGATTTAATTTCTCAAAAAAAAAAAAATAGACTTTGCAGGCGTTACTCGCGCACCCGAAATCCGCACACCAAAGTTCTTGTTAATGAAATACGATAGCAAATGGCAAACTACCAAGGCTTTTATAAATAAATTAGATACTGTTCCTCCCTTACAAACACAAAATGGTGTCGTCCATGTCCCGCAGCAGAAGGCTGAAGCCCTTGCTTCACACTTAGAGCAGGTCTTCCAGCCCAATGCTATTCCTAATGATCCCTAGCACACAGCATTTATTTATCGCAAACTATCCTTCCACCTGTAGCAACCTACAGAAGCAGAACCGGAATATACACATACAGATGAAATAAAACGTATTATTCGCCGCATGAAGCCCCGCAAGGCCCCTGGCTTTGATGAAATACAAGCACTAAGACTTTGCCAAGTACCAGACAGTACACTTAAGGCCCTGGCTGAACTGTTCAACAGCAGCTTCAAATGTGCGCACTTCCCTACTCCGTGGAAACTAGCAAATGTTATCATCTTCCTAAAGTCTGGGAAAGTTTTACACAGCTGCAGTATTCCTTGATGTCGAAAAGGCATTTGACAGAGGTTTTCATGCAGGCCTATTACACAAACTTTACTCCACCAATTTTCCCGACTGCTATGTCAAGCTACTGCACTCGTACCTTGACAGACATGAATTTGCCATCACTGTGGAAGGAACCACATCTGAACATACAGTTACTAGAGCTGGTGTTCCCCAGGGAAGCATACTGGGGCCAGTGCTATTTAATTTATACACGCATGATGTCACGTGCCCTGCTACATGGACTGTCCAACTCGGTGTCTATGCAGATGACTCAGTACTCTGCATTCGCTCCAGGGACTTAAACATGGTTGTGCGCTATGCCCAAGACCATTTAAATACACTTGAGCCACATTTTCGCAAGTGGCGAATCAAGATAAATGTTGGCAAATGTGAGGCCATCATTTTTACACGCAAGCTCCTACCTCAGGTTCTCCCACCCATTACCCTGTTCCAGGAGAATATTCCTCATAAAACCGAGATGAAATACCTCAGTGTGACCATGGATAGGGCGCTGACATGGCGTTGTCATGCCGCTGTCAAGCGCCAGCAAGCTCTAGCCCTCCTCGTGGCCCTCTACCCAGTGTGTAACACCAGAGGTGGCCTCACACAACATAATGGATTAGAATATATAAATCCCTTATCCGCCCTATACTATATACGCAGCGCCAGCCTGTGCATACTGCGCCAAGACATACAAGGAGCAGCTACAGCGAGTGCTGAATAAATGCCTCAAAAGAGCTGCCCATGTGCCTAGGTATATCCGCACCCGCGAATTACATGCAGAGCTTCAACAGCCAAAGCTGATTGAAGTAATTCAGGGTATAGCAGAGAATTTCTATGCCACAGTCCTTGAATGAAACAACCTTCTGATTTGCACCGTAGCGGACTACGACCCCGACCAAACCCAGAGGTACAAGCGGTCTAAATCTCTATTGGCGCACAGGCCACGATAGTAATTTAGCGCCACACACCTCACAGCGAACACCTGTAACGCCTGTGAATACTGACACATGTGGCTCCAACCACAGCATCCCAGTACACCATACACTACACATACACTCAGCCTCTGCACACAAAACGTAGTGAAGCACTATGTGCCCACAGTAATATGCCGTATACATACACTGGACAGCCCCTGGCTCGATGAAGGGCGACTGTGATGCCACATTCATAACACCTCAAGATACTGGGACTTTTCCTCAAGCCTTCAAGAGATACACCACCTCGGAGATGAAAAAGACACTTCAAGGTGAACAAACCCCAAGTCCTAGCACAACACATGGCAGTCGCGCTTCGGGGGAGGGGGGTGCACTATGTATGGTCCACTGCAGCCACCTATTGGCGCTGCAAGTGTGCTCTCTGGTGCACTGCTAAACACCTATGCCCGAGGCGGTAGGCTGTCCACCTAGGGAGTCTCCACTACCTCTTCCTTTCTCTTCCCCTTTTGTGTTTCAGGTGTCGACTTGCGGCACGACAGGGGAAATGCCCAATTGTGCATTCTCCCCTCCAGCAGGGGGGCTGGTACCTCCCACTCCCTGGTTACAAACTAAATCCAGTGTGATCATCAAAATGAAAGACAGCCCCGCCTTCCAATTTTTCTCTTCTAGTGTTTCAAACACCCTTTCAATAAAGATTATCCTTTTCCATCCTCTGTTCTAGTAGAAATATTTATCCACTTCATAAATTGCATGCAATATTGCAATTATTTTCTGTCGAGGGGTTTTTACTGTGCCTATGCCAGTTTTCCCCTAGCTTCGTTGTTCAGGTTAAGTTAACATGAGAGGTAAACTTGGCCCCAATCCCAGTAAAGCCGCGAGCATATGCCCTTACAGTTAGAAACTTCTCTGCATGCCTAGGCGTATGGAGCTCAGCCCTGAGATGCACTTAGGTCCTATCCCTACCCAGGACCTCCGACTCGCCTCTTAGTTTTAAGGTCGGTTAGAATAAAAATAAAAAGAAAGGAGCAGGAACCAGGAGACAAGTGCTTTCGCATGTGAATTTACCTAACAATTGGCAAGATTTCTTGAGAAATTCAAGTAACAAGGAAGAGCTCTTCAGTATACTTGGAATATTAGCTATAAATACTATTACAAATGTGCAGTCTGTAACCACTGCAAGTAAAGAGGTGAAAGGAAATATTACTGCAAAAAGTTTCCTGATTGGTGTCACTTGCCCTGGTCATGAAAAAGCTGACACAAGAATAATACTGCATCTTCAAGACATGGTAGAAAACTGCCTTAAAAATATTGTTATATGCACTGTATATACCGATATCTTAGTTTTAACAAATAGTTACTTCTTTGTCTTGTCAACAAATGGTTTGGATAAAGTTTGGATTGCATTTGGAACAGGGAAGAATTACAGATTTATTCCAGTTCATGCTATAGCTGAAGCAAATGGAAGAAAGGCTATTGCTTTACCTGGATATCACATTTTCACAGGATGTGATAGCAATCCTAGTTTTACAGGAAAGAGAAAAAAATCTACTTGGAAAACATGGGTGCTGTTTAGAGAAGTTACTACTGCATTTCCATTCATCTCACAACTGCAAATTTACATTCCTACAGAAATTTGAGACATTATTGAAAGATACACAGTATTACTGTGCTGCTCAACCAGTACCAATACAAGTGTTAATGATGCAAGACAAGAGTTGTTCATGACCAAAAATTGTCCGCTTGAAAGTCTGCCACCGACAAAGGGTGCATTACAACATGTGTTACGTAGTGCTTTCCAAGCTGGACACATTTGGGGACAATCTAACAAATGCACAATATGTGTACCATCTCCAATCGAGTGGGGATGGTGGCTGGATGATGTATCATGGCAGGTGAAATGGTTGGTGTTGCCGGAAATTTAGGATTCATGTAAAGAGCTAATCAAATGTATGTGCAAAATCTGTAAGAACAAGTGTGACTGCAGAAGTGTTGGTTTGACTTGCACACTACTGTGCAGCTGTAAAAACGAATATGAAAAATGATGTGGCCAGCCTATGGTTGTATGTAAGGTATGTTTTTAAAATGCTATGTTCAATTTGGTAATATTTACTTATTTAGACATTAAAAAAACATATTTTTTTAATGACTGAATGTGTCGAGTTCCCGCTTTTTTTCACATTTACCTACTTTACGTGAAAAAATATAACCTATATTGATGCCTAGCCTATTTTTAACATAAAAAATGAAATCCTTGATCTCAAAAACATATAAATCAATGCCAAACACTGCATAGTATGAAGATACATAAAATAGTGTTTAAAAAATCTATACATGTGTCGTGATTTTGAAATGTGGCCGCCATATTGAATTCCGGTCACTTTGGGCAATGTCTCCCCATCTTAATTTCATTGTCTGGCCTTAAACTACATGCCTTCTAATGGTGATATTCTAATCACAATTTGCAGTTTTCTAATGATTTCTGTTGTGTAGCATCTCCACTATTGGGATAAACCCCTGCCGGAGTTCTATCAATCGATTGGCATCTTTAGCAACTTTACCAACTGGAAGGTATGCTTCACGATTGACAGTACTTGGGCCTATAGCAGCTCGAGGAGAGGGTTCCCTGATCCTCCTCAGGAAGAGTTGAGCGAGCATCGTTAGCAGTTACTGTCCTCAACTTCCCCTTGGTCTCAGTGTTCCCCACACAAGGCCTCTACGACTCTCAGTAAGCGGCACGACCAGCTTGTAATCCAAGTGTCGTGACCCTTAAAAATTAATAATAACATTTACAGACAATTTAACAAGGGTTACCGAAGAGACATGTCTGAATTCATTTTTAGGTATGCTTTACAAAATTGTTTTTACAAAAAAGTCATAGACTGCTTCAAATCAAAAATATGCAAAAATGTACTTATTTTAAGCAATTTTTAAAATTGCAAAAACATTACATACTGTGATTTTAAAGATTTGTTGCAATAACCCATGGTGTCGTTATTTCATTGTAAATTATTTCATTTTGGTTAGTGAGTTAGTTTATATTATAATTCCCTCATTGCATGTGCAATCATATTTCAAAACTTTAAAACACTGTAAAACTTTCATTCTGTCCAAAATTCACAAAATTAATTTACATTTTATTTTCTGTGTGGTGTGTTCTTGCTAATGGTTGCAGATGTACGGTTCCACCTGATTGGCACATTAAGTCATTACAAGGGTTTGGTAGAAAAAAACATAATTAAAGAATGGTTGGATATTTTGTAGTGGTGTTTGGACAAATAGCATTTAAAAAACATTTTGTGCCCAAAGACAGTGTCAAGTTATCGTTTCAACTCCAAGGGTTATTTTTTAAATGTAAAAATGGTTACAAACTTGTGTTTACGGAATCATTTGTAGCTCGTAAATTTTGTACACACAGTTGTCTTCAGATACGCATCATATTTTTATCTTTATTAGCATGACCTATAAATGTAGGGTTACTGTTTAAATTCAAATTCAGGCAAGTCACAGACAGAAAAGCTGCATGCAAGTTGAGCACCTTGCGCATAGGGGCAGTTAGGCAAGTGGTGAGTCAGCAAGAGTCTTGTCTTATGGATCACACATTTGAAGCTTCGAATGCACAAAGCAGTCCAGGGGTGCAAGGAAGGAATAGTCGCCTCTGCTCCTGAGGTAAGCGATGTTGCAGGCATTCAGCATATTGCGTACCTGATGTTGTAAAGGGTGTAGTAAGTAATGCCATGCGAATTTTCAAGCATTTTGGAGCTAAATGAGTTTTTGGCATGTAAGGAGGGAATGAGGCATGACAACACAGTCAGTCAAGCAACTGGTTTGGGTGTATTCTAAAGGCCAACTACTTACAGAGAGGTGTCTATGCTGTGCAAGGAAACAGTTTTTGTGGATACTGTGGAGAGTGTAGGGGTAAGGTTATTTCTACAAGTTCGGAAGATCTGTGTTAAAAGTTTGGCAAAGGGAAATTTTTGCCACTAGGTAAGCACTAGTGTCGGTAATGTACCAGATTTTCTCTATTTTATACGTTTAAAGCAGGATAATTGTAATAATCATAAATCATTTATAAAATAACTTTGTAACTAAGTAAAGTATTTCTCTTTTATTATTATGTATTATTCACGTAGCTTAAAATTTTAATTAAAAGTTACCTTTTGGAACACTGCGTACCTGGCGGCGGAAATTTTACCTGTGCCAAACTATCCCATAAGAAAGCTTGTTTTGTTCCCAACCTGAATAGAATAAACCTTAGTAGAGGTAACAGCCAGGATGACAGGACAACAACAAACTACTTCTTGAAGTTTGTTGTTGAGGAACAGGAAGTAATGGCTTGGCTGCTTGGTCGGTCAGCCACGTTGTCTTATACAATGTTAACGAGGCAAGATGTTTCAGCTGGTAGCAAATTGATCACACTTTTAATATTTTTAAACTGTAAGCTTGTGTGCAGTATTCATCCCTAAATTTGTGTTTTCAAACAGGCAATATTTTCATAGTTCCCAGATTATGGTTTGTGAAAATATATACCTACATTATTTTCTTATGCATCTGAATTTGAGCAATGGAAGTTTTACAATAGCTTATTTCTTCCCAAGATCTTTAGCTGTACGTCATAATGAAGGCTTATTTCCCTCTAACCTGTTTGTACCTATAGATTCTGTTAAAGTGTATGTTTGGAAAAATAACAATGTCATAATAGTAAACTCCACATTTATCAATCTGTTCTTTAAATTGTAAATCATGTATTCAGTAAACACAGAAATTTCAGAAATGTAATTTATAACAGGCAGATATAAATTTTCTAATTAATTATAAACTTTTGAAAGAACACATACAAATAAAAACATTTTTGTATTGTCAATATTTTTATTTAAACTTTTGAAAATATTTTTTTAAATATTACTTAGTAAGTTGCATTATTTCATAAATGAAACATTACATGCTAGAGTTTAATGAAACACATTTTTTTTTTTTGCTTATTTTATAGGCATCATCTGCTACAGATGAATTCACTTTTGACACATTAAATGTGAAGAAAAGATAACTGCATGGCAACACATCTAAGTCACAATTTTTATCCAGCATCACTTCCCACACAATATGTCTGGAAAGAAGCTGCAACAGCAATACAGATCCTACATTACACACTGTATCATAATAATAATTTAACTAGCGTAAATATTTACAGATCAGTGCATCATTTATTGAATAAATCAACTCTAAATCGAGTTCACAATCACAATGGTACGAACAAATCTGATGCCAAGTATAAGTTTTTAATCTCTCTCTAAACGAAACTTAACTACACCATACACTTCATATTTTGGTGCTTGTGCATTGTACACATTTCTGGCAGACAGATAAAAGTAGAAGTATTGCACTAAACCTGAATCAGTGCCATTGTTACGTTTGTAAACTAAGTACTTATATAGTACCACTTACATGTTGCATTAACCATTTTGAGTCAACCACATGTGGTGACATTTCCATATTCCCAAAGTAGACTGTGCACGTGGGGCAAAGAGTGGTTCATTTTGGAAGGTCATATTATGTTTCATTCAAATGATTTTTCATGATGGTATATTGTATTTAATATGTTGAAAATTTATGTTACTAGTATTCAAAAATTAATTTAATGAAAATATTTATGTATGCCCTGCCCTACCTTCAGCTGTCTGCCATGGAAGTGATGTAGGTGCATAAATGTCACACATTAGTTACACAACTGAATTTTTACATTTTCACTCACACACATGTCCTATACAGTAGCCACAACATGAAATCTTGCCTAACACATACACACAATAATGTAAAAAAAGAAAAAAAAAAGTACAAATGACAGCAAAGTCCATTTGTCTACCAACAACATGGGTAATACATATGCTAGTATCAATACAGTTATGTACAGGTTTGTCACTATCAAGTTTTTGTATTTTGTTAATACAGTTAGAAGAAAGAGCTAATTTCATTTATCAAGGTTAAGAGCAACAAGCACAATCTGAATCTAGTAGTCACTTATACTACATCTGAATATTACGTTGCACGACATTGAATTGCTGTCACCAGTGTTTGCCAGTACTACAGACCACTAAATTCTGACTGTTCATGTGACCATAAATCCTTGTTATGAATACTGGTATAGTTCATCAATTATTTAAAATATATTATTTGGACTATTATTTTTTAGATAAATGTACACACTCGCTATAAAGAATAATACATTTTTTAAAATTGTTCTCCTAAGAATGGCTATAGCTTTAAACTAAATGTTTTAGTTAAAAGAGATACTTATTTAGTTTTATTACCATAATGTACATATCTACATAATCTTCTCAAACTTTATTAATGTAAAATATATAAACAGAAATTTTTTTTGAGAACAGTTGTAGTTTAGGGAATGGTTTAAAGAGAAGTAATATTCACCAGTATAAGTATGGTGTGAAACCTTCAAACAAAATTCTTTGGTTTATGTTTTAATAATTGTTATGTTCTTCATTGTTTTATTTTAATACTAATTAAACATTTCTACAGCAAGTGAAGAGTCATCAAACTGATTCACATCAATTATATACACTCAAAAAATCAGAGTTTTATTGTTATTATGAGAAAAAGTATATGCACTAGAATTTTGGTTCAGTTTGATAACATCTTAATTAAACATTAGTACTTTCAATTATTTTCCCAAAGCATATTACATATTTTCAAATGCATCTTATCCATTTGCTTTCGTATTACACTATTATAACCAGCATCTTTCGCCCATTTCATCTTTACTCGCAAAATAACTTGCATATGTCAAAAATATTTTGTTATCTTGTGTAATTTTTTTAAGACTCATTTACATGTTAAATTAATTAAAACTGACAAAATGTTATGCATGTTATGTTTTTAAACATAAATATCAGTTGTATACTGTATATCACAGTTTCATCAGTCTTCCTTCAAAACTGTACCTCTCAGTGTCCTTTCACATGATTATATATTCATTGTTTAGTTAAATTAATTTAATTTATTGACTTCAGAAATTATTTTATGTGTAGTTAAGTGAAAGGAAAATATAAAATGGATAGAAATCAAAGTTATTGTTTGAAAGTTGCTTCATGCGTGCTTTAAGGAATCCAAACTACAAATAACTGCACATAGTGGCATATAAGCATGTACAAAACGAGGCATTTAAAAATAAATTTACTCTGAAATGTTTGTATTTATTCATATTAAGCAATAGTAGAAACAAATATTTAATTTTAAAATGTGCACATGCTTTTCTGCATTATATTTTTCCATAAATAAACCTTGGAGACTACTTTGAAGGATGTTAAACAGCTCGTACATATGAGTGTATACAGTTTGTACAAGAATATATTAATTAAACTGTGATTTCAAGCAACCATGTTTGTCTTTGTTTGTTCCTTGCTGGACATTCCTACATCCATACCCCATGTTGTGTCACCTTTAAAATGTGCATGTCATACACTTTCAACTGTACATAACACATTTCCTGTGTCTGGTCATTTTCGGGAGATAAATAATAGTTGGCATAACTTCTGAATCAGCCCTCGTACAACAGAAAAATTTCAAGGGGGAGAAAAAAAAAAAAGCAATTCTTTCAACCTGGGCGTTCCTATATGAAATATACTATAATTGTGGTGGGCAGTCCTGATAATCATGTTATTTGTGTGGGGTTTATTTCCCATGAGATAATGTGTGTAGCAGCTGCCAATCATTTACTGCAGAATGATATAGCTTTATTTGTTTACACTGGGGTTAAAATAAGTGTGAAAGAATTATACTTTTCTCTCTGCGCTTTGAAACTGTACATATTTTCAATTAAAGAGATAGAATATCAAGAGGGTGGTACCCTAAATTAACAAGTGTCTCATAATGTGGCTACACAAGAGCACTGAAATCAGGATGACCTGTTTGTTTAATTTAGAACTATTATTTATGTACAGTTATATAGCCAAAGTATTTATATTTTTTCTCCAGATGTTGGCATTTTTTTCCAGTATTTTTAAATTTTGGTGGTCTTTCTAATATTTTTAACCTTTATGTTCAGCCATTGACATTACTGAAATAATTTTAGTAACTAAATTACTCCAGGTACAATATACTGCTTTTGTTTAATCTTATAACTTGACTGGTAAAATTTTTTGGCTTAGTATCCAATTCAAAAGTTATATAACTAGGCCTATATCCAGAAGAAGTACAAGCTGTAAGAGACTTCTTAGTTCTGCAACAAGTTTCTGGTTGGCTAGCTGTTTTCTATAGTTTTTTACAACTCAAGTGTCAGAAATGACAGCAACTCTTACAACTAACACAAAAACACTGAAACAAGTAAAGCTGTCAATCTGGAAAGCAACAATGCTAGCATAATACAGCTCCAATACAGCTTCAGTTTCATGCCTTATCTCGATGATTGGGTGGTGCTACTATAAAATTTCTTGATTGCCTTTGCAGCTCATCATTTGAGCGAGATGGAGCTAGAATATATCAACATAGATCATGAATTACTCAACGTAGACTTTAAGAATTCCTTGTACACATATTTAGTAAAAGGTTTGAAGAAAAATATAGAACACAGTCTGCAACAGTGCTGGATTTAGGCATTTATTTTTGTTGGGGGAGGCAAAAATGGCTTTTGCCCTTCCCCCCCTTTCATTTTTAATTCCAAAGTAAGGTTTTTTTTTAGTAAAGTGTACCAGAACATGAATGTCAAGCTTCGGAAACTTGTGTTTCATGTGTTGTATATGCCAGAAATAACGAGTAAAAATATTAAAAAGATATGTGTTTGCAGAAAAGCAAATCCGAAATGGAATAGATTTTGCAGAACTAATAGTAAATATTATCAGAAAGTTATTTGAAGCACTAAAAATTGCTTTATAACAAAAACATCTATGAAAATTGGTATTTCATATCTTTCTTAAAATGGCACATACCAATTTATTTCGAGATAACTACTTATCGAAACAACTTTCGGAAACACATGTTACCAAAATTGTATTTTCAACTGACTGTATAAACGTAATGACAACTTCCACTTACCAAAGATGGCAAATGAAGACAATTTAGTAATATATGTACTAATATTTGTACGCAATATAGAACATTTGACACACAATTAAATAAACAAAAACTGTGTCGCTGCGGCATTGAGTATTCACTTCATACGGTGTCTACAAGCTTATTTATCAGTTTGTGTTTGGGCTGACCATTGTACTTAACAAGATACAGTAAGTCTTCCCTCAATGAAACTTGTATCTATTTTTGCGCCAATTAGCCCCCCCCTCCTATTAGGAATGGACAGTTGCAAGCCTACCATCTCCTTTTCTCCCGCAAAGATCTGCAGAAATGTTACTGGGCAACATTCAACTCTCACAAAGGTTGTATTTCAAGATGAGATAAAGAATGATACTGCTGCCAATAAATGCATAATACGTGTGCAAAACTCAGTTTGCGTGAACACAATGCTAAACCAAAAGGCCTTCTCATCCTCTCTCCTTACTCAAGATGATATCCCAAATTGGTGAATGTGGTGACCCAGTTTGAAAAATGTAGCATACTACTTACACATGAAAACAATTTACATATGGACAGTGTTAAATTGGGGCAGTTACTAACTCCCTTGTAGACTGCAACTAAGTTGACAGATAGGGATAGGAGTCCATTATGAGTGCACCATAGAAAAACTGCCATAACTAAAGAGAGAAACTCGACAATCCATCTCCAGCTGGGTATTATGAGCTGCAGGTTACAACAGACTACATCACTTCTCCAGCATGGGAAGTGTGTATACATATACTGCAAATCCCCCATACTTTAAGAAACATTTTTGTTTTTGGTATTTTTTCACCTACAGAGTTATTTTATAATCTGACCAGGAGACCCAATGCCCCCAGGCAGTAATCAGCCCAGTGCATCAGTATGATTTGGACACCCCTTCATTTATTGTGATGCAGCAATCAACCACTCACGACCCACTTTATATGGAGAAATGAGTCTGTTTTCTGTGGTTTAGGATTCTAGGTAATTGAAGTAGCAAACTAGAGGATTATAAAGCTGAGCACAAGTTTGTATCACTGTCACTAGAACTGAATAACCCTAGTTTCACAAGTATTAATCACATCTTTATATTCTGTAGTGTTTAAATACAGAGTGGGCCAAAATATGACCAGCACATTAAGAATAAAAAGTTGAAAGTTTTATGCCTGACCTCTCCGGCCACAAAAGTAGCCAGGTAGCAAAAGAATACAGAGGTTTGCAAAGCAACATGTTCAGCCCAATGCACCTTGATCCCGCAACCAGTCCAATAGCCACGTAACTGTTCCTCCACTGCAGTGAGTTGTCCATCAATAATGTTCCATTAAGTGGTACATGAGAATGTGGCCTACCAACATCAAGCAACCATCCCAAAGACAATACCAATTCTGAAGGGACATTTTCCACCTATGCAGCTCACAACTCAGAGTAACCTAGACTCCAGCCCCAAACAAATCAGTCATGTCATTCAGTCAGTGATTAAACCACTGCCACTCACCCCAATCCAATCTACACCACAAAAAAAAACAATATAATGAATGGCCAGTCAACCATTCTTTGCCTATCTGGCTACTAGGTTAAACTCCAACACTGAGATACGCAGATTACATTAAGGAAAATGAACCAAAAATAATGCTTATTAAATTGCTGAGAACCAATAACTGCACTAGTATTATGTACCAAGCACAGCAGCCATACTCACAAGTAAACTTATTACATAATGAGGGTTGGAAGTAGAGTATAAGTATGCCCACACCCTCTTCCATTATATGGTATCAGCTTCAATGCTGATACATTCCAGCAGTTTGCCAAATTTAGTACCAAACACAAAGCATCAAGCCCACACTAACTTCATTTTAACGGGTTCATCAAAGCTGTGCCCAAACCATCAATTACATCTTCAACAAATGTACAGAAGATGAGTGATGTTAATACTAAGCATTCAGTTATAGAACATCTTTTTCAATAATAGTTAATTACCTGCATACATTTTAGTTGGAAGACAAGATCACAGAATGCTTTCTTGTGTGAAGTACCCAATATGTTAAAGTAAAAACGTAAACATTTCAACAGATGGCAATCCTCCACTACACGTTGGGCAGTGATGCAGGACGGCATCCAGCCTCTCAGACAGTTTGCCACGCCGTGCGTCCACCGCATCAACCGGCACCAATGTATCAATAGTGCACCGCGAGTGCCGAGAGGAGTGTAGTGTGAGTGTAAGATAGTGCAGGGCAGGGCAGCGCAATGTCATAGCCCCCCTCCCCCACTCAGTCACACACAACCCCACACCCGGGCGGGCAAGGGTGCGTTATGACAGACCACGAGCAGGAAAATTGTAGGGCAATACAATTTTAATTAATCCAAGGAAAGAAAGAGACACCAAGCGTGTGGACATTTAAGGATGACCCTACAATTGCTTCAGGGTTTAATTATGTTCATTTTAAAATTTACATGTTTTTCATCTCAGTTGTTTCAACCACATTTCGTGCCATCCACTCTTAAATTGTAATTAGTCACATACTAGGGAATATTATGTATTTAATTTGTCATTTATATGCAAGGGTTTGTGTTTGTTTTCAATTGTTACAAGTAGTCAGCAAGTAGGAAGTACGGCAGGGCGAGCCACGTGCAGCCATAGTTCACGCCTCGCGAGCTCGCCAGTTTCAGTCGCCGTTTAGCATCTTAAGGGGTCGGTCGGCCGCTTTGCGCGCACGCGCTCTGGGTGAACTCAACTTTTGTGCACCGATCATGTAATCTGCAATAGTAACGTAACTTCTTGGAACCTTATTATTTTATTTTCACCCGGAGTCACTACCCTTCTTCCCCAGGACTTGCATAAATTCATCTGAATTCTACAGTGGCCATTTGCGCCGTTTTCAGTTTAGCCCATCTGGCAGGCCGCAGGCCAGAACCAACTTAAGTTTTCACCTGAGAGTGATGTAAAGTTTTGCGCAAGAGTAATTACATGCAAGTTTTCAGACTTTGTTTTTTTCATTACAAGCACTACCTTCAGGCATTTTGGGGTCCGGGTCCCCTACAACTCGCCTTCACTGTAATTTCACGTAATCTACCTTAATAATCAGCATGTTCAACACCGTGCTTTTTATCAGTAAAAGGGATGTGGGTCTGCCTGAATAGGCCCACTTCATTCCGACTAAGTATCAGGCGTAGGGAACGCCTGGTTTTCCGGTCCAGAGGGACTCATCCAACAATTTCACCGAGGGACTGCATACGTCCGGGCGAATGGCCTACCATACCCTGAGATCATCATCATCAGCAATCGACATTGTCTGCCGACTGTGTCTGGCGCCTAGTTGGGTATCCAACTCCAAACCCAGCTAACAATATTTTTCACTGCCCCTCAGAACTTCCATTAACCCAACAAGCATTAAATTGTCGCCCTTCCGTGTGGCATATCTTTCCCTCATCATTCCTCACGTTTTTCGACCCAGAAACCTTCAAAATTTCTTGGCACCTCAACCCCTCTTTAAGTATTTTCCCCCACCTGTTATTCCCCAGACAACATCAAGAGCATGTCAGGAGTAGTGTGATCAACCTGGGACAACACCTTAATGCCAGTTAGATGTCAGAACAACGTCCAGAGTGGCAAAAAAAGCACGCCAAAACCAGCATCGCAGCCACCATTACAATAATGGTACAGGGCACGCACAGCGAGTCGGCCATAACGGGACAAGAAGGCATCATCACCCCTCCCCCTCCAGCGCCGTGAACTGCGCAGCAGAGCGGGCAGGTGCACCTGCACTCACCTCCTCCCCCCGCTTCAGCACCACACCACCAGCTGGGAGTATCGATCAGCGCAGCAAGTGTGTGCGCAGAATGTTAATAATTCATCTGTGCTCGTACATTCCCATTTATGTTTTAGCAAAACATCTGTACTTGTAAAATTTACAGATGAATACATAAAATAAAAGTAACAACATATGCAGCTAAATCCATTACTTTTGTTATTTCCATCTTTTATGCTTAAAAAAATTTTCATTGTGTAACATGTTGCCTTTTTTTCCTTTATGCTTGGCCACAATTTTGGAGCTGTAAAATGTAATTCTTTCAAACGAAACACCTATTACCAAGACTATATACCTACATTAGCAATGTTTAATATTTGAGACTGAAATGTATTATTACTTAAAGAGAAAATCTGCTTTTATTTAGAAGGTATTCAGTACAATTTTAATAAGAGATCAACTTGAACACACCCATAGCTCAATATTTTTGCATAAAAATTCAAGGTGGCAAAATTAATTCTACATTCTTCATGAGACACATCTTCGTTATAACATAAGTAATGGTCAACATTTCCTTTGCGATACATGTACTTACCAAGCCATAAGAAATCAATCACTACACAGTTGGCAAAGTGAAAATTAAATAGATGCAAACACAAGCAGACAACTAAGCTAGTAGATACAAATTATTACCCTGACTGTCCTAATGTGTGCACAGGTAAAGTTTATTTCACAACACACATTTCCTAAGGTGCCACTACACTACTAATACTCACCTCCTAAATAGTTCTGCTTACACAAGTTTATGCTATAGCTGCTGCATACACAAAATGTTATCTAAAAAGGGAATACATTTTTTAATCTTTAATATGAAGAAAAATTTAGATGCAAGTGGTGTACATCTTGAAAAAAATTATGTTAAAAAAATATACTTGACACAAAGTATACAAAGAGTTTGGTATAATTAAGTACGAAATCAAAGACTGTTATATGGATGAAATGTTGTGTATGGAAAAAGCATTTCTTATTTCTATTCCTACTTGGTTAATTGAACTAATGATGAGGCTACTACGATTAATTTCTCTTACATCTTGTAATGTTACAGATATACATACTGGTCATGCTTTGGTTTAGTTAAGACAAATATAGGCAAATTGAAAGCAATATTCACTTATTTTAAATATTACAAAAATCTAAAAGAGATATTACACTATCATACTTCCAAAAGTAATTATTAATCTAAAACAGGTGGCTACAAAGAGTCCAGAAAAATTTATGCATTATATATGTACAGTATTTATTTTTTTTTTTAATATTTTTAATGCTGGTTAAAATTTCGTGTTTAGTTATTTTCTTATTAGATTAAAAAAAAATTGTTTCTAGTGCATAAACAAATGTAAAAGTGTTAAGCAGTAGTGTATATAACTATTTGCTAATAACTGTGAATACTTTTTGAATTTCATTGCAAATAAATAGTTGCACACATTTTTAGACTTATTGAAAACTCAACTCTAAACACACACACTTTGAATTAACTTTCAATATTATAAAATGAAATAAAAATTATACAAATGGCGTTGAAGAAGATGCACCTACAAAACTTGCAACAAACCTTTGCCTACATGTTCCATAATGTGAATGCATATGCTGCATTATATTCCTAAATAGCTATTCAACATGTTGGCCTCCATCTTCTTTGTTTGCTTATAAACACTTGTCGCCTGAGATCAGTATTGCAGTATTTAAAGTTAGCACTTGCGATTGTTGTTGGCCCCTGAGTGGTTCAGCATGTGGTCAGACCGCCGCTTCAGTTTGTTCCTAGAGTTAATTTCACGAGCCTTGTTGGAACGTTCCAGATGATTGCGTTTCAGAGCTTGACCAGCCCTACGCTGCCTCAGCTGGAAAAAGAAAACTAAAATTACACATTCATAAGTACAGAGGTCTGAAATGAAATGACGGTGGTAAGGTTCTCCCTCATTTGTGGTAGGGTTACTGTAGCACGTGCACGTGTGTGTGTGTGTGAGAGAGAGAGAGAGAGATTATGTGTATATAAATATGTGTGTGTGCACAAGTGGATGCATATATGTATATACGGAGTGGTCCACCTAACGTAGACACCCCCAAAATTTCCGCAACGGTTGCAGATCATAAAATGCAGTTTTTGCTAAATGATACTATGTACAGGGGCGAGTAATTTGCAGTATAGTGACTATTCGTAACACGTGTATGGAAAGATAAATTAAACCACATATGATTTGTTAACTGGAAACACACATTTATTTCAGCACCATCTGAAAGGACGTGCAAAGTGAAATTCAGTGATGCAGCATTTGCAATGGAAAGTATCACAGAAATGCCAACAAGAAATAATGTGCAAATATGATTAAGTTTGGTGGGCTGGTAGCATGGGTCAGTGGACCTATACTCACAGCTGTAAGTACACAACACACGCCGTGACTCATCCTGGCAGGACCGCGTCCTATAGTAGCAACACCAGTCCCCGTAATTTGTTGTGGTAAGTGGCTTTGTGTATGCAATGAAGTTCATGAATGAGGAAAAACTCGATGCTCTACTTATTTACGGTGAATGTGGCATAAATGTCAAACAAACCATCCAAATGTATGGTGAAAGGTATCCTAATCAGATGGCAAACGATACAAAGAACTTGCACACGTCTCTTGTCACGAGGTGAATGGGATTCCATAATATGAGTGCGATGAAAGACTGCTACAAGCGAGATGCAGCAAAACGACGTGTTGGCACGTGTTGATGCAAACCCCCAAGTGGGTATGCAAGAACTTTCCAAGTATGTAGGAATAAGTAAAACAAGTGTGTTACAGTTACTGCGGCAAAGGAAATTCAATCGATATCGCCTGGCTCTTCATCAGGCATCGAATAAATGTTATTTCCCGCTGTGTGTACACTTTTCTAGGTTAGTTCTGATGTTGCTAAGGGATGTCAGCAATTTTCTGAAGGACATACTGTTTACCGATGAAGCGACCTTCACAAACCATGGTTGCGTAAATTTACTAAACATGCACTACTGGGAGTTGTATTGTGGGAAGCCATATAACTATGAATTTTTAAGTGTGACAGACTTATTTTCAGAATGGCACCTATAAAATTATTTTACCTTAGTGTGCTATATCTACGAAACTGCGTAATCGATTTTAGCTTTACTTTGTAAACTGGCAGCATACAATCATTAACTGTGCTAATACATAATTTTTTTTGCCTTCCATGAAAAATATGGAGGTTTTATGCAATATCTCCGGGATCAATCAACTGATTTTCACCAAATTCTTTGCACAAGTAGCGCTATGGTAGGTCATGTAAACTTACGTGTTTTAAGTTGCTGAATCACTTATTTTAAAAATGATGGCCCTGTAAATATTTTAGGTTAGTAAATCCTATGATTCAAATCATTAGACTGATTAAATTCAAAGTTGATGCTCAAATCCAACTTCTGTAATGCAGTTGATAGCACACTAGCTTATGGTATGAGGTTTCCTGAATTTGAGTCCCAGGTAAGGCACGTGTGTATTTGTAATTGTCTCACTACTGTTGCATATGTCTGGTTTCATCTCATATTGCTTTCAACGAGACGACAAGTCTTACCTACCAACTGAGCTTTTGAGAAATAATAAAAAAAATAATTGCACCCATGTTGACAAAAGTAGGCTCATTATTTATATCAGTAACTTCTTGTAATATTAGGTGATTACCTTTATATTTCTAATAAGTTACACAACAAGTTTTGTCCACGTTTATAGCTTTGCAAAATTCTATTCTACGCATAGAGTTTTGTTAGATTAATAGAATTTTTATATATTTTTTTGCAGTTTCTGCAATTTTCAAACACTTTAAGTAATTTACCAGGATTTTCTGAAATTTTATGAGATTTTAAATGATTTTGTGAGATTTTCAGGTATTTTAAGCAATTTTCTAAGATTTTCTTGTTATTTACAGGGATTATTTTGTGTTTTAAAGGGATTTTAAGCAATTTTACAAGATTTTCTGTGATTTTTCAGTGATTTTTTTTCCATAGTGTACATCATTTTTTGTAGGTTGTTTCCCCCTTGATACATGACCAACTGGTAAGATAAACTGTAAGTAACCTACATCTTTATTGTAATTATGGCTGGTGTAAGAGCTTTTTTTTGGAGAGTAGTAGTCTTACAGGGGTCAACAAATTTTACATTTTTATCAACTTTCTTTGAATGATTGCCTCTTAGTGACCCCTGCCATTTTTGTATTGTGTCCCTAGTGAGGTGCACATTATTTGGTTGTGGCAATAATTTTAAGTGACTTAGAGCAGTCCTTGGTATACTGACATGTTTACATTTAATCAAAGAAGTGTTATAAACCATCACAAAGACAGACCAAACTTGCTCATTAAGGAAAAACAGAAACAGAATATAAAACATGCATACCTTTTGAGCAGACCTAATACTGGTGCAGTTCTGCTTTTGTTGCTGTTGGAGTGAGTAGACAGCCTGTCGCCTTTCGGGTCTTGGTTGAATCGCAGTGTTTTCCTGAACAACTTCTTCCTCGTGCAGAGAGACAGACGATGAGGCAGATGGCGTAGGGGACAAAGGAGCAGTGTTGCCAGGGTGGGACTGACAAGGAATGTTGGGCAGCTGGAAGCACGGAGCAGAGGTGTGCTGGTACACAGACATGCTGGGGTGTTCAATCAGCAGGTTCTCCAGGGGTGAGGTCTCCATGTGCACCGGACCCTCCGACGTGAAGCAGGGTGGTGGGGTCACGAACCAGGACTCTTCCAGGGAAAGATAGGGCAGGGAGGAGGCAGATGATGACCTGGTTGGTGGTAGCTGTCGTTCGGTGGGATGCAGAATGGCAGGTATGGCACTTATTGCTACTTCTAGCGAAGGTGCACAAGAGTATTCTTCATCTTCATCGCTACCACTGCATTCCTCTACGTCTGGGGGCAAACAACAGTGAATTTATTGCAATATTTGCCTTGCCACTCAATTTATTGGCGGTCAACCTTTACTTTTACACGCCACAGCTTCATATGACACGAACCTACATTCTTAACTGCTGTAATTTATTCTGAGCCAACTTTTGTTTGCTTTTCAGTTGAAGCTTAAAACATCACAATCACAACACATTCTTCTTAAGTACAACCATACCAGTCTCCTCTTTCTCTGCCCATGTTCAATAAAATTATAACCATGCTTACATTAGGAATTTGCTACAGAACTGTAGCTTACAAACAGTTTTGACTACAAACTTACTGATTGAATTACATATGTTAGTTTTTTTTTTCTAGTGGCCAGTTATAATAATTAGAACTGTTCAGCAATTATGAAATAACAGACACTGTGGCATAACAACTTGGAGGCCAGGATCATAGACTAAAGATAAGGTAGATCGTTTTCGCTGGCTGCATGCAACCAATCTCCATGTCCCAACATTGAACTTCTTTTCTGCCAATACGGCTAGCAAAAACAGCGTGGATTTGATTTGAGGTTAGAACACTGCTTAGTAAACAAGTGCTTTGAGTTGTTTTTATACATCCTCTAACCAATTTGTAATGCAGTTTAAAAAATTCAAACTGGTAAAAGTATTTTATTAATATAATAGTACTTGTCATTTAAAAATTAAAATATAAACAAACACGTTCATCATTGTTGACCATGTGACTTTGACAGTTGTGTTCTTTTGGGGTAGGTAAATGTTGAGTACATGCGCAGAAGACAAATAAGCTATCTATCTCATCTTTGGTCTATGGCAGGATATATATTGGCTTTCTCTAAATTTGGCTGTCAGAATGAGAGTAAATGGACATCTAAAATAATTTTGTGTACAATCTTTTACCTCTTTGCTTTTGAGGTATAGATTTTTCTCTATATTTTATGCAACATACAATTTAGGTTATGATCGCACCAAAATGAAATTTAGAAAAGAAGGAAAAATGTCTTAGGTATGAGGGATGCATAAAAGGCTTTCCCCCATAAGGGGGGGTGCATGAATGTGTGCCCCTCTCCTAAGATAAGATGAACATTCAGTATTAACATAAAACACATTGCTATAAAATCAAAAGTTCCATTTTGAAACTGTACTGCTAAGAATACACCAACACGAGAGTGACTTCCACAAATCATATTTTAAATGATCCTCTACTGCAACCATTTAAAATTATGAAAACTTGTAGGCATAACATGGAGTCAAATCTCATCAATAGTGAATAATATAGACCATTGTGACTTATTTTGTGTTAGAAAGATGTGCTCACCATAACTACAAGAGAGTGTGTTTTTTTTTGTACTGAGGTGCAGTATACATCTCCTTCATTTAGCATTCTTGATAGCAACCACTATAGAACTTCCCAATTTGTCACACTGTCCCCAAGAACTGGAGTATGCATGCAACTCCTGAATTGCTGTGACATTATCAGCAAGTGCTTGCTGGAGAGTAGGAAGGCTCCTGATGGACAGGAATGTTGGTGCTAAGCCAAAACCCAGACAACAATCTTGGGGAAAGCTAATGATGCATCTCTTAAATATTTATGACAGTAAGGTAAGTGAGTGTTTTGGGCTTGGAGTTAATCCAGATGCTACTGCCAAAATTGATTTGTGAACTGTAGAGATGGAAGACTAGCAACCAAACCACCTTCAACATAATTTACAATGCTGTGCTTTAAAGCTAAAGGGTTAAGTTCTACAGGAACACTAATTATGATAATGCATTTAAAAAATGAAAAACATGGAAAAAGTGGTGGGGTGATGTACCTGTGGTCTTGTCTACCAACACCCAGTCATCATCAGCCTCGACTGCCGTGAGCCTAACTTGTGCAGTCACTGCTCCACTAACTTCCTGGTCTGGCTCCGCTGAGCTCGGCAGTCCTCCCCGCAGGTAGCTGGCCAAGGTTGTGAACATGTTGGTCTGCGACAAAACCATACTCCAGGTCACATCACTGACTTTCAGCTCGTGTCAATACAAACAAATCATTCAAATTTTCTAGTCATTGAAAAACTAAGCAGTACTGAACATACAATGGGAAATTAACATACACATAGATGATGACTTAATTCCGCAGCATATAGTTGTAAGGAAATGAAATATTCCACATATCTAGATATCAGATTTACTGAAAGTAAATGAGAGGATTGGGGGTGGGGGGGTGAATATTTCTACAAATACAAATATGATAGATATGAGAAACTAAAAGCAAAGTCTCTTCCTTGAAAAAATTTGAATGTTGAAGATTTACAATTGTGCTACTTAATAGCACTGAAAAAATATATATAATGAGATCGAAAATGTACTCTTCAACACATATGAAAACCAATAATTAAATGAAGTGGTTTTTGTTAAACCAAACAGTAAGTTAAATTTTTTTCTCTTATCTTTTGCAAGGGAAAAAAGGGGGGGGGGGAATTCAGGAGAGATGTTTTTTAGTACCTTAACTATATTTTTTCAAAAAAATGTATGGTACAACAAACTGTACATTCTGTATTTTTAGTTGCAAAAGGTTTTATGCAACAAATTAAGACCAAGCCTGTAAATCACCTGAAAACCAAATATTACAGTGAGAAGAATGTGTTTCTCTAATGATGAAACTTTATTGCTGTCATAACATGTTCAACATTCACAGGTCTGTATGCATGAAAATTGTACACAACATAAAAATTTCTATCGGCAATAGTTTTAGATGCTAAAGTATCTTGTTGGTTATGCATCTCACTTTTAGAAACTGGCATCCCTTTAGTGTCTCAACCATGTGGTATAAAGTCTTGCGCTTGTTGCATACCTGCTATATATATGAGAAAGCTTGGTTTCAAAATTAAAGTATTACTGTAATTCCTCAAAAACCGCAATAGTGTACTTTTTTTTTCATTTGATTTCACATGTTGATTAATAACCTGACATTAAAATTAAATCAAGCTTCTGTTAAAAAAAATTTTCATCAAATACGAATACCAATCACTATTATTTCCATGAAATAATTTTATTACAATGACAGGACTTTATTCAGTTGCACATTATTCAATTGTTTGTTAAGGTGTATATTGCCCTTAGACCTACATTTCCAACAATATTTTTTATGAATGTGCATCCAAATTTGGTAGTCGTAATTAACCTGTATATTTGGAATGAAAGCTTCTTCCTCATATCTGTAACAATTACGTTGTTCCTGTAGTCTCACGCATTTATTTAAATATTTGGGGTATCTTCTTCGCATATTTGGAATGAAAGTTTTTCCCATATCTGTAATGGTTCTGTTGTTCCTGTAGTATTTTTGAACAATTATTTAAATGTATGGGTTATCTTCTTTTAGCCACAAAAGACCATACATAGAGACTGCTGATGGAATAAAAAAAATTTCTTGAAGAGTAGGAAGTCTGTGTGTATGTAAACACTCACGTCTACTGTGTAATGTGTTTTGAGCATTAAGGTAAGAACACTTTCATTGTTATGTGCTTGTTTTTCGGTTATCATGACATTTAAGATTGTTACAAACATTCAATTTGTACTGTAACTATTTTAATACTAGCATACATGCATTGTTTTCAATGAAGATTGGAAAAAGAAAGGAGGGGGGGAATTTAATGTGTTAAAATCTTTATCTGGAGTCGCATCCTTCAGGAACAAATGCCAAGTATACTACCAAAAAAACGCAAGGCGCACATAGTGCGTGTGGTTGCTGCGTATGTCAGTTGACCAACGCGCTTACCGTGTCGAGTTGTTCTGGTCGGCTGCATACCCTGCGTGGAGCCGCGGCAGCGGACAGCCGGGGGAAGGGTTTGTGTGTCAAGGCTGGTGCGAGCAGTAATGGCGGCTCGGTCGACTGCCGCGCCGCGCCGCGCAAATAGGGATCGCTGCCCTTCATTTCCCCCCTGCTGTTGTTACCACTATCTATCTATCTCTCTCTCCCTCTCTCTCTCTCTCTCTCTCTCTCTCGCCGCGGGTCACCCACACTCATTTCCAGCAACAACCACGGCTTAATGACCTTCTGTCGCGGCCGCCGCTGTCCGCTGGCTGCGGAGTGGGCGACTCACGTTTGTCTTCTATTATCACTAGGCTTCGTTTACAGTACGCTTAACGTCACGCTGATCAGCTCTGTCCCCCGACTTCTTTATTTTCGTCTTCTACGCATGCCCCCTACATTCGCTCACGAATTGCCGTCAGAAGTGTCAAACTCGCGTGTTCAATGACGTGTCATTTGTTTACATTTTGTTCTGCCACAAATCCACAATTTTATTAATAAAACAAATTGCGTTACTAAATTTTATCGTATTTCCGTCAGGGACGCACCCATGATTTCAATTCCGAGGAGGCACAAGAAGTTTAAAAAAAAATATTAAAATATGGTTACTATATAAGCAGGCAAATACCTAGGAAAAAAATATTACTTATTCATAAACTATTACATGCCGAAAATGTTAATTTTAAGTTTGTCAACTATAACCACCACACATCAATATATAGGCT
Source organism: Clitarchus hookeri (assembly GCA_002778355.1). NCBI lineage: Eukaryota > Metazoa > Arthropoda > Insecta > Phasmatodea > Phasmatidae > Clitarchus > Clitarchus hookeri. The sequence continues at coordinate 961,820 of NQII01000141.1, forward strand.
ATTCAACGGTAAAGTGGGCACTTTTGAAATCCTTCTCATTTGGAATAATAGTCAATAAATATATTTTTTTGTAGTCTTGGACGTTAACTTCCGAGTGCGGTGGAATCTACACACTAAATTTATTACTTACATGCCAATATTTATTTAAAAAAGGTGGTCAAAGAATACAAAGTTGCTGAAATAAAAAAGTAACTTAGGGCCTCAAAAGAGTTCATTTTACGGTGAACAGCCTATATAAATATTTTTTTAACTGTGTTGTTATTCTCTTTTAGATTCTACTGATGTACTGTTTTAAGCTTTCACCCACGTGCCTAGCACACTTATGTTCTTTTGCCACAGTTAACGGCACGTGGTCAGTATTCAGGTGGCTATTGGCTTGCTGTTAAGACATTTTCTTTCATTCCTCTTTCATTTTCAAGAAGCTTATATCGTTTGAATTAAGTAAACGACGTACGGAATATTCTTACTGGCAATTCAGTTAAATGTTTAAAAGCCGGTTTCTTTGGGGGTGCGCCCCTGATTTCCGTTATAACTTAGTCAGAAATAGTGTTCTAAACTGAGCACTTATTTAAGGAAACACTGTGCTAACGTTGGCAGAAACCATGTGATCTCAACAGTTCTAATATTTGGAACACAGATTGGTTCTGCGCAGCCAACAAGATCGCTCTACCCCATATTCACTCTACGATGGTTACAACACTGATCGATGGTTTATTTTTTCTATTAAAGCTGTCAAAACAACGCAGCTTTGACTAAGTTAAGCCCACTGTTTACACAAATATGTGCTTTGTATTGTGAGTACACTTCTGACGAAGTTGCAATGCAACTACGGTATATCAGGTTACACACAGTATTTTTATTTTTTTTGTAAAAGTACGAGTTTGTAGTAGAACCAAACGTAAACAAACGGCGCGTAATTGTTTTGACACGTGATTTTGACAGTTCTTTGAGTCAATGCGCAGAAGACGAAAATCATCTATAATGGCGACAAACCCCGCCTGCATATCCCTTTCGACATATGGTCGACGATGCTTCGTAAGGGTGGCCGCACTCATGAAAGTGCTGCTGAAATACATGTTTATTGTAAATGTTACAATAAGTACTTTTTGAAATGGAACTATGATGTCCAGAATAATGTGTAGTTGAAAGAATTTCTGCAACTACTGCAAAACCAGTTACTGCCATAAAATTATGCCATAGAGAAAATAAGAGTTACAACCCTGCTGTCGCATAAACGTCTGTGATGCTGGAGTTTAGTTGGTGAATAAGCACGTCAAAATTAACGAAAATGGTTGTCTTGCGTTATCACTCTAAACCCCACCACCATTTGCGAGGAATTATGCATAAATGTCGAAACTATTACCTTATTGTACCTGGTAGACAAGCATCACACAACGTATTATTCCTCAAGGGGAACCTTCCCCCGTCAAATTGGATTCTTGGTTTTTCTAACACAGCAGTGTACAGACATAACGATTGAACTACTAATTCGTATTTATACCACACTATTGATTTTGCCAAATTTTGGCATAATCAGCATTGTTACGTATTCAATAGGGGACAAATATGGGGACCCGGCAAGCCAAGAAATTGTGTCCACATCTTGTAGAGCCTGTTGGATGATGCGAGTTGTACGCAAACAAGCATTATCTTACTGCACGATAGCGTTTGGTATGCTGCGCAAAAATGGCATAAAATGGAGTCGCAGAACTTTACTGACATATCGCTGTGCTATCTCAGTGCCTTCAACGACCACGAGACGTGACCAGAAGTCATAACTGATGGCACCCCATACCAAACATAAGACCTGGTGTTCTGGACGTATGGCGTTCACAAATCAGTACAAGATCGTTGCGTTGCCCACTGCGACGCCAAACCCTGCTGGGACCATCATCTGCATTAAGATTGAAGCGGGACTCATCGAAGTACACAATGTATCGCTGTCCAGTGTTGACTTTCCTGGCACTATTGACTGCGTGTCACACGATGCCGAGGGGTCAAAGACAAACGTCGCAGAGGACGCCATGCCTGTAGGCCAGCCTCATCCAAACGGCGATGAATGGTTCTCGTTGAGACCGGCAGACGCAGCGTAGGCTTCACAGATTGCAGGATCTCTACAGATGCGTTGCCACATATTGCTACTGCACGTCGGTGGACACGACGATCTTCTCTATCTGTAGTGTGTCGGGGCCGCGGTGGCTGAGCGGTTAGCCTGCTCGCCTCCCACCAAGGCGAACCGGGTTCAATCCCTGACCAGGTCACTCCCGAATTTTCGCATGTGGGAATCGTGCCGGACGATGCCTCTGGTCAGCGGATTTTCTCGGGGATCTCCCGTTCCCCCCGCCCTTTCATTCCGGCGCTGCTCCATACTCACCTCAATCACCCTCTCGGTCCTCAAGACCTCGCCCAAATCTCTTCACTCTTGACTGTAGTGTGTCTGGTACGACCAATAAAACCTCTACGTTACGTACGACCTCCATGTATCCACGCTTGCACAATGACCAAGATGAACAGCTACGACGAGCCGACCATCTGGCTTCGTACAGTCCGATCACACGACCCCGTTCAATTGGGTTTGGGCGGTGATATTCTTCGTGGGCACGATACAGCATACTGATCACGCAGATTCCTGCCTTTCCAGCCGTTGTATGGCCCTTTTAATCATTGGATACTGGCCACATGGACCCCTATATCACGTCTTGCAGCGATGTTGCTGTGACACCACTTAAACTATTTGCATTACGCAATTGGTACTGTATGTGGCCTCAATTTTGTTGAAAATGGGTGACACATTATGAGTGTAATAATTTACGTGTCCAGCTGTATACTTAGAATAATTGCTCATAACACCGTAGTTCACTGGTGCTGATAGATGTAAATGCTTTAAATAAAAACAAACTTCTCATTCTTCCTCCGATAGTTTAAAAATATATATATATATATATATAGATACATGATAATGTATCCCAGTTTCCCATTTGACTACTTGAATCACTTCTATGCATTAAAAATAAAATCATTCACGTGTTGTATTTACCTGCAAACATTCAACATTCTGAAACACGATAGAGACTGCTAACACCATATTTAATGCACAACGAGTTCCGTGATCGTTAGTTACAGCAAATTGCTTCTAGTGAGTTTGTGTAATGTCATTCTGTGTTAAGTTTCGCCTTCCGCTCGCAATACCGTTTTCGCTAACATCACGTAACCATGTGGTCATGTCGTAAAATTAGCTGAATAGTACCTCTGTACTGGGACTTATATTTCGCCCGTCCGTTGGTGCATTCGCTGTCTATGAACAGCTATCAAGTTTTTTAACTTGCGAATCACGTGCAGGTGAAGTCGCAGGTTACGTGAGTCAATCAAATATTCTAGCGACAGCACGAACGGTGACATCAGCCAAGTTTGCATCACTGTAGTTTTCGTTTACCATGATGATAAGGCCCTATGATATATTCCAGTGCACGCCACCAACCTTGTAACCATTAAGGGGGGGGGGGTTGTAACTCTCCCTCCCCTTTTTCCCCATTAGGTTATCACAAGTAATATTAAAATTATTAATCATTATTTAACTGTGATAAAAAAATGCAATTGTTGGTCACTAAGGCGAATTTTATTATAATGAGAGGCAATATCTCCTAGAATATGCCCTAGTTAAGACACGTATCAACAAAACAACGCTGATTCCGGTGTAACCTTCCTCCTTTCAGTTCAGTGTATCAGCCCCCCCCCCCCNTTTTTTTTTTTTTTTTAGAGAGAGAGAGCGAGAGAGATTTTTAGCTACGCCACAGCTTAACACATTTCCTTATTCACCACGGGTGTTCACAGCTGGACGCGCGGAGAGAAACTCGGAGCCTTCTGGTAGAGTTGGTCAACCCCAGTGCAGATGACGTCACGCCCGGTCGCAGTCCACTCACCCCAAGCCCTCGCTTGTGCGGCTTCCTCGACCGTGAACTATGGAATGCGCAAACGATGGTCGCCTCACGAGCTCTAACCTCAGGTCAATTCAGCGATGGTTACGTCATTTTAGAAGCCTCGCTAATGGGATTGTTACTTCCCGACTTCGAGTCGCGTCTCTTCCTATACTTTTGTTTTCGACATAAAAATGTACATAGCGTAGCAGCAACAATGTTGAAACACTGGGATTGAAACGACAGACGTAAGGGCCCAACTTCTAAGGAACTGTATTTTTGGCGTTTTAAGTTATTTTAAAATAAAAAGCACTTCTCCGTGTATCTCCATCCAAATTTCGGGTAAATATGTCACTCCTAAATTCTTATTGGCAGTTTTGCCAGGTAATAGAGGCCTTTTCAACTGATCTACTGTAGTTAATATACCTGGAGACGCATCAAGGTTTGGCAGGAGGACTTTTCTATTCACTGACTAACACTGTCGTTATTGCGCAAGTATACTGATGTTACCTGTAATATGCATATGGGTGAACGGCTGGTCAACACGCACAAAAAAAGCTATTTACCCAGGTTTTCCTTCATTTTTTTGGTATTTTTTATAAAGAATTAAACAATACCATTGCAACTCAAAATTTTGTAGCATTGTCGTTTAGATTTTCGTATCGACATTACTAGGCCGGAAACAGATTACCACAAGAGTCTACTTATTCTCTTTTTTTTAATCTAGTGACAATAACTTTAATATAATACCATTCTTATTAAACAAAATTTTCATCGTAAAAATAGCAAACTTTTACATCACAAGAGGATTTACTACATTCCAAATTTGACGACTGTCCGGAACAAAAGAATGTACGCAAATAATTATATTACAGTAGCGAGCGAGCCTTTTATGTGTTTGTAATGGCTAAAATAATATGCGCAAACTCAATATAACTTATTCGTATTGATCTGACGCGTTTTGAATGTGTTTTGCTGCATCAAGGGCGTATTTAAGGGGAGGGCCGATAGGGTTCCGGCAACCCCCAAAAATTGGGAAAAAAAACAATTCGGTTCAGAATCTTAACATGGATTGTAAAATCTCTGCAGCGCAGAATGCCGCAATGCGCGCATAAGAAGGTTTATCTCTTCAGGCCTAAAATGAACGTCACAGACGTGACGCACGCAGGGAGTGTAAGAAATAGTTAGAAACAGGAGAATGATACGTCTGTCCTCTGAACTTATACACTGCCAGCTATATGGAAGAAATGCATGGTAAAAACGATTATTTAAATCAACATACAACTATTATTAAATTTTTCAGCAAAGTAATTTTTGTAACTTCCTATTTAGCCATGAGGCAAAACAAAGTTTTGCACTCACGATTGTTCTGACTTAAGCAATTAATTCACTTGGACAATAGCAAAAATTTTATTATAATATAATGTTAATTATTAAAAAAAAAAGGCAAATAAACGGTATTTTGGTTTTTATAATTTTTAATGACTTACTTCGATTAGACATGTATTAGTAATTTTACTTGTTACTTCGTGTCATCTACCCCGAAGCTTCAGACATCTTGGCTTTCCCCAAACAAAGATCCTATATACGCCCCGCATATCTTCACATGCTCGGCATTGTATCGCTGCAGCAGTAGTTTGTGAGCGTTTTTAACGAAAACGGCGGGACATAGGCCGTTGTAACAAGAGGGCCATTTTTGTTAATTAGGTTGTACTTATCAATAAACAAGCATCGAATGTTCATAATTCCTGACGGTGAGAAAGTTGTATGAAATACGAGGGTGGCCACTCCTGTTATTTTCATTGCGAAGGGAGGTATTAATGAGGGTTAGCTCTTACGTTGAGGATCCCTATAACATAAAACAATGTTCAGAGAGTTGTAATTTCATTTTACTTGGTTACCGATATTTTGCTAAAATATGGTTTAAAATCTCGATTTATAAGGGCTTAAACCTCCCTTAATATTCGGTTTAGGTATAAAGTGTCCCATATGTTTTCCTATTACTTTTTTCATAGAGAATTAGCTCCTGAAGTTTGTCGGTCTAATTGAGAATCATCCTGTATACATCAACAAGTCAACAAGTACAAATCAAACCTATCGGTTTGATTTTAGAACTGTATTTACTTTATGTAAACCAGAATACATACGCACGGCTCCTTCGTGCACATCCTTTCGCAATAATATCTGTGAAGGAGGCCACAGGCAAGTTAACAAATCTTACGAGCTATAACATCGAGCCAGAATGAGATGCGTATATATCAACAGCAAATTGCGCAGTAGAAGGCGATGATTGGGCGTGCATTTGGGTGTATGTTTCTTATTGGCTCAGGGTTTTCCAGGAAGTGTCAGTGGCGTACCGACAGAGGAGAGTTCTGAAAAGACTAACTACGACTTCCTAAATGTTTCTCGATCGTTCGAAAACTCTCTAAAATTTGCGTTCCCTATCCCAGTTGATCACAAATCCATTTCCAGAACCAACTTGTGGATACACTCAGAATACAATTACGCTCAACGACTTTAACAATGTTGTAACCCAATTATGTTTACGCAAGGAAGGCCGTGTTGCAAAGCAGGCACTCAATAGGTCCGTCGCAAGCAGGGAAATATTGCGTGCATTACGGATATAAATATTTGGTTCTCGCATCCAAAGCAAAAGCAGAGAGCAGCATTTCTAAAACGAAGGATAGAAAGAGCACATGACTGATCAGTGTGCAGGGCCGCAATTAGGATTTCAACCTCCCGAGGCAAAATATGATTCTGACAACCCTCTCCCCATTCCCATCCCTCAAACAAATGATTAGTTTATTGGTTCAGAGTTTCCGTAATTTTCAAGGGATATTTTTAATTAATTAATTTTTTTACTTATTTGCATACCAAAAGTCGTATTCTAAAGCAACAATTTACAGTTTTCCTTAGCTATGTTTTAAAATGTTTAATATTAATATAATTTTACATAAATGTTTAAAAATTAAAATGATTTTAAAGTTCTTACAAGTATAACACCCAAACAGTATAATTCAGCAGCCCTCAAATAAGTAGATAAAAATATAAAATACTATTATTAAAAATATTTTACTAGTGGAAAGTGTGTCACGATTCCGAAGCTGCTCCATATTCACCTCGGTCACACTCATAGGCTCTCAAGACCTCGTTGTTGAGAGCCGCTCAACCCTCTTCACTCACTTCACTCATAAATGTACTACCACAGAGTATTTAAGAATGCAGAGGCGGAACATTCGCTTTTTCCGCCAACTCCAGCCGCACACGCCAGCAAAATGGCGTCACTGGCCAGCAACATGTTGAAATTCCGTTCGCCAATCAGCGCCTGGTAACCTACTTGCCAGCCAGAAGCCCAACCAATAAGGGAGCCTTTCGCGGCATGAAGTAACCAATCAGACGCAAGACCCGTTCCTGGGGCCTCGTGTAGACAATCAGAGAATGATTCGCCAACAACAAAGGAATCGCCACGCAATTTCGTCTCTGTGTATTTATCTACTCTGTGACTCTACAAAAAAATGAGTTACGTATCTGCAACGTATGGAGTAATTGGTGTTGCAGCAGAAAAAGAGAGAATGTCACGGGCATGCAGTACAATAAAAGAAGGGAAAAAACATATGTTGACTCTGGCATCACTTCATTACGTGAGATTAGGAGGTGTTTTATGGGTTCGGTAGCAGTATTTGTGAGTGCTCTAGTGAAGCTGTTGTTCATGTTTATCAAGCTTCGCTACGAAACAGATCACGAATTTCGGCATAGCTGTACACGAAGACCTGTCTTGATATGACAAAGCCTATTACTGTAATGTTCTTTTTCGGTGCATTATACTCGTTACGGAAACTGCAGTTATGGTTCCTAAAAGTGGCCTATTTGCATGTAGAAGGATTCTCAGTTACACAATTGAGAACTTCAGCTGCCTGAGAAGAATTACCACGTAAACAAAATCTGCTCTGATATATGTCTATTATTTTTCTAAAAGATGACAAACAGCGATACCAGTTTCGTTCTTTTTTGTTTTAGGCATGTTACCGACTATTGGACAAAGATACAAAGGATTTCACCACCTCAAGTAGATCTGTAGAGCATATGCAAGAGAATATTACACCAAACTCCCTCAAAATAAGGGTTTTAAAGTGCGAACTATCGCATGTGTGACATGTGTTAAGTTGTATTAAAAATACTCCAGTAAGCACCACATACTCCTCGAGTGGTACAAACAGGAACTGGGCAGAGGGGCGAATAATTGTGACTACACTGCGCTACCACGACGTGTCTTTGTTGGTCACACGCGAACTCACATGGCGTATTAATAAGCGTTGTGCAACGATGCGTCATAGTGCTCATATCGACCACTGCCAAGTGGATGCGCACCCGACCGAGACAATTTCTCTCTAGCCACTAGAGTGCACACTTCCGAACAAGCGCACTGCCTTTTTAAAGAAAAACATGTACCATACTCGGCCTATAACACAACTCCTACCAGATCCACACGTCTACAACTTGTTAACTTCTAGACTTGTAGCAAGAAGTCACGTAACACAAGCTGAGAAACGAGACTTGTAAAAAANGTCTACAACTTGTTAACTTCTAGACTTGTAGCAAGAAGTCACGTAACACAAGCTGAGAAACGAGACTTGTAAAAAATCCGTACTACTTCTACGTTGTAGATGGATTCTACAAAACTGTACCAAGTGTGGCTTCATGATTTTGTAAATCACGTTTTTTTTTTGGTTGGCGATTAAGTTTTGTTTTTTATCCAAGCGCTACAGATAAAGAGTTAGTAAAAGATTAACAANTTTTTTTTTTGGTTGGCGATTAAGTTTTGTTTTTTATCCAAGCGCTACAGATAAAGAGTTAGTAAAAGATTAACAATAAGACAACTACTAACAGCAAAAAAAAAGATCTTTACAAAAATACAAGAAAAAAAGATGTATTGTTTTGTGTTTTTGTGCATAGTATCACAAAATAAACAAAGTCGCAAACATGGCGTGAAATAAAATAATATTTAAATATTACATAGAGCTACCATACATTAAATCATCTCTACAGATTAACTTGTAAGCAATGTCTACTCAGGGTCTTTGACTTACAGAAAATATATAACATTAATTGTGGCTTTTTATATAATACAATGTATAAGCTTGAAAGTTTGTCTCACGGAACTCGTCTACAGGGGTGGAATTTCACTTGTAGTTGTTACAAGTCTCACACTGGTAGCTAGCTACAAGTACGCTCGTGTTACAGAAAATGTGCAAGTTTACGCTGTGCTTATAACTTGTAGACTTAGGAGTTGTGTTGTAGGCCCCAGCTCTCTACGGCAACGTTAGTATGTAAATGCACAGTGAAACATACAGCGTATGAGTCACGTGTGATAATCAACTGAGACAGTGAATTGTGCTACCGTTCAATTAACACGTTCGTTTGCGTCGCAATNATGAGTCACGTGTGATAATCAACTGAGACAGTGAATTGTGCTACCGTTCAATTAACACGTTCGTTTGCGTCGCAAATTTAACATTATGTTAAATTATTGTTAAACGCGATCATCCTCTCTCAGTCACGGTTGTGAAATGCCGGACGCTTCCAAGAACTGCAGAAGATAATCTGTTTTCACCAGCTACATCCGAACGCTAACATCATAATATAGCTAAATATAGGTAAAGTTAAATACTTTATCGATAAATCGCAAATGTACGCAGTAATAGTTTCTACCATCCGCCATTTTAGACATTCTGATATGAAATACTTATATTGCTGCCGTAACTTTTTAAGAGAGGAGATGTATCAACTATGCTCTACCGATTTAAGGTTGTTCGCGATAAAGTGAGCACTTTTGAACTCAACCTTTGAAAAATATCACTGCTCCTACCTGCATATATTTTAACGGGTGCACTGAGTGGCATGCGCCTAGCAAATTTGGTAACGACAGAGGTAAAGTAGTTCCATGTCTTTAACGTTGAATTAAATGCGCGGGGTAAACATTTGTGCAAACTGAAATTATTTATTTTGCGTTCTGTTGTTTTAATGCGTGTAAGTTTAAGAATGAGCAAATATGTAAAATATTTACTTTTCTAATAATTTCACAATTTCACTTGACCGACTCATGAATAAAGTGATCAGGCCGATGGAAATGATAATTTTGCGTATGGCGGGAGAATATACAGAGTGAATACACAATTAGATCTTAAGTAGGGCTTTCAAAGGTGCTCAGTTTACCGCGAACAGCATTTACCGTTAAATCTAATATATTTTTATTTATTCTTTATTTTCTCACACACGCGGCCCTATTAAACCTGCGAGTGCCTTATGAAAACTGCTGTACGTAAGTGCAGAGGAAAGTAAGCTAATTAGTTATGCCTTTAACTTCCTCTATTCAAAAGTGTAAACTCTAAATAAATAAGACTGTTTTCTTAAGTTTTGTGTTTACCTACCAGCAATGCGCTCTATCTTAACAAAGTCATCGATAAATAAATTATTTCTTAAATATGAAAGCGCCTAGAAAGGTACGTATATATGCTTACTAGTATAACCTACGCGTTTATCGTAAACTTTTATCACTTACTAGCAAACGTAAATCGTAAAAAAAAGTTGAGTTACTTATCTAATTTTCACTAACGCAAATCACCTTGTTAGTGCAGGCACATATGGCAGCAATATTACTTTGGCAACTATAACTTTTAAGTCACTAGCGAACCGACCAGGCTTCTCCCCGTAACAATTTAGTTTTTACAGCGATACTGATACTTTGAAAGACAAACATGGTTACTGTATGTCATCCTTAAAATATAAACATATGCTATCGCGGACTTTTCTGTAGAGCTTTTTGAGAGCTACAATTCTGTAGTACATTAATTTGATGTATCTCTTGTGGTTTAGTCAGCGCAAGTCATGTAAGCGCCCTAGAGCCTTTTTTGTACGACTTGATTACAAACGGTTCGACATTTCTCTGCTATGCTTACTTTAAATATAAATGTATTATACACCAAAACCTTCCTCAAGATATTCTCTAAATGATGTTGAAAACTGCATCAAAATCCATCAAGTAGTTTAGAAGTACTAAGCGAATACACAGACAGAAGCGGATAAGCGACTTTGTTTTCTACTATGTAGATATGACCAAAACCTCAGCGCTAATGTTAAACAACTAAGAGATACAGTTATGGTCAGAGTCTAGTAAATTATGCTTAGGTAACAGACTATATTTCGTAACGTTGAGCAGTGTTAATGNATGAGTCACGTGTGATAATCAACTGAGACAGTGAATTGTGCTACCGTTCAATTAACACGTTCGTTTGCGTCGCAATTTTAACATTATGTTAAATTATTGTTAAACGCGATCATCCTCTCTCAGACACGGTTGTGAAATGCCGGACGCTTCCAAGAACTGCAGAAGATAATCTGTTTTCACCAGCTACATCCGAACGCTAACATCGTAATATAGCTAAATACAGGCAAAGTTAAATACTTTATAGATAAATCGCAAATGTACGCAGTAATAGTTTCTACCATCCGCCATTTTAGACATTCTGATATGAAGTACTTATATTGCTGCCGTAATTTTTTAAGAGAGGAGAAGTATCAACTATGCTCTACCGATTTAAGGTTGTTCGCAATAAAGTGAGCACTTTCGAACTCAACCTTTGAAAAATATCACTGCTCCTACCTGCATATATTTTAACGGGTGCACTGAGTGGCATGCGCCTAGCAAATTTGGTAACGACAGAGGTAAAGTAGTTCCATGTCTTTAACGTTGAATTAAATGTGCGGGGTAAACATTTGTGCAAACTGAAATTATTTATTTTGCGTTCTGTTGTTTTAATGCGTCTAAGTTTAAGAATGAGCAAATATGTAAAATATTTACTTTTCTAATAATTTCACAATTTCACTTGACCGACTCATGAATAAAGTGATCAGGCCGATGGAAATGATAATTTTGCATATGGCGGGAGAATATACAGAGTGAATACACAATTAGATCTTAAGTAGGGCTTTCAAAGGTGCTCAGTTTACCGTGAACAGCATTTACCGTTAAATCTAATATATTTTTATTTATTATTTATTTTCTTACACACGTATCCCTATTAAACCTACGAGTACCTTATGAAAACTACTGTGCATAAGTGTAGAGGAAAGTAAGCTAATTAGTTATGTCTTTAACTTCCTGTATTCAAAAGTGTAAACTCTAAATAAATAAGACTATTTTCTTAAGTTTTGTGTTTACCTACCAGCAATGCGCTCTATCTTAAAAAAGTCATCGATAAATAAATTATTTCTTAAATATGAAAGCGCTTAGAAAGGTACGTATATATGCTTACTAGTATAACCTACACGTTTATCGTAAACTTTTATCACTTACTAGCAAACGTAAATCGTAAAAAAAGTTGAGTTACTTATCTACTTTTCACTAACGCAAATCACCTTGTTAGTGCAGGCACATATNTAACGCAAATCACCTTGTTAGTGCAGGCACATATGGCAGCAATATTACTTTGGCAACTATAACTTTTAAGTCACTAGCGAACCGACCAGGCTTCTCCCCGTAACAATTTAGTTTTTACAGCGATACTGATACTTTGAAAGACAAACATGGTTACTGTATGTCATCCTTAAAATATAAACATATGCTATCGCGGACTTTTCTGTAGAGCTTTTTGAGAGCTACAATTCTGTAGTACATTAATTTGATGTATCTCTTGTGGTTTAGTCAGCGCAAGTCATGTAAGCGCCCTAGAGCCTTTTTTGTACGACTTGATTACAAACGGTTCGACATTTCTCTGCTATGCTTACTTTAAATATAAATGTATTATACACCAAAACCTTCCTCAAGATATTCTCTAAATGATGTTGAAAACCGCATCAAAATCCATCAAGTAGTTTAGAAGTACTAAGCGAATACACAGACAGAAGCGGATAAGCGACTTTGTTTTCTACTATGTAGAGATGACCAAAACCTCAGCGCTAATGTTAAACAACTTAGATATACAGTTATGGTCAGAGTCTAGTAAATTATGCTTAGGTAACAGACTATATTTCGTAACGTTGAGCAGTGTTAATGNATACAGTTATGGTCAGAGTCTAGTAAATTATGCTTAGGTAACAGACTATATTTCGTAACGTTGAGCAGTGTTAATGTAGAACTGCTTAATGACAACTCTGTCGGACAAGATATTACGTAAAACCGCAATGTCAGCCAACAAGACCGCGCCAGTGCTATCGTCAGTAACCCTTGTCGCGGGACCTCGCAGAGAATAGGGCCGAGTTACGCAACGCAACGCAAACTTTTTGGCGAGGCGCGGGATCCCAACAGAAGTTGTTACCCAGTGGCTAAGTTGGACGCCTCTCGCTTCGCCAGTGCAAATATAGCCCAGGGACTCTGCCAAAGGTCGCGCCAACTAGCCCAGCCAAGTTCATTCCCGGCCCACGCGTGCTCTGCCCCGCATACTCTCAAACAAGCGTGTGTTCAGCTCCTGTGTGTAAGCACCGCGACCCAATCATGGAGGAGGTCGCGGTGGTGTAGTGGTTAGACTACTCGCCTCCCTCCTAGGCGAACCAGGTTCGATTCCCGGCGAGGTCGCTCCCGGATTTTTGCATGTGGGAATTGTGCCGGACGATGCAGCTAGTCGGCGGGTCTTCTCAGGGATCTCCCGTTTCCCCCACCCTCGAATTCCGGTGACGCTCCATACCTCGTTTCACCCTCATCGTCTCTCAAGACCCCAACTAAGAACCGCCCAAATCTCTTCACTCACTCACCCACTCACTCACTCACGGACACTCACGTGCATCAACCCCACCCCTCCCCTCCCCCCCAATTTTACAGTCATGGCGTAGGTGAGATTTTCTCCTACAAGTACGAGTTGTAATACCAGTTCTACTTGCATAGACATACACTCTTAAACACCTATAATTAGGCACCCTACGACTTCGCACTGTTTTTCGTTCTTCCGACTGTGCAATTTTACCGTATCAAGATGACAGGCCTTAGAGATCGCCGAGTCAAGAGCAAACGGCTAGTGCCGGATTCCACAAATTCCATGTAGTTCATGTCAAGAAGGAAATTGCCTATAGGATAAGTGAACAGTTGTCAGGTTCTTAATACGCGAAATGTTGGTTGATGGTCAGACATAACGCGATATAGTAAAATTTCTGTTAGTTTCAAAAATGCGTTAGGGAAATCAACCTTCTGCGAATTTCATTGGGACATTAGTGATTATATTGAGGTCCAAGCATATT
>NQII01000141.1:976036-992163 GCA_002778355.1 Clitarchus hookeri
GGAGGTTTGGCAATGTAATTTGTCAATGATAATCCTGGCATGGGTTATAATGTTTGGTCACCTTGAAATATCCTTGACATCTGGGGGGAAAACAGCACTTCAGTTAAATCAGATTACTTAACTAGGTTTATTTCCAGCAACTGAAAATAAATCTTCGACCTCTATCTGGTAGGGGACGTGTAACTCGCGGCTACTCTCGTAAATACAACACTGAGAGAAGGTTTCCTGTTGGCTGGAACCGAGTGTGTTGGTCGTGCGGTACTAAGCAGAATCGCATTCCGGAAGGCTTTGGCATGAAACAGGATATTCACGGTAAAGTGAGCACTTTTGAAAACTCTGTCATTTGGAATAAGAGTTAGTAAATATATTTTATTTTAGCCTTAGACGGTAACTTCAGAGTGCGGTGGAATATAAACACTGTGTTTGTTACTTATATATTTGGCAATATTGATTTTAAAAGGTGGTTAAAGGATAAAATATTGCTGAAAGGATAAAGTAACTAGGACCTTAAAAGTGCTCACTTTACCGTGAACAGCCTATGCAAGTAAATGTCGTGGTGGTCCCTTTGTGGGCGTAAACATTAGCTAATTGGCTGCGTGAGGTTCTGGGAACGAGTCTGGTATCTGATTGGCCACTGCGTGCTGCGGGAAGATTCCTTGTTGGCTTGGCTACCTGCTGGAGCGGAAATTACCACGCGATGATTGGCGCACGACACCACGGCATGTTACTAGTCAGTCACGCCATTTTTCTGGCGTGTGCGGCTGGAGTTCGCTGTATAAGTGGCTGTTTCACTTCTGTACTTCTTAGTATTCTGTGGCGTGGGTGAAACTTACCGACTGGTTTCCTATGCCCGTTCCAAGTACATGCTAATGCATTATACGGTTTCTAACTACAAATATTCTTAAATCCTTAGTCGTTAGTGTCTCTGCATTATTATACTTTTCTTTGGTAAGCTGCCCGCACCTTTACTACATGAACGCAAACAATAAAAACACGCGAATTTAAAATTGCAATAAAGTAGATACAATTTCCGTAGAAGTGTGTTTATCACACTTTGGCTTAGTTTGTCGCGGAGTACTGTCTCACCTCCTATATTTCGCAAAATATTATCCCAATTTTTATAATTTTTAATGAAACTAATGAGCTTCTTCATAGCGATCAAATGAAACATTTCTCCAGATCATCTCTGTGTCAGGGAGTACTTAACCTGTCAGTGTAGTTTGGCCACATATTTCACAAACGAGGCGTAAATCGGGGTCCGCTATCAGTTCATTGGCTACTACCTTCTTGAGAAGTCGCCATGATTGAAAGAAGAGACAGCGTGTTTTGAAGAACATACTGGAACAAAATATTCTCGCAATAAATTCGTGTTTCTGATGTATAACGTATGTGTGACCAGTAGCCTAGACAACAACGAAAATTCCGTTCGTTAAGATGTATCATAATATGTTTGTATTCATAACTACAGAAAGTTAAGAACCTTTGGCGATTGACTACAATATATAACAGCATTTGGGCATTTCTGTTCAGTGTTGTGACTGTATCTCCGCTTACTCGACGCGCCTTTGAGGGATATGAGCCAGTAGTAACGACCAGTCAACAACACGGCAAAGAAATCCTGTTTCATACAGTGAACACTTTAAGTGTTAATATAAAAACAGCTACGCGCAAAGGCTTGGTAAGAAATAGTTATCATGCAAGATATGTAACTGTGTGCGCACAATTGCGGCGCGTTATCCCTTTGGTATCATTTTCTAGACTTAAGCTTTATATTAGGCACACCCTGGCCTAGAACATCTGAATTAACAAAAGACATGTAGTAAAACAAGGATCGAATCCCGTACTAATTGACCTGCAGCAAAACTGAAACTCACAATCGAACAAACAGCTGCGAAGTTCAAGTATATAGAGACCTTTGTGAATTCTAGTCTACAGGTAATTTTCCTGTCAGAACTCGCGTAATTTTCCTGTCAGTACTTATGAGTTAAGAGCCCAAATTATCTGACAGCGTGTGTTGTTCTAAGAAACAGATAGTCACCACATATGCCACCTTATTTTAAGGGCATTGACCACGAAAAAAAAAATTGTTTATTTCACATTTGTATCACATACTGTTTAACTTGTTGAAATTATCTGTAACTACTTTTTCCCCAGATCAAATATTTTTAGATCGCATGGTTTTCGCAAAATCACATGTCGAAGCCAAAATATTACTGCTTTGTAATGTACAATACACTGGTGGAAACTGGAAAATGAACACCCGGACGCAATGGTCCCACATGAGTAGAGGTTTTATTGAATAATTAAAATAATGCAAATTTCACATTAAACCAGCCTAAGCAAAAACCTAACTATCGTACTGTTCACCAGCCAAATTTTCACTGTATATGTCGGATAATAATTTTTTTTTTTCCTAAACGTCTTCTACAACTTGTAAACAAAACATGGTCTGGAAGAAAACGCTAATGAGAAACAAACGCGCCGTATTTGTGCGCTGTACAAATAATAAAAAAATATATATTTTATATGAAACAGTGAAATGTTTTTCTACACTACATTCCTGAAAACCTAAATGTGGCAATAAGAAACGTNTGGTGGAAACTGGAAAATGAACACCCGGACGCAATGGTCCCACATGAGTAGAGGTTTTATTGAATAATTAAAATAGTGCAAATTTCACATCAAACCAGCCTAAGCAAAAACCTAACTATCGTACTGTTCACCAGCCAAATTTTCACTGTATATGTCAGATATTAATTTTTTTTTCCTAAACGTCTTCTACAACTTGTAAACAAAACATGGTCTGGAAGAAAACGCCAAGGAGAAACAAACGCGCCGTATTTGTGCGCTGTACAAATAATAGAAAAAGATATATTTTATATGAAACAGTGAAATGTTTTTCTACACTACATTCCTGAAAACCTAAATGTGGCAATAAGAAACGTNATATATTTTATATGAAACAGTGAAATGTTTTTCTACACTACATTCCTGAAAACCTAAATGTGGCAATAAGAAACGTTTACTTTACAAATAACGTAAAAAAGTATCAATTTAATAAAATTTTACGCGAGATCTGTTTTTTATAGTATTTTTTCTTTATTTTAAAAAGCACTGCCTATGAACTAAATTATTACAATTTTTTGATAAAGTGTAAACGAAAACTATAGTTACTGTTGATGCATGACTTATTTAAGAAACAAACAAATGTGTCACACACGGGTGATTTTCCAAAAGTTATGCTACGAAAATGTGAGAATACTGTACGCGGACAGACTGTAATATGCTGATGTGATGCAGCAGCGCCCATCCAGTCGCTACGTTCCTGACCTTTCTTTTCACCAGCGCCATCTGTGACGTGATGAGGCAACCACGGCACGTGCACGACGCGCAAGGCAAGGCGGAGACGAGTGACGTACTTGCCTAATGACGCAGCAGCAAGGCCCCTATGTTCCTTTCCCTGCCGCGCGCTTCTCACACAAAACAACAAAATGTCATCTGCCGGGCCTTGCCGGACACAGCCGAACTTCGGCGTATCAGAGCCGGAAGCTGTGCTGCACAACGTTGCGTCAAATTGTGGGCCAAGAAAACAATGGGCGTCTAGATCACAATGAAAGTTTAGCTCCTGGTACTACATTCAGACACACTTGGTTCACGAAGTACTGTTAAAACCAGTGTCGCCCCGCACCATTATGTATCTTAAATATTTTCATAAAATGAAACAAAAAAAGGGGGAGGGGTGTTAGGCTACTGTCAACAATAGCAATAATAATCAGACCGTCAACCGAAGTCCCATTGCAAAGTAACCTTAACGTACTGAAGTTTGAAATGAGAACTGACATGTTCCCACATATATTCAACAATTTTTTCTATACTGAAGAGGATAATGATGGTGACACCCAAACAGAGCAGGGAACTCTTGGAAAGAGCGAAGATGTCAGACAATCAGACAAAANGAGGATAATGATGGTGACACCCAAACAGAGCAGGGAACTCTTGGAAAGAGCGAAGATGTCAGACAATCAGACAAAATATACCGTTTCACAGTGCAGAAAATTAAAATCTGAAAATTTTTTAAAGCTAACATCCTGTTATTGCTATTCTTGACAAGCGTGTTAAGGTCTTAACTGGCTCTTTATCCTTCAGGTTAAGGTAAAGTAAGCAGGCCTCATGTCTCGTNTTGACAAGCGTGTTAAGGTCTTAACTGGCTCTTTATCCTTCAGGTTAAGGTAAAGTAAGCAGGCCTCATGTCTCGTCGTTGGAGACGGAACAAGCTCTTTATACAAAAAGCGACGGTGAAAGAATAGGCTGTCCTAGCGTTCGCATGGAGGAATTTCGAAAAACTCAAATCAGTGTGGCCTGACAGTGAATCTAACCTGGGTCCTCCCGAATGCTAGTCCAGTTCCTTTAGGTGAAGTTGTGTAACAGGTACTCACCTAGCCAGCACATCGAATGGCGACCTTAACCAGTTCCGAGAACTAGGAGTGTTTTTACACGAACTGTATAGTTTCAGAACTCGCAACATACAGGAAACTTCAGCCAGGAAAATGATATCGACAGGTAACTAAACTACTGGTTCAGTATCCGAACTCACATTTGCCACCGCGGTGGTTCCGCGAGTGTTTCAGCGCCTACTGGCGTGTTGCGCAGTAGGCGCGGGGATCGTCAAGGTTAGGCGTACGCACAGTGTTCGCACGGCAGTAAAACTGCGCCCCAGTAAATACATACTTCGTTCGCCTTCTCCCTGAAGCCACATTTCAACTCTTTCCTAACAATCCTCCTCCTCCTNATAATAAAAAACACTGACTTTAACAACTGTAAATTTAAAAAGTTTAATTCTCAATACGACTTCAAGTCGTAGAACTATTTTCATTAATTCGCTGCCAACTGCCGAGCGCCTGCTTAGCAGTGTGTACATGTAGTTAAGGTCAGTGATATTTTCAGAGTTTGAGTTCAAAAGTGCTCACTTTACCGCGAACAACCTTTACGAGCACTGTCTACCGGCTGGCAGTTGCGAAATTTAAATAGGAAATCCCATGTTTAGTATATTTCGCCTCAGTTAGTTAATTTTAAAGATAGGCATTTCAAACAAAAATTTATTCTTCACGAATTTTTTTTATGAGAAGATGCCTACGAGCGTATATTTTCAATATAGATATGCAGTAAGTCCTTTTTTGTAATCATAAATTTTAAAAATTCCTTGCAGCGATTATTCGCCCCCTGCTACGCAGTCCGATTGCGGCAGTGCCAACATACAAATGCGCGCGCACAACTGCACAGGCGTCGTGGTTGGCGAAGAGCCACGAATAGAGCTCGAAGAAGTATTTCGCTGATTTGGCAGCAGGCTAGGAGGCACAGATCTCTACATACTCGCGCCACTATCGTTTGTTGTATTGGCTGCAGCCACAGCAGGAAGCCTTTGTGCAGAATTGTTTATGGTTCGGTCACACTACTGCTTCTTGTTTATTACTGGCTCACAGTTCCGTAAGGCCAAAGGATACGGCGCTTGAAATTTGCCTTACCAACTCCACCAAAACGAATTCCTTAAGATTCTCCAGGGCCCTGCTATCCAACACAGTGTACAACCCCTTCCACACTATAATTTGCAAGGGTCTCATACTGTATTACACTCGCGTGTGGTTCTTGCTGTGCGGTCTGCTGTGTTACTCGCATTTTCTGCCGTTCTCGTGTTCTTGCATAAGTGTGTTTCTTAAATGTAGACGATTTTAGAATATTGCTCTTTGTTGTAGCACTTTATTAATTACATCACTAGCAATGCTGCTGTGCTATAGGAAACTGTTATGTTCAGGCACACTTAAAATTGTTATGACTACAAATATTATTGTTATAAATTTATGATATAACTTAAGTTACATAAGCCTACATTTGATAACGAAATGACCCACCAGGAGGTTGGTTAGACGTATCGACAGGCCGAAATGCCTAATCCTTTGGACGGTCGTACATGGGTATGAGTGCATGTACAACAAAGATAAAATTACTTTAAATAGCAGGGGACTGTAGTATAAACACATTAATTAATATTAGTAAAAAAATTAAAATACAAGTTGACATATTACAGGTACTAATATTTTCTGTTGCATAATATTTTAGATTCACTAGTAGGACTAATATTAGTACCTGTAATATTATAAAAGTAGAAAAAAATACAAATCAGCTAATCAAAAGTTGTGAAATTCTGGTAAAATGTTGAGGTTACACTAGTTATTGATGGTAAAGATGTTGATTTGTATTTATGTAGTGTTATTCTCTCTCTTGTGATTTCATCATGCCACCCACAAAGGCAGGACAACGTGAAGAGAAACTAAATTAAAAACTAATGTGTGTATTCCAGAAAAAACAATGTGCTGATAAAGTTTTCTGTTAACTGCACTAATAACTCTATGAACAGTCCTCCCAACTGCAGCCTTGCATATCCCATGACTAGATCCAGTTCAATGGTTCTGACTCCCAGTAGCCTTGTCATTCCCTACTGCCTGAAGGACTCAGTTCTAATTGTATTCATTGTCACCGCCGTTGTATACAAACTGTACGTAAGTTATCTTACACATATGAAATACGTTTGTTTTAAAACCTTTCAACAACCAATATTGAAAAAAATTCTGAGAACTTGAATTACGAACATCTTGTATGTACATGTAACGACGAGGCACATGATACATAGTTCGAATATATTCCGAAGAACACGGTGGTTACTAGTTACAATTTTGTAGATGTGCGAGAATTGTGGATTTTCGTACGACGTACGAGGCATATGTTTACAGAACAGAAATCGAATGAGTAATCAGTTTGAATGCTTTCCTGAATTGATTTTGTTGAATAAATTTACTTTATTAATAGTTACAAACAGAAAACAGTTTTTTATTATCTAAAAAAATTAGAGTGCACTTTACAGTTTCGCGTAAAAAAAAAATAGAAAGAGAAATCGCACCTTGAAAATGTTATTTAAGTGTCTGGCAGAATGCTTGCACGTGGAGATTTTAAATACCAGAGTAATTACAAGTTATTATGTACATTGACTCATTGAACAATTTCGTTGTTATGAAGGACAGTTTCCGTGTTTTAGTTTGTATAATTATGTGAAATCGTCTGGTATGTTAGTCCTCCCCGAAAGAGCATAAGAACAGTAATAAGTACCGATTGGGGAGTCACACGGTCAACAGTAATAAACGGGTTTGTTAATATTTACATTTTTCACGGTCCTGCCTTTCGTATGAATAAAGTACTTTGGCTAGCTTGATGTATTCTAATTGCATTAAAAGTAGGTTTTTAGTAACGTACAAATATCTAAAATCACTAGCTTACATAAACAGTATTCTAGCCGCAAATACCACACATTGTTTTTTATAGAGGAAGTTTCAGAAAAACAGTCCAATGTTGATACACGGAGAGTGGCTACTGCGCAGCTCTCGTGCGCACTCCGCCCCATTTTCTCTCTACAGGGGAAACTGGAGTAACCCGAGAAAACCCACCGATCAATGGCAACGTCCGCTAAGTTACCTACTGTTATGGTGTGATCAGGCCTTAGCTGAACGGCTTGCCTGATCACACCTTCAAACATTAAACCAGGAAACGAGCGTGATTGCAACACCACCGAGCAGAAAGAAGACAGTTGCAGAAATCCCCTCCACTGGCCAGTAAACGGGGCCGCAAAACAACGCGCCCGATATAGGCCGGCGTAACACCCGGAACAGGGTCTTTTGTCGTCGACCCGAGCAGAGAGACCGGAACAGGGTCTTTTGTCGTCGACCCGAGCAGAGAGAAGACCACGGAAGATGGGTGTGTCCGGCCGTCGTTAACCATCTCGTAGAATCAGCCTCCGGCAACATTAACAAGGTGATGACTTTCCATTTAGACAGTAATAAAATGGCGTGAGGTAAATCTAATGAATAATCATCTTGGTATTCAATTTAAAGCTCCCCCGATCAATAGTAACATAAATAGTAATTGTATAATCCTAATGTTAATAAACCTCATCTTATACTGTTGTGCTCTACCGAATCATGATTCATTATTGAGCTACGCCCCCAGCAACTTTCACGTACGAATGGCTTAAAAGCTAGTTCGTAACACTACGTACGAAAATCCGGGCGTAACCCCGCACGGAATCGAACCCGGACGGACTGTCTTAGTAGGAAGCCGGTGCACGAGGCATGCGGCCACCGAGGTCCCAGGCGTTCCACCCCACACGGGCATATCGTGGGGAGAACAGTGAGGAAACCGCCGTCATTTTTCATCACTGCCGAAACTCAGAGCGGGGGTAGTTCAGATCCCGTGAGGGGCCCTTAACCACCCAACGGTTTTTCATCTGTCCTACAGGAGGTTAAGAAGAGGCTAGGCTGGCCCCTTTCTTACTCCCTGCAGCTACCCTATTTGTAGTTGTGGAGGTTTCACTCCACAGTTATTTTAATGAGCCCACTGAGTTTCCCCAGCAAGCCCGGTACCCCGTAATGTTCCCCTTCACCTCCCTGCCTGCACAGGGTGGGGGAGGGAGGCAGCAGCGAAGCCGCTGCCTAGGTAAGTAGCTCTACTTATTTTCAAAATTTAGAAACAACCAGGTTAGGTTTCAGTGAGGAAACGGTGTCGCAACTCTCGCACAAAACTTGTATACGCGGAGCGCGCGTGCGAACTGCCCCCCTGAGAGAGACGGCCGCTGACGAAAAGTATTGAAGCGGACGGAAGGCGGGAAGGCACGTGCGAGGTACACGGAGCGCGAGCCGCCCCGCGTCACATTTATTTATAGAGGTTTCTGTCTCACCGCCCGCACCTGTTCTTCGCCACGCGATCAGCGATTGCGCCCGACGCCCTTTGGTGACGGCCGAGTGCCAGGAGCAGGCCGCCTGTCAGCGCCCTACGACGGATCACTGCTCCACATCATCTGATGATCCGGATAGTTTGGCGTTTCACAAGCACCAGTTTACAGATTTGGCACATTTCCACTTTCGGTCTGCCTGCCACTGTTCATTTTTGCGTCCAACTCCGAAATTGATAGCTTTAGAAAATTAAACCGGTCGGGATTTTGTACCTTGCTTAGAGAAGGCGGTTGGAGGAGGGGAGGGGGGGGGGTCTTCGCCCGTAAAACGCATGCGAAAAGAATGAAAGCGACAGGACCTATTGTTAAAGTTGAGTTTTGGTCAGCGCGTAACAGCGAAGTCTTGAGCGCCGGTAAAGTTGAAATGAGATGACGTTTGGAGCAGCGACTTAGGAAACAGGAGTAATCCGAGAAAGCCCGCCTGCCAACGGCAACGTCCGCCACGCTTTCCCATACGCGAAAGCCCGGGCGACTCCGCCGGGAATCGAACCCGGTTCGCCTAGGTGGGAGGCAAGTAGTCTGCCCATTACACCTCCGTGGTCCTCTGTTGTTAAAGAGGACTCGAAATATCAATCAATCAGCTCGGTAATTCACATTATGCTCAAGCCATGGCTCTAATAGAAAGTGGTGTCGGGTAATAAGCCGCACAGTTTTGCACACAACAGTTATAAACGATGAACCTCTACTCAGGGTCCATAAACTGAGTCACTGCGGAAGCAGTGTGACAATCTTCAAAGCCGCTCATCGCTTCTGCAATATACCATCAAATTTAAGATTAGGAAAACAAAATTTAAGATTAGGAAAACAACTTACCCATATTGCCACTAAATCCCTCCAGATTCACGCGCCTACCACCTACATATCTCTGCAAAGCAGCTATCAATTCATCATCGATTTTATTTTTACCCCATCAACACTATTCCAAATGTTCATAGTGGCGCTTCTGAGCACTTTCCTGTCTTAGGATTTCTCAAGCTACCAATCCAACCCATTATTACTCTTCGCTCCCCGAAATTCAACTTTCAGAAGGTAAAATGGGACCTTCTTTTCAAACAGATAATCTACAACGACATAAACCTCAACTGTTTATTAAACTACCCGAATAGTTTTGTTTTACCATCGAGTAAGAATAATTGCTCAGACAATAACAAAAGCTGCATACACACCCATTCCCGTTCACTCATCAGATCTAGGTCCCTCTCTTCCCCCACACATACGTAATCCAAAGAGGTCAAGAAACAAACTCAGAAGAACCTGGCAACACTCACGCCAAACAATACACCTATGGGGCTTATGATCAGCTGAAGGAATGCAACAACATGGCATACGAAGACTGGATCACCACAGAAACGGAAAAAATTATGAAGTATCTTCCCACACAAGGGGAAATATGCATGGAAATACATCAGGGGCATGAAAGCCAAACCAACCCTCATTACTCTGCAGAAATCTGGCAATATTTTAACCGAATCTAACACAGACAAGACTGAAGAACTCGTCTCGCACTTTGAGCAAACCTGCAAGACACCCCGCCTCCCACACTTCCTCTCTCCCTCTCCAGGAGACGCAGCAGAAGATAATGAAGATCAGGCAGTCCCAGTCACACTTCCTCTACACAACAAACATCCACACACCTAAGTAGATGGAAAATGGGGATTCACTCGGATGGTTGCTGGCTGCGGACGGGCTGGAGACCATCTTGGATGACGTCACGTCGAAACCTCCTGCTCTGTCATTCCTCTCCAATGGCAGCCATTTTGGATTTTCCTTTTTTCTCTCAGAATTTTTTTTTACCATCCTGCTCTATCATTCTTTCCAATCTCTTCATGCTCTTTCATTCCTCTTCTTTCTTCTCACACTCTGTCATTCCGATGTTATTTTTCTCATGCTCTCTCATTCCCTCCTGTCTCTCTCTCGTGCCTGTTCTATCCCTTGGGGTTTTCTCATATTCCTTTCGGCCTCCATTACTTTCTCTCTTGTCTCTCATCCCTCTCTTGCTTTTCGAATCCTCCATCACCATCGTCGTCTGCTATAGGCAGCCATATTTAATTCCCGCCACCAGTAGTCTGCTGTAGGTGATCATTTGTGATTACCGCACCCGCCACCAGGATGTGGGAGGTTGTACCGTTCGCAGCTAGGAGCGATGGTATCAATACGGCCTTTTTGTGTGTTAGTTGGTTCACTCGTCGCCTGCAGGGATGCACTAGCATTGGAAAGTGGAGTTCAAGTGATGACTGCCAGGAACGCTGGAAATTTGTTTAGTTGATAGCTGTTTTGGAACTCAAAATATTCTGGAGGCGTGCGGTTTCGATCCAACAACCCTTGGGTCGTCAGTCCGACATCTACACCACACTACAACCTTTGCATGGGAAGAGTTAGGTGAAGAAATAACGTATATAATCGCATCGACCTATGTACCTGCCAGACAATAAACTTTTAATCGCGAAAAAATTGTCATTGCATGGTTAGGAGAATAAATAAAGTAAATACCCGCATCGGCCTACACACTTACCAGACAATAAACTTGTCATCGCTAAAAAAGAGTATGTTTAACGATAAATGTACATATAAAAAACTGCAGGCACCACGTAAGCACTCAATTTTTATGTGTAAAGTTAAATATAAATATAAATTAATAGCGCGAAAAAAGTACCGCCAGTCTATCCAGTGCCCCAGCCACAGTCCCGCTCGTTTGTATACAGCCTTCCTCCTCCTCCCTCCCCCAACAAGGGAGACACGTGTATGAATCTAGGGAGGGCGCTCAAATAGTTTAAAAGCCGTTTTTCGAGACAAGGGAGGGGTCAGTCATGTCGGGGCAGTTGGAGGCTGCGATACTCCGTGCCGGGAGAACGAGTTCAATCAATCCGTTCGGAGAACAGTCGGCAGTCAGTTAGAATCGCGCGCCGAGAGAGGAAGTCAAGTCAGTCAGCCGAGGCCGGGGGTTCGGGCCCCGGCCACGTCAGTTCGCAGAAACAGTCAGTCAGTGAAACCCCGTCGCCGGGAAGCGACGAGCTGCAGGTGGCGCGGCGTGCGGTACCGCCACACCGGGATGCGCAGGTAGTCAGGATCGGGAGCCGGATCGTGGAAGTCAGCCGGGCGAGAATCACAACATTAAGGAGTCAGTTAACCAGTAACTCCGCGCCGAGAGCCGAGGTGGGGGCCCGCCAGGGGTCCCTCGCTGGGACGAGGGAGACAGTGAGTAAAAACCGAAGGAAGAAGCCAGCCGAGTACAGCATGCCAACGCGAACTAGTCCGAGGGCCTGTAACAAGGGCCACCCAACTCACCAGAACACAAGTTACCGCCGCCGGAACAGCAACAAACAGCATAACACAGATAAGTAACAACGTCGTCACTCAGGGATGTGTCCTGTCACCTAATGCCCCCCACAGAGTCGGAAACGTTAGCCAGAACATTGTAATCAGTCCTTCAGGCCAAGAACTCGCAGGGTCGAAAACGTATGAATAAATTCCCGGCACCTTGTGCCGGGAATTTATGGAAAGTATGTATTAACTCCCGGAAAAGTTCCGGGAATGTATGAATAAATTCCCGGGCAAATAAACTTGTTAAAACCAAGACGTAATGAAGCATTGTTTTATATACCCTCAACCTTCAAGGCACCTTATAGTCTGTGCCATATAATATTAACTGAGGACCCTAGGACCCACAAGTGGGGAATAGCGTCAGTTTTATATGAGTAAATGTTAATGAACCAATACTATTAAGTCTTAAGTACGTCTCCAAATTAACTATGAGTTAAAGTTTAACGTGGAATTTACTAAAAACGTTTTGAAATCGTTTCTTCAGTTATTTTTTCTCCTCCTAGATGTTAAGACATCTTTTTAGAACTTCGATGGCACATAACTCTGCAGTTGGAGTTAAATGTTGTTGCTTTCTCTGCATGGCGGCTTTTATGAGTTTTAGCAGCTGATGCGTAACAGCATGGGTTGAACTTCAGAACATTTTATGCACAGCGCCTTAAAGATCTTGCAGCCCTTATTTTCTATCGTTGATGACGTTAGGAATTACTGTGCTTAACTAGTGGTTGGGTTTGTGAACCTGTTATTTAGAGGCAATAAAGCTTCCTCTTGTGACACTAAAATACATAGCGTTGTAGTTGGAAGGAAATTTCCAGGAGTAAAGCCAATGATCATACTTTACTGTACTCTGAAATGTCAATATTTTCTTGTTTAAGATACAAATTCCATACAATTTTCAATCCTGGAAATTTTTGAAGCACCTCACATCATCTAAGAATGTTTGGGACTATTGAAAGATTAGCACTTTTTTTTTTCTTTCAATTATAGACTATCGCAAATTTATTTTGAATGTGTGAACACATTAAGTACAAAAAAAAAAAACGAAGGATCGTATTTTAAGCTTATACGTGATCTTGAGCTGACTAAATGTTAATTGAGCACATTCTAAATCGTTTAAAAATATCTTTGAAAACAATCTTTGCCAGTAATAGTGTGTGATTTAATGAACATATTTATACGCGTACTCCCAATAAAGTCGGTAAAAGGAAACGTAATTCCAGGTCTAGAGCCTTACCAAAGTTTAACACATTCGGCATAATGTCCGTAGGCCGTACGGGCAGCCATGTATGATTTTTGCCTCGATTATTAAATCTCGTACACCCAGTTATTCAGTTATATTCTTTAGTCTGTTACGAAGAAACGTACGATTAAAAATTGACCTTAAAAATAATTGTAAAGCGAAAATAATCGCTTGACCATAACATACGCAATTGACCATGACGAACTGCTAAACACTACCCGTTAGTATCGCTAGTGTTATTGGTGGATGTGAAGATGGCCCCGCCTTCGAACACAGCGGACCATTATAAAACACTTTTCTGTATACCCAGTAATTTATGTGTGGACTAGAGGGATAATGGCACATCGGAACAAAGTGCAATAGCCAGTAAATGTTCAGCGTTTCACAAGAATATATCGGTAGTCTGCTTCGCTTTTAGCATGCTAACAGTGACTATTTCCCTTCCATAAGTTGGCCGAGTGCTGAAAGTGTTAATATTTCAATTCTTTGAAACTGAAATTGTTTTCTTCTTGTTTCCTAACATTAGGGCAAGAGCACGCATAATAGTAGTACATTTGTATTCCTAACTATTTCGCAGTGTCAGCTGACACGTGTATGCTTACTGGTAGTTAGTGTTTACACTGTTGTTGCGGTTCTCGAAAGTCTTTGAATTTTAAGTGTATAGTCATTTCAAGGACTTGAAAAATCCTTAAATTGTGCTGGGCCTTGGAAAGTCCTTAAAGTTTCACGTTATAGTAGAATAAATACATAACGTGAAAATATCTTTGTGACTAAAAGTGAAAGTTACATTACAAAATTGTTGTAGAAACTGACCTGTGTTCATTCATCAGGGCTCTGTTAGTTATATTGCAAACATGAGTGCTCAGCAACTATCAAATCCTAGGGTTAGGCTGAAACACTGTTTGCATTAGGTGGTAAAACTAGGGATAGTAAAATATCTGTAGGTTTCAAATCCCAATTTCCTGTTGGTTTTTTATTCTTGTCGTTGGAATTTTCAGATATGTGCACCTTAAAATGAACGTCTGGACTATGTTTAATAATGAAATGTTGTTAATTTAGACAATATGGTTGAACGTGCATGAAGGTTTATTTTCTTTATTCACCGACGTCAGTATGTGAAGCTAATTCCCCATTTGATAGGGCCAATGAGGATTCCACTGTCCTGATCCTGAACGCATGTGATTCGTCTTCAAACAGGTAAGCCGTGTCAAATGTACATCACAAAATCACAAAATAGCAAGACACTACGGCGTTCTCCATATTTACGCATCACTATCTCTAGCCAAGGGCTAAAAGAAGAAACTAAACAGGGCTTTCAAAAGCGCTCGCTTAATCGCGAAAGAACAACAGTATAAAGCGAAATGAATGCTAAACTTGATGCCAACTGGATACAGTATCTGTATTGCTTGAATACCGAACCTGTTTGTACAGCAAATAACGGCTACGTGGCGAAAATAAAAAAGTACGAATGAATAATTTAAATTTATCTCCTGTGACCTTGTTGCTCTTGAAGCTGTCTTTCCTGCAACTGTGCAAAAATTTATGTTATGAAAATATTTAAACAAATGAAAACAAGGCCAACCGCAAAGGTTTAAACTGCCAACACTTCTCCTTCACTCCGCCCATTAGTTGAAATTCATATAACGTTTAGACGTGAGAGATGGAAACCATGGCGCGCCAAAGGTTCTCGAGGCAGGATAATACTGCGGTGGTTTGTCACAGTCTTCTGCATTATGAAGGCGAGTCAGATCCGTTAACCACAAGAGTCGGTGCTGGGAATCGAACCCAGATCTCTCGGGAGAGAGGAAACGCTGCTGCTAACTAAACTTGTTATTATTACGCTACCAAATGCTTGAAATGTTGTTGAGAATTTAATAGTTCCCTTTTACGCAGTTTCTTAACAGGTTACCTCCCAACTACTCTTATTTCAAGATCATATAAAAAAAATCCACATATAATGTCATCGTCGCGGTAAATATTTCTTATTTTTGAGATTCATCCCTAGGTTTGCGAAAAGTGAGAGACCGCAAGGTGGTAAAGGCAGGAATTACGGCGGAGAAGATGGTGAAGGAACGCTTTCTCGAACAACGACGAGTCCGTCAGTAAAAAAAAACTATAATTACGAAACTCCTTAACCTCCTTCCCGCGTTTTGGCCTACTTCTCACTTCCTTGCAGCAGAACTGTCCGAGGCAGTCGACTGCTTTATGGACGCTCGTAAAATATATAAACCGTGGTGACTTTTCAGCGAATGCATCTAGCCAAACATCGGAGCCTGTAATGTCACACCACACACACGATAAAATTGGAACTTTGAAGTTACAATTACACGTTTTACTCGAACTGTTAGTTCATATTACCTCTTAAACTTATGCCGTTTCCAGTACTTCTCAGACCACAGTTTTTTACGAGCGCCCCAATTCTTAGTCAGTTTGTATCAATATTTCATTACGCTGTATGCGGTAAGCTAATAGGAGGGGGAACGGGGAAGTCCGCACAATACATAAACAACCCAACTACTTCTGAAAATAGCACACACACATCCACGTATTACTCGTGATTTTAGCGCAAAACCTTGTCTCCTACCGAAATACCTGAACTCGTTCAGACCGTGTATCAATGATCGAGGACATGTTGCACGTAAAGGATATTGTTACACATGGACTCCAATGCCGGGTGCCGTGTTAACCGTGTTTCGTGCGGTAAGTCTCAGCGCTGTACCGTTGAGTGTGGGGGGG
>NQII01000141.1:992171-1007737 GCA_002778355.1 Clitarchus hookeri
ACGCCAGGCCGACGGGGGGACTGATTGGCAGCTGACCTGAACTGACGGCACTGGCCCACCCTGCTGGAGGAGTCGACGACTAGAGAGCACGTACAAGAACCTCCCAGCTAACATCTCCCTCGGCGTGTCCCTGAGGTGTGAAGAAGGTTGGTTCTGGGTCAGGGTACCTACAATATAAATACGGCCGCAATCTGTGATAGCCGCCTGTCTTGAATGCGTCAAGATCGAGGCATCGAGGGACTTGGAAGAATTGGACCTGCGGCGAACGAGGGTGCGAGAGTGCTGCGGAGGGCGAGGTATCCGACAAGTAGAGGTTTCTGTGCATGGGAGCGCTCGGGACGCTCCAGAACATTCCGGACAGGAAAGACTGGTGATATTTGGACCGAAAAAGGTGGGATTGAATGGATGAATGATACACGCTTTGTTGTAAATACTGGAACTGTCAGATTACAAATATGAAAATTTTAATAGTAAATTAATAGGTTTTAATAAATTGATTATAGAGACTGATTTTAATTATTTGATAAAATATATGTTAGGTGACGGACGATTATGAATAGCTGAAATAGCTGAAAATAGCAAGTGATAGCCATTAATGTCAATATATTACATTCTGGTTATTTACTTTGTGGATTTATTATAAATAAATTGGAAAATTATTGTTAGTTCCTTTATTTAATTAAGTCCTCAATTCCCTAAAGAACTTGGATACGCACATATACTTTTAAATTGTAACAATATTTATGGTTGGCACTATACATAACAAGAAATCAGCGGCAAGTGTTTTAAGAGTCTTCCTTATGAAAAGTTGATTTGTTGAAATTTTTGCACCTCTCGTCAGTGACTGGTCAATGCTGACATCAACGGACACGCAGTACAAGTACAACGCACATCAAAAAATTTAACTATTGCAACACTTAATGCCCGTAATGAATTTTGGACTGAACGGATTAAACCAAATGGGGGAAAATCGAAGAAATTAGTTTTCACCTAATTTGGCTTGTAACTGATTTCTTTGATTTTGATATTACTGAATCATCAATTACTATTGTAACTTAGGCGTCACGTATATGCGGTAAGGAAGCGGGATCGACGATGGTGCAAACCCAATTTACACAGAAATATAATTCATTAATACTGAATGTGTTCAAAATGGTCTGTAGTCTATTATAAACACAAAGACCCCACTAGCATTGCATTTTCTATGCATAATCGAGCAACATAAAACCCCGAGATTTTTTCTTGCTCAATATAAGTGTTTTACGAGTTGTTTCTTTCATTACGAAAATATGCATTGCGCACAACTTCCACCCTAGGGAGAGATGAAGAGGTCACGCAAATATTGACACTTTCGAGGGCAAAACACCCGTAAAAACGATGTCGATGAAACATTATCCAAAGACGTCGCAGATAGACACATCACCGTCCGAGTCACCCCTCAACCAGGCGTGTAATGCAGGTCATCTGAAGCCACCAACGACCCAGATGTCCCAGCCGGTGACAACTGAGGCACTCAGGGCACTGACCTTGAAGACAGCTCTGCCCAGCCACAACACAGTCCAAGCTCCGGCTACGACTAGATTCTACCTAACACTTTGTACTTGTAATTCGCTGAGGAAAGAACTTGTCATATCGATGATTGCGGGATTTTGTCGGACACCTTACTGATATCTTGACTTCCGAACTGCAGCCACCTCATGGTGATTGTAATTGGTCTTAAGAAGCTTACTGGAATGTATGGGAAAACGTTAGTTGTTGCAACCACCACAGCACGAAATCCATTATATAACATATGAATATCAGTTATATATATATATATGTGTGTGTGTGTGTGCGTGTGAGCTCGCGCGAATTTTGCTAAAGGTAAACGTAGTTAGAGCTTTTGTTTCCAAGATAGCGACAGTTATTTAATTGGAAATAAATAAAAGCCGAAGGATCCTTCGAAATGTTAGATTGATTTTGTGACATAAAAATTAACATCCCATACCTATTTTGTATCATCTCATCCGATAGTTCAGTAGAGAGCTTTTAGAGTGTATAAAAGTATGCTAAATAACCAGATACCCATGTTACGCGATGTGAAGGACGCAAAACTCAATATGAGATTAGTTAACAAGAAACTC
This sequence comes from Clitarchus hookeri, assembly GCA_002778355.1. Taxonomy (NCBI): domain Eukaryota; kingdom Metazoa; phylum Arthropoda; class Insecta; order Phasmatodea; family Phasmatidae; genus Clitarchus; species Clitarchus hookeri. The sequence continues at coordinate 994,295 of NQII01000141.1, forward strand.
TACCTGCTCTTTCAGAACTTATTCGTTGGGCTGCCTGTAGAAAATATATAAGGCAGTTTGAAGTATATAATGACAAACCTACTAAAGCAAGATGTGCTTGGAAATCAGAAACCTTAAGAACTCAGATTTTGATCAAATCGCCCCTTGTCGCTACAAACATTTTGCACTTTCCTTATACGTGCATNAAACCTTAAGAACTCAGATTTTGATCAAATCGCCCCTTGTCGCTACAAACATTTTGCACTTTCCTTATACGTGCATAACAAAACTTCGGTAGCTCCACTCTGAAGTCCATTGATTTTTCGTGTTATATTTCACCGCAAAGAAAGCAAGGTTATTAGGGGATGTTTTGACTGGCTTCAAAACATTTTTTCTTCTTCCGAATCACAAAAGAGGTCTCTATACCAATGCGTTTGAAACTTTTGACAAAACATTTGCCGCATAATATTTAAGTTCAAATTGCCGGTGACGCACACATCGACCCGCACAAAACAGTTATTATTATTATATGTACATTTGCCAACATTTAAGGGCCGGTTTCATTTTGCCTACAAAGTTCACCACATGTGCTTACACGTTACCTTTAAAATTCATTATAAACATATTTACCTCCCTTTCCGCAACTTTTGTTGCGAACTTCGATAGGTTTAGTACTCTTAATCTATTTACAGCAGTTATGTTCGAAACATTCATCACAATAAATTTTTCATGGCGGGAATTATTACAGTGGTTTTCTCTTCTCGTTCTGCCTTACCATTTAATTTATTTAGCGTATCATTCCTTGATTTAAAGTTCATAAGTTTTCCTCGTCAATATTGTTACAAGAACGCCAGAGGGGCGTATCCGAATTCATGAGGGCTGGAGGTCTTAATAAAAATAAAACCACTACATTTGATTTTTAATTTATTCTCGCAAGTATTATTTACATAAATTAAACTACTTTATCCCCACTATTACTCTTGTTATTCTTAATGAGCGCAATATTTAATGTATATTTCAATTGTGACAAAAGCCCTTATCACTATCTGTATGGTTTCAGTCGCCTTCCGCGTCAATGTAGACTCTGTCGTGGAAGGCGACAGAGTCTACATTGACGTGACATATTTTGATGCACCCGACAGTGAAAATGCATGGACTTAAAGTCTAATTTCGGTGACCAGTAGCATGTCGCTAAATGTTATGGTAATGTGAAAGCCACAGTGTGTGGTTTCAGTGAAGTGGGGCGTTTATCACACGACAACGAAGGTGCGGGCCGATGACTTCCGCCATGAGGGCACAGTAACATCTGTGCAGCCTGGAAATATTTCGCAACATACTGATTCTCAAAGTAAGTGAATTCTCTTTGAACGATGAATTTTGGAGTAATATTTATGCGTGTATATTTTTTTTTTATGATTTATGATTTTCGGGGAAAAAACATTAGCACAAGAAATAATTACTGCATTTACATTAAAATCAAATGTTACGCAAAAAACTATAACTGTTAAAAATATACAAAATTGTTATAAGATGTGTGGATAAAACCCTGTAATCTCTGACAACAGGCACACTTCCTTTGATATTGTCCAAAACAGATTTTAGAAACAAGTGGGAAAAGTACTATCTATCTGTAGTCAAGCACATGAAATAACAAGTCCAAATGAAAAGACTGCAATGCCTCAACCAATACATTTTTAATTTCCCAGCACTAAAATAGTGGCATTTCCGCACATTTTTTTCAGTGTGAAATATTGTTCAACAACTTTTTATTGATAAAAGTTATGTATTTTTGTATTTTCAATCAAACAGTTTGAGTTTAGCGACTTGATCGCTAAGTTTATATGCAGTTTATAAATAAAATTTAATTTATTTAGCTAACAAAAATAAATTGTTCTGTTTACTTTAGTATACTGCAGAATGTAGTAATTATTCATTATAAATAAGAATTTACAATAATATATTTATGTTTTAAATTTTTTTAACCATTTTAATAAATAATTTTATTGTAGTTATTATTACAAATATTTTTATGATGTATTTATACATGATCCCACACTTCAATTATACAGTTTTGTTTTCAAATTAAAATAGGCGTATAATATAGAAACTGTTTCTTTCAGTGGAAGATTCGAGCCAGCATCGAACAGGACAACAATCACGCAAGAAATGAAAAACCACTCTGCATCATACATCAGAGGCATTCAACCAAAAGAGCGACTCTACAGGTAAAGCATCATCTTCATTATTGCGTGACTCAGACTACTACTCCACAACCTCATCATCAGGGACTTCTTCGTCAGAATCGGAGAGTGAAGAAATATACTTCTATTGCAGTAGTGAGTACACTTCCATTACAAATACTAGTAGTGATGTGATACAAGCTCATCACACTTCCTGGACATTTGGAGTGGAGGAAACAGTGGATAGATACAAGGATAGCACGTGCAAACCTCGCTTGCAATGTGCGAGATCCAAGGTCGTTATCAGAACTAGATATGTGGTTGCTTTTTTCCCCTGCAGAAAAGAGAGAACACTTATTAGCATGCACCAATTCACATATTAGAGACAGACGAAAAGTAGTCACAAAATATGAGCTTTATAAGGTAATCGGTTAGTTGTATACAATTAGTATCAATGTATTACACCAACGTGGAGGTTACTGGTCACCTATGGAGGGAATATTTCCCGGACCATCTTTTAAAAGTAGATTCGGAATGGGACTGTACAGATTCGAAGAAATCATAATGGCTATGGCATTTGCAATGCTAAATGAGACTGCGCGTAATGATAAATTGTACCAGGTAAGACCCCTAGTAACAATTACAACTGCTACATGGCAGAATATTTTTTTTCCCCTTATTATAAAATTACAGTTGATGAATCGATGTTTGCTTGGTATGGAAAAGGAAACTATGACAAGGACGGCATGCCTGCTGTTATGAAAATAAAAAGAAAACCCAAAGGAACTGGATGTGAAGTGAAAACATTAACTGATAGCTTTTCTAGAATAACGATTGGGATGTAAACTAATGAAGGCAAAGAAAGTATGAAAGATAAGAAGTGGCAAAAAGAGTTTGAGGCGGGTAGGCCTACTGCAACTGCTCAGACTGACAGAACCATGGCATGGAATGGGAAGGATTGTGGTGGGTGATACTTGGTTTCGCTCCGTTAACAATGCAGTTCANGATTCTTGGTTTGGTTCCGTAAACACTGCAGTTCAACTAAAGAAATGAGGATTGTATTTTATAGAAATAGTCAAAACAGCTACAAAAAATTATCCTATTAAAGAAGATCCCAGCAGATGTCCAGTAGATAGGGGATCATTTGTCGCTTCTGCAGCCACATATGAAAATGGTCCCTTGTCTTGCATTTTTTTGGAGAGATAGAGAGGCGCATACTTTCATATGGACATGCAGTTCAACGCTCCCAGGAGAATCCATCAAGAAGAAACGAGTTGATGGAGATGGTAACATTTATTTTAAANGGAGAGATAGAGAGGCGCATACTTTCATAGGGACATGCAGTTCAACGCTCCCAGGAGAATCCATCAAGAAGAAACGAGTTGATGGAGATGGTAACATTTATTTTAAAGAAATTGACCGGCCAAAACCAGTGGAAGAATATCATATGGGGGGCGCCAGCAATCGATGTTCACAATCATATTAGGCAAGATGGCCTCTCTCTGGAAACTTTTAGAAAACACAGAAGTAGCAGCCATAGACTGTTTGCGTGAATTTTGCGAGTTATTGAAACAAATGCCTTTTTGGCATTCAATTATTTCTGCAAAGATGATTTATCTAGCTGTGTAGATCATGCGACTTTCACAGAAAACCTGGCCCTCCAAAAATAATTTCACTTCAATTGGCCATTCACAGCTTCATGTATCAACGCCTAATAATACTCCTTGTGATGTTGCATTAACAGGAAGTCACATTCTTCAAGCACTCTCAAAATACGACAGGACAAGGGTACAGAAAAAGTGTGTTACTTCTTATTTGTTAACGAGTGAGATACGGGCAACGGAAAGCAAGCTTCTATGCACATAGTGTGGTCGTTCGGCAGTTTTGTGTAGCCCTCAAACCAAACGTGACTGCTTCTCTTACCATGTACAGCATGGAATTCCAATTAGCTAAAAAAATTTACCGTTTTATCAATTACTTTTACTTTAATTAAGAAGTTCTGTACTATAACTCATGATTCATAAATATTTGGTTAATTTAACTTTATTACGAATATGTATTTAGTTGTTTCATTATTATTTTAAAAACTGTGGCTTAGGATGTGTATTAAACAATGTGTTTTATATCCCACTGATTTACTGTCCGAAACAAATAATACGCGCCGCATAAATGTTAGTATGGCCAGAAGGACGACGTCCTACTGGAAGCAGAGTTATATAGACCGGATGAGAATTTTTTGCGTCCTGCTGGAAGGGCTTTCATCATAAAGCAACCATTTACAAAAGTCCTTCTGGAAGAGCTTCCGGCAGGACGCGACACTGTACAAGCTATCATTAAGGTCGTACAATCCTCCAAACTCTAAAACTGTCGGCTCGGAGACCAGTCGCGGCTTAAATAACATAATATAGCTGGCCCAATCAAGAAGGTTCTCTTCACCCCGAGTCTCGCTAAGAGATTCTAGGGCGATGTCCAGAACATTCTTTCAACGATAACCCCAGAAATTCAATCCTCTGAATGACGATGGCACGCTAGTCCCAATAGGTTTATCTGACACACGTGGCGGCTCACCTTTGTAAATCACCGCGTACTCCTTGGGTTACCACTCTGCCCTTGGCACGCTGTTTCGCTCGCTCGAGCGGGACGGGGCAAGGAAAACAATGCAAACCGGTAACATGTAGCAATACGTCTAGGCTGTAGTAGTGGCAAATGTAACGTTTGTATTATGTTCCTATGTATGTATTGTGTTGTAAAGTTGTTATAATAAACTAGTTTACTATGGAAAAAAAGTTATTTCGCTTCTCACATTGTCCACAACTCTTTGGAACCTGTCAAATGTAAAATTTTGACCGTCATAGAAACATTTACTTAGTATTTTCTGTGCTTAACTTTTACTATCATCTTTCCCCTCAACGCTCCCGGAATTCCTATGCGCAATTTTTGTATTGGGCCGCTTTGTATATTAGTTAAATTTAGTCTAGAATGGCCTACGGGTGTAGTGGTTACATAGCCCTAGCCAAAGAACCTACTATAAAATGTAAATATTACAAAGATGACGCAAATTTTGAGGACAAATATCGCCATGTGTGGGAGGAAAAGGGGTTGAGGCTTAGCTGACTTGAGTTCAGGCGGTTTTCAGTGTTCGCTTTTACTCTCCCAGCCTCCGGGACCCCGGGATTTAAACCAGGTTGTTAAAAGTTAGTCAATTTTGTTCAGTTCAGGAGCGTTGAACCAACGATTCCTAATTNCCGGGATTTAAACCAGGTTGTTAAAAGTTAGTCAATTTTGTTCAGTTCAGGAGCGTTGAACCAACGATTCCTAATTCACTCCGATTTGCTTAAGAGGCTTAATAAATACTGTAGTCATTAAAAAATTAACTGTTGATTAATTGAATATCCCAATTCATTTATGTATTCTTTCGCCATCAGCTGGTGCGTCAAGTGGAGGCTGTACATTTTATCAGCATTCTGTGAGCTAATCCACTTGCCATTGTACTGTAATGCTAAACGAATTTTAAAGTATTTTAGACTGACATCTGTCTAAAAAAANAGCTAATCCACTTGCCATTGTACTGTAATGCTAAACGAATTTTAAAGTATTTTAGACTGACATCTGTCTAAAAAAAATTCGTAGGTTATAAAAGTAAAAATATAAAACCTCGCAAAAATTTAATATTTGCTAACTCTTTTTTAATTTGTCCGAGACAGCTAATTTGGGTTAACATTTCCGAGACGTTAGTTGTAGTTCTTATCACACTTTGGACGTCATATCTAATATAACTGGAACTAAAAGTAATTCGGAAAACTTGATTGACTACGCACTATTATTCGCCAACAACTTGCCAACGACTATTACAAAACAGTAATTCTGCTATTACTGATACTAAACAGTTCGAGTTGGAAATATGTGGCGTGGAATAATATAAGAATTGCTTAAAAACTATTCACGCAAGTCCCACTTTCTTAGTTTTATTAATACAATATAGTAACAACACGTAAACAATGAAATGGGTTTGCGGGAGAACAACACGGCGTGTAATGGACTTTAGACGAACGATTATCGGCAGAATAGAAATTACTAGTAATCGAAATCGCTGTACACGAAATATAAGTTTTTTTTAAATTATGCACAGCTCGCGGAAAAATAAAACTATTGGTATATTTTCGTAAATTTGTTATTTTACATACGAAAGCTATTTTTTTTTGTGGCAGGTAATGCTTCGAGAAAGAGCGGACAAATGGCGTCCATGGCAGGGCGAGTTATGAGCCGAAAGCGTTACTCAGCAGATAGCAGCACGTTGGCTTGCCACTTGATTCCATATTTTTAAAAGTTGACTTTTCTTCTATTATTANTTACTCAGCAGATAGCAGCACGTTGGCTTGCCACTTGATTCCATATTTTTAAAAGTTGACTTTTCTTCTATTATTAGCTCGAAACGACACGAATTTGAAATATATTTCGTCAAATTGTTAGAATAAATAATTCAACAATATCATGCTATATTTCTGTATACTTTTGGAATTAATATCAAGCCCGTATGGAAAGCATGAATAGAGAGTGGGGATATGACATGAAAAGAACTCTCGAGGTTTTGAAGTTGCATTTCATTTGGTTATCTATACATTACTTCTTTATCCGAAGTTTAGTTTGTAACTCTAACAATTGCTGTTTTGTGACCACGTAAAATAAAATGTATTAATTAATCTANTTACTCAGCAGATAGCAGCACGTTGGCTTGCCACTTGATTCCATATTTTTAAAAGTTGACTTTTCTTCTATTATTGGCTCGAAACGACACGAATTTGAAATATATTTCGTCAAATTGTTAGAATAAATAATTCAACAATATCATGCCATATTTCTGTATACTTTTGGAATTAATATCAAGCCCGTATGGAAAGCATGAATAGAGAGGGGGGATATGACATGAAAAGAACTCTCGAGTTTTTGAAGTTGCATTTCATTTGGTTATCTATACATTACTTCGTTATCCGAAGTTTAGTTTGTAACTCTAACAATTGCNTTTTGAAGTTGCATTTCATTTGGTTATCTATACATTACTTCGTTATCCGAAGTTTAGTTTGTAACTCTAACAATTGCTGTTTTGTGACCACGTAAAATAAAATGTATTAATTAATCTAGGAACTCTTTCTTATCGCGTATTTTCTGCTTGTCTGATGTGCGTCGGCAGTGAACTCAGAATAGCCAACGTAACATTAACTTTTGTTTGTTCGTGCATCAGCTGATACAGGGTTTTGTAAATGGCACTTTGTTTTGTATACATCAAGTTGCCAACTCACTGACTGTCTTAATATTGCCAAGTTATATGAGAAAGTAGCATGGCCACAATGTATCCTTCCACCACAGCTGTTTTGTCAGAGAAGAAAAATACTTTTGTAAACAAATGGAGTCAAAGAATTGCATTTTCCTCGTGTTTCCTGTCATGACAGGCACTGAAAGACTGGCGTTAGCCAACCTCCGTTCAGTAATCAATGTAGGATATTATAACTTGGTTGGCATTCCAACCTGCTTTATATTTGTAATTACCANCTGATGTGCGTCGGCAGTGAACTCAGAATAGCCAACGTAACATTAACTTTTGTTTGTTCGTGCATCAGCTGATACCGGGTTTTGTAAATGGCACTTTGTTTTGTATACGTCAAGTTGCCAACTCACTGACTGTCTTAATATTGCCAAGTTATATGAGAAAGTAGCATGGCCACAATGTATCCTTCCACCACAGCTGTTTTGTCAGAGAAGAAAAATACGTTTGTAAATAAATGGAGTCAAAGAATTGCATTTTCCTCGTGTTTCCTGTCATGACAGGCACTGAAAGACTGGCGTTAGCTAACCTCCGTTCAGTAATCAATGTAGGATATTATAACTTGGTTGGCATTCCAACCTGCTTTATATTTGTAATTACCANAACCTCCGTTCAGTAATCAATGTAGGATATTATAACTTGGTTGGCATTCCAACCTGCTTTATATTTGTAATTACCAAGTTAAGTTTGTTGGGGTTCTGGTAATCTTTTTTCCAGGGGAAGAAAGGAAACATTGGGCAGGGGGAGGGGGATGGAGGAGTTTGTTTAACGTCTTTCGTGAGACGGCATTGTTTTGAGGTTCTTAAGAGTGTGTGGCATTTTGAGTTGCATATTGTTTGATGGAGCAGAAGAAACTTTTTCTCGTATGGAAATAACATTCAAATTATTATAACTTCAAAAGTTTTAACTACAATGAAAAAACAAAACTAGATACATGAGTCGTTGTTCGTATTCGTACGGATGCAGCAATACACACACACACACACACACACACACACACACACACTTTGACCGAAGTTAACCTTACACTCGTTGAATTTACGATATAGGCAAAATAAACAAATATTATTTACACATTACAAAAGCTTTGAAAGTGGGAATTTTTGAGGCCACGTGCATTTCAATAATTATATTAACGGTTTACAAATACATTATTTATAAAACACGCCAACTTCGCAACCTCTTGAACACGTGTTTTTCTATGGGAATCCTTGCAAGTTTACTTCATTAAAATCAAGTTTGTTCGTCACTAGTATTCAATAATTTATTTGCAGAATCATCCATTAAAATCAAAACTGCGCACGTTTCTTTAAACCAACAAACATAAACCACGTAAATTATATTCATGTCGTTTCATTGCTGACGGCTGTTAAGGAAAATGGCCAAACGAGCAGTTCTACGAAGCGGTAAACACGTGCCGATTAATATTACAGTTCACTCAAGAAAACGCACTACAACGGTACCTACAACTAACTATGTCTGAAGAAAGCAAATAAACAAAATAATTAACTACCGATAAAATATTCCGACAACACCAACAAGGATCTCGTATAAACAGGATGAGAAAAAAAGCACATGCACAACGGCGTCCACCGTGCTGGTAAGTGGAAACTAGAAACATGTCTAGCCATTGGCTGGAAACGTTTACTTTTCGTGCGTGTCGACTTACTCTGTCGTAATTGCTAGACAGGTTTTTAAAGTCATTTCACAAAAAGCTAAAAAAAACTTAATATTGCTTTAAAAACATAATTTAAACCGTAAATGATGCAAGCATAATTAAAATTTTAAATGACAAATTTTTGTTTTGAGTACTATTTTCTTCTTAAGCCATCATCAAAATCGCCAACTTAACAACATGCATCCCGCTGCAATTCATCAGCTGATACAATACTTCACAAACCAGAGCTTTTACTGTTTACATAGTGTGTAGGTTGGTCACATTGTCTGTTAGATTTTGCCCCACTTATATGAAATGGACAATATGGATACTGAAGCAGTTTACACACACGTCCCTAACACGTATTACTCATTCAAGGCCGCGTGGCGCCTGAAATATGCATTTACGACCATTGGTTCCCTATCTCAAAAGACCCAGTTTAAAGTTCTCTACAATCTGTATAATGTTGACTCTAAAGGTTACGGAAATTCTGTAGATTTCAAGAAGTGTGCTAAGCTATACCGTACGCCTTGTCGGCCTGCAAAATATAAAACACATTCTTTACTGCCAGGTTTCGGAGAACAAACCATAAATTGAAGATGGTCAGGATCAAACCCCCTTTAAATCTTTTGCTCTTGCGTGTACTCATAGACGAGTAAAGGGGGTGTCTACAGTGAAGTTAAATTAAATTCAGACATTAAAAAAAGTAATAAAACACTAGGCACAGGGGAAAAAACTAGTTCCAGGTAATACTTTTCACCTGATTGTCACATAAAAGCTCTGCATCAAATTCACATCAAAATAATTACAACATTCCTAAATAAACAACTTTTATACGAGATCTCAGCCTCGGATGACAGCAATTTCCATTACTTCAGTGAAAAATCCTAGCCCATAAAAAAACGCAAATACTTGCAAAAAAAAAATTTTAATGTTCAACCCGCTGCTTCTGATAGTTCTGTTCATTTCTTTCAGACGACCGACACGCGGCACCTCAAACACCTTGTTACGCATGGGCTTAACTAGATAGTAAAGCAATGCGAGAGGATTTTGATTCATGTTTTGAAATTTAGGAAACTGTGACGGAGTTTCGTTCACAGCATTTTTTAAATTACTAAAAACCTTTAAAAAAAATAAAATTCTTTATAAACTCTGACAACTGACATAATTTGAAAAAAAAAAAAAAAAAAAAAAAAAAAATTTGTCGTGTCAGCTGTCGGATTTTATAAAGAATTTTAACGTTTTTGTAAATATTTTATAATAAAATTTGTTTAAATCAAACTTTGTCACAGTTTTCTAAGTTTTAAAATTTATAAAATCAAAATGTTTTTGCATTGCTCTACCATCTAGTTAAGCACCGTATCCTTCCGTAGTGCGTGCCGAAATGAATTTCTTGTACAAATGAAGGGAGTGAGATTACACCAGTGTCAGACACACGTGTTAATTTGGACAAATACTAAGAGAAAAATTCCTTCACAATATAATAAAAATGTATAATAGTTTACAGCAAATACATATTTTTTTTTCTTATAAATAATTATTTTAGTACTAATTACTTACAACTCTAGGGTCAAAATAAGGAGGGTGTTCAACCCCCTAAACCCCCGCCCTTTCCACCGCCCATGCCAGAGACCAAGCAACATGGAAGGAGAGAGTTGGCACTTCCAGGTCTTTTTGCCGGCTGGATTTGGCGTCAATGACGATAATTTGTTGCCAACCATACAACATAAACTCTACTCCTTCATAAGTTATTGTACTATGTGTAATAAAAGAGATCAGTCTGTAAAAAAAATGTTATATGCTATTCGAGTGTATTACGTCATCAATTATATTTCTAAACTTTTTTTTTTTACAAAAATTTTTGAAAGGAAATTGTTTTGGTCCCGGTAGCATGACTTCATTAGCTACATACTTGTGCTAGGCTGATAAGAATATGTAAATTATTTGTATATTGTGAACAGTAAGGTGCAACTGTAATGCTTGTGAAAGGAATCAAAACAAACAGTTAAGAATATGTAAGAGTATTTTCTGGAGGATATGAACATTTTCGCACTTTATACAGTATGCATAAAAAATGTGCATTCGTTGCACAGCAAACATACTTAAAAACTGATCAAGAACCTTTTATAATGACTTTGAAAGCGATGCTAAGTAACGGTGACCAAAGCACGAAATGGCATAACGACGTGTAACAGTAAAACAAGTTCAAATTACAAGAATGCCACCAAAACTAATCAACTGCGACACAATGCTTCATAGGCTCATAATGTGTGTCTAATTTTGTCGATGGTATTATTTTGCGTAAGTGAAGTCAGTATTATTTCATTAATAATAAAGAAGAATATTTTGTCAGAAAATAATTTCACTTATAAATGCTGGTGTACACACAACCTTCAGTACTCAATAAAAACACTGTGTTGTCTATTCCCGGTTTCTTCGCACTTTTTTAATATCACGCCATGAACGAAGTTTTTCATTGTTTCCTAAATATATAATGCCTCACGAGTGTTTTGTTCATCTGTTAAGTATCTTAATTTTTGTTAAACTGAATTTTTACTTAAAGTCTATGAATAAATTATAATTTTTTCATTTATTATTAATGCGAATAAAAACAGGGAGAAAATAGGTGTGTTGGTAATGCCTAGTAAGAAATTGTTGTTATGCAAAATGTTATTAAACTGAGAACGCACGAATGCCGTGCGTTGCTCGTTTGGTGTAATTCCCTAAACTTGGTTGAGGTTAATTCTAGAATAAACCTTAACTTGGTTGTGAGCTTTGTTTGCGTGAGGTGGAGGAATATTCTGGAAGTAAAACTTTATCAGGGCTTCAAGAAAGCTGGAAGGAACCGTGGATGAACTACAGGCCGTATCTAGTGTCGCCCGCCTGCCAGAGACTAGGAATGTGCAGTGTTCCGGAACTGCGTGGGTGGCTTCCCTTTCTCCACGGCCACCTTCCAGTAGCCAAGGGCGCCCGAGCGCGGCTGCTGGCCGATCAATATCTGTCACAACACGCGCACTTCACCTCGCTGCCATCTCGGCCCTCGACACTGATACTGCACGTCACTCCACAGCTTTAACAGTAGTACAAGTAAGAATTTAAAAAGGAGATGGGGAGGGGTGGGATATATGCCCACCCCACCCCCTAACAAATGTTTAAGACGTATTATCGAATTATTGAAGTGGAGGTTGAGAACTGCGTATGAAAACATCACAAAAAATGATAAACTTATGTTCTATGATGAAAATTATTTTTAAAAATCCCGTCGTGTTTTTTAAACGCTTCTTTGTATCTTATCTGTTCGAATTTGAATACAACATCTTGTACATTAAGGGCACTGAATACAGATTAGCAGATGCTAAATTTATTTAGGAAATCCCATGTTAAGGGATTTTTTCGCAAATTTTGTAGGGGAAGATCCATACGGTAGGCAGTATGTACTTTTTTGTAAAACATAAATTTTAAAAATTTCTTGCAAACCAGCTATACATGTTATGGAAACATCTCCGCTGTTGTGAATATCTAAAAAAATTCGCGAAGAATAAATTGTGTTTGAAACGCCTATCCTGAAAACTAACGCACCAGGGAGAAATTTCCTTAATTTCGCAGCTACCAGCCGGTAGGCAGTGCCCTTAATCAAACAGTTACTGTGAATTTTAATACTTCAAGGTTATGACTTCTGAGAAGTAGGGGTAGCAAAAAAAAAAAAAATCCACAAATGTCGCCCGCAGTGGCCACGGTGGTTGAGCGGTTAGACTGCCCACCTCCCACCAAGACGAACCGGATTCAATACTCGGCCGCGCCACTCCTGGATTTTCGCAAGTGGGAATCGTGCCGGATGATGCCGTTGTTCGGCGGGTCTTTTCGGGGATCTCCCGTTTCCCCTGCCATTGCATTCTGGCGCTGCTCCATTCTCACCTCATCTCACCCTCATCGACTCTCAAGACCTCAGTAGAGCCACCCAAATTTCTCAACTCAATTATAAAATACCCCGTCATGTTTCTTTACACGCCATGTTCTTTGTTTTATCTGTTAAACATTATGTACATTAATCGAAAATTTGCTCTTCATTTGCAGTTGCAGAGGGGTCACAAGGGACATGGACCTTCCCAAAACACATAAATTGACATAAAACTGTACTGTGAATGTTTTAAAACTGAAATGAAATAATATCAAAATTGTTTAAAATACTGATTTTAGTTTAAACAAATTGTTTCCTGAAAATTATGATCAAACAGTGTCCCCCCCCCTTCCCCAAACAACCCATCATGCCACGAATCGAAAGTCTAGACATGCATTAACACAATATG
>NQII01000141.1:1007812-1047149 GCA_002778355.1 Clitarchus hookeri
ATCAAAACCAAACATTTGTATCTGCTCCTAACCAGGCGCGAATTTAAAGAGGGCACGAGAGCATGTGCCCCTCTATAAAATATGTTTATGGCATATTATGAGAAGTGGAGATTGAGGACTGCGTGATATGAAAACAAATTGAAAATTATACATTTATGCTCTAAAGTAAAAATTATTTTAAAATACCGTTTCACGTTTTCCACGCGCCAGCGTTTTTATATTTCTGTTCTCATTTGAGTACAACATTTTGTACATTAATCAGGATTAATTTGTATCTTACTTCAAGGTTATGAATTGTGAGTGGTAGAGTGAGTGAGTGAAGAGATTTGGGTGGCTCCTAACAGCGAGGTCTTGAAAGCCGATGAGGGTGAGTGAGGTGAGAATGGATCAGCGCCGGAATGCAATGGCAGGGGAAACGGGAGATCCCAGAGAAGACCCGCCGAACAACGGCATTATCCGGCACGATTCCCACTTGCGAAAATCCGGGAGTGACCCGGCCGGGAATTGAACCAGGTTCGCCTTTGTGAGAAGCGAGCAGGCTAACCGCTCAGCCACCGTGGCCTCTTGAGTGGTAGAGGTGGCAAAAATACATATGCACACGTATCCCTCCCCCCACCCTTAAATTCAGTATGCATGTACCCACTCCTTATACAATTTCTAAATTCGCACTTGCACAGGACCAATCAAACAATTTCTGCACATGTCTCCTGTGTTCACTTGCCCTCGATTCCTTCGGTTTTAATGAACCCCAGTTCCCTTCATGACGAAGTGTGCATATTTTGCATTCGGACACCCACGTTCATTCGTATCTCGATGCTGCTTCGACCTGTGAGTTTCATTTGTCTCTGCAACGGAAGTGGTTATTCTGCGTTCGTGCAAAGTTCGACCGAAGCGTTTTTCCTACCAGTAAAAAAAGGCCTCGTGTTGTTTTCTTTAGTTCTGTAAATTGTACACTATCGTGTGTTATCCCAACAAATATCTGATAGGGCCTATGCGATATAAATGACTTACGCACAATAAGTCGCCGGCTTAAAAAACACACAAGTACAAAATTTAACTTACTTCGGTGCTGGTTGTTCAGCCATATTTTCGTATTTATGTACGGGCACCCCAATTTTATGAAAAGTAACACCACAAAATGAAATATTTAATACACCTGAGCATCGAACAACGATAAAGCGAAAAATGTATGTTAACGTGGCATGTGCTCTTATCTGAAGGGGACAGTCTATGGTGCATTTGTGCCCTAACTACGAATTCGGACGACAATGTAACGTTACAGCCCCGATGCATTTTTCAAGAGCACTATGCCAAGTAAGGGCCGTTGGCTGGTGAATTCGAACACAGTTCCGTTCGAACGCGACCAAGGCCGGGGATAATAAACATCTCGTGGCGCGCCGTGGAAAAGTTTGTCGCGAGTGACGAAACTTCTTCTTCCTCTAAAGGTCGGCGTTTCATAATCCACCAGCGGAAATGAGCAAACTTTTTAAAACTATGATTTATTATTCACCAAGCGAGGTAGTGCAGTGGTAAAACACACAGACTCGCATTCGGGAAGACCCAGGTACGAATCCTAATTTCGGTTTTTCAGTTTCCCGAAATCTCTCCAGGCAAATTCTGGGATACAGATCCTGGCTGATTCCTTTCCGATTCATGATTGAATAGTGCCCCCCTACTAAGAACATGTCGCTATTCCGAAGCAATCGAAATACCGAATTAATTAACACCTCAACTTCACGCCGGTAAGATAATCGGTGTTTGCGTACAAAACTAACGTGGGATTAAATCTAAAAACAGCACACAGCTTGCCTGAAAATCTAAAAAGAAATCTTGTAGCCCAAACTTATGACGTAAAGTAAGCGAATAACGCATCACATTTTACGCAGTTTTTGAATGAATATTTTTTTCCTTCAGGAACGTAGCTGTTCAAGCGAAGCTGTTACAATGCTCTAGCTTCGGGAGGTACTGAAGAACACTAATAACTCCTCTTGAAGATAGGTAAGTAATTTATTTTTTAAACGAAAATCTTCAGTGTATTGACATTTTTTAAGCACACGCACTTCAGATTGTCGACCTCTGCTTGAAGTCCCATGGTTTCGTGTTGCGAAATGTAAACGCTGCTACACGCCAATTCACTCTCCCACGCATCACGACTGCCAGACAAATTACGTGCATGCCAGTGCCGCTCTCAACTCTCCCTTATTTCCATTTAAAGTGCATGATGGTACCAACCAGCTGTGCACACAAAAATGATTTGTTCTTAATCTCGCGTAATTTCTGATGTTTCAAAACAAATGCATTTCCAAACATCTTGTTTTATGGGGGAATCAGACACCACCAACATATACACTGAAGAGCCAAAAAAAACAGGTACACCTGCCTAATATTGTGTAGGGCCCCCGCGGGCACGCAGAAGTGCCGCAAGACGACGTGGCATGGACTCGACTTATGTCTGAAGGTATGCAGGAGGCAATTCACACCATGAATCCTGCAGGGCAGTCCACAAATCCATAGGAGTGCGAGGCGATGGAGATCTCTTCTGAACAGCACGTTGCAAGGCATCCCAGATATGCTCAATAATGTTCATGTCTGGTGATTTAGGTGGCCAATGGAAGTGTCTTAAGTCAGAAGAGTGTTCCTGGAGTCACTTGGTAGCAACTATCGACGTAAGGGGTGTCGCATTGTCCTTCTGGAATTGTCCACGTCCGTCGGAATGCACAATGGACACGAATGGGTGCCAGTGATCTGACAGGATGCTTATGCATCTGTCACCTGTCAGAGTCGTATCTAGACGTATCAGGGGTCCCATTTCACGCCAACTGCACACGTCCCATGCCATTACAGAGTCTCCACCAGCTTTAACAGTCCCCTGTTGATATGTAGGGTCCATTGATTCATGAGGATGTCCCATACCCGTACACGTCCATCCGCCCGATACAATTGGAAACGAGACTCGTTAGACCAGGCAACGTGTTTCCAGTTATCAACAGTGCAATGGCGGTGTTGGCGGGCCCAGGCGAGGCGTAAAACTTTTGTGTCGTGCAGTCAACAACGGTATACGAGTGGGTCTTCGGCTCCGAAAGCCCATATCAATGATGGTTCTTTGAATAGTTTGCATGCTGGCACTTGTTGATGACCCAGCATTGAAATCTGCACCAATTTGAGAGAGTGTTGTATGTCTGTCACGTTCAATGATTCTCGTCAGTCGTCGTTTGTCCAATTCGTTCACGATCTTTTTCCGGCCGCAGCGATGTCGAAAATTTGATATTTTACCGGATTCCCGATATTCACGGTACACTTGTGAAATGGTTGTACGCGAAAATCCAAATGTTATCGCTACCTCGGAGATGCTATGTCCCATCTCTCGTGCACCGACTATAACATCACGTTCAAACTCACTTAAATATTGATAACCTGCCATTGTAGCAGCAGTAACCGATCTAGAAAGTTTGCTAGACGCGTGTTGTCTTATATATGCGCTGCCGACCGCATCGCGTTACTCTGATTCTTCCATACCTCTGTTATTTGCATACGCACGCCAATACCAGTTTTTTTGGCTCTCCAGTGTATTTATGAAAATTTTTCCCACAACCTGCATTACAAATTTTTTTTTAGTAAATTTTATGAAAACGACAGGACACATGATACTGCCATGTACTTCTTATGAAGTTGGTACTGCCTGTATACTGAGGCTGGTACTATTCCTGCACTTGCCAGCAAATAAAAACCACTTCTTTCATCTGGGCAGTTACTAGTCAAAAATTAATAAAAGCAGTGAAACTGTAACAAATTGATAAAGCTTGAGAAGCTATCATTCATGCTGTATCGTGCGAAGATTGTCATTAAATCAGTGGAAAAATAACTTAACAGCGAAAAATAAATAGAACCAAGATCCCTCAGTAATCACTTTGGACAATAAAACATATTATATTTTTATCTAGTTTTGCATAAATAACCTCCTCTTATTTTGTACCATCTGGACGGGTACATCTGTAGATAACACGTAGCACTGGAGGACAGTTACAGAGGTTTCGCCGTGAATAGCGTAGATCAGCGAAACGAAACACGCCGAGAGAGAGAGAGAGAGAGAGAGAGAGAGACAGAGACAGAGAGTTAAAGAGAGAGATAGATAGATAGAGAGAGAGTTAAAGAGAGAGATAGATAGATAGAGAGAGAGTCCACTTCTAGAACTGCAGTGTTGCAATACAGGGTAATATTATTTGAAACAGTCATTAGCTGCGCTTGCCAAGTAATTGGTAAGCCGTGCAGTAGAGAGAGGCCAACCACTAATGCCAGCTATTGTGCACCAATAATAGCCACACACAGTCTCACCACGCGGCTGTATACATTGCAGCAGCTGCTTCTGCTGTTGACCACGACTGTTACAGTTACGTGAAGCACAGATAAACCACTCCGAAATCTGCGATGTGATAATGTCTCAATTCCGGTTTTTTTTTTGTGGGGACAGGGGGTGATCAAGTAGGGAATTTGGCACCCATTGTGCTGGATAAATCGTTCTTTCTGAAAATTTAGTTTTTAAAACAATGATATTAGTGTTTACACACACGTGTTGCTTTTTATCCACACACTTTATCCAAAAAACTTATACCAGAACAAAAATACTCTATATTACCTATCGAATTTTTTGCGCTCCCTAATGAGATCGGGCTATGGGGCAATCCCCCCCCCCCCCNCGCCCCTGTCACAGTCACTGAAATATACGCTGAGTGCAGTAATCGAGCGACGCGTGGTGCAGTGAGAGACATCGGCGAAGGGGACGGTAGATGACGGGAGAGATCGCGAGACGACAGCGGACGAGGTGTTTGTGGCGAGAACGGATAAGAGGGCGTGAAACCCGACGAATGAAGACTAGTGTGCATAAAGGTGCTCGGAGAACTCTAGAACATTACGGACTGGTGGGATCTGGACTAAACTGAGGTGGGACTGCATGAACATGTTATACGGACTTTATTGTAAATATTGAAACTGTCAAATATGGTCATTTAATTTATAAAATTCATCAGGAAAATAGGGATGATGATTCGTAACAAAACACAGGCTGGTAACAGTATTCATCGATATGTTGCTAGCTACATACAGCACAGCATTTTGTAATACTGTACATCACGAATATTTATGCACACACTACAGTACTTCCTTCTTTGGCCTCTCCGCTACTGTAAGCTTACTTGGAAAGGTGTGTAATTTAATAGTGAACGCTGCGCTTGCAATGTGTGATCCTGTGGGCGCGCCATCAGTCATAGCACCAGTTTCGTGTTCTGCTGAAGCGGATGTTGTGGTGTGTTAACGCTCTCATACTGCTTATAACGGTGTCGAAATCAAACAAACGCGGGTAAGGCAGACACATTTAAATATGCCCAAATGTGTACACGATATGTCTCATGGTAATGTAAGAGAGACTAGCCGTATTCACATGTACGATACCTCCTCACGGAGAGTTCCAGATCAAAGGGTATTTTCACAAGACATTGCGGTGCCTCAAAGAAGGCGGAAGTTATGCACCAAACTGCTCAAGTCGAGGAAGACAACAATTTGCAACCACTCCCAACCTCAAGAAAAAGGTACTGTATCATATTGTGGAGGGGTCTTCTCATCGCTACGAAAACAGTTCCAGCCCCTACTGCGGTTTAAGGATTCCGCCTGCCTGCAGTTACTAGTGACGACGATTTACATATACTTTTAAAAGGATTTGAACCTTTTTTTTTTTTTTTTAGATATACTGATTGATGTGGTTCGTGAACCCATCCGTACCAACTGCTTTGTGCGATACTGAAGCCACCCATACTTATAGAAATCAGCCAGTATTACACACCTTGAAAGATTCGTAACAAAGCAGCCGTAAACTGAATACTTAAAGGAATAGAAATCTAAATAACATGCACAACGCGAGTGAAATATATAACACGTAGTTATTAAACCTGGCGCGAATTTAAGTACTTACTTCTTTTCCCCTGTGGTGACATGCAGAAAAGAGGTAAAAAAAGGGGGGTAGAGAAGCAATTAATTTACGTGCGCAGGTGAGGTAAACTACATCTACACTAATGGGAAATCCTGTGTAATTATTTCGGTCTATTGTGCACTTTTATGCAGTAAAACAGTCGTGGTCAATGTAAGCAGTATTTAAGTAAAAATATATTTATATAGCAAACATTTTAGCCTTGGATTTTTTTTCCGTAAAGAAACCTCCTGGTCTTTCGCTCATAGGCTGAATCGGCGATTATTGAACAACTATTACAAAAGAAAAGTTATAGTTGCCAGCAGAGAGAGGGGGCCCTTACACACAGCACTGCCTTGAGTGATTCTGTATATCGTAGGTAGGTAGGTGGGTAGGACTAAACGTCTCGTCGCTAGCGAGGCCATTAGAGACGGAGCAAGTTGTACAGAGAAGCAGAAACAGGGAAGTAATCAACCATGGACGGTAGTAAGAAACCACCCCAGCATTCACCTGTAGTGAGTTCGGGAAACCATGGAAAACTGAAATCAGGATGGCCGAAACGGGATCCAAGCCCAGGTACTGCCGAATGCGAGTCCGAAGGTTTACCACTGCACCACCACACCACGCTCGGTGAGATTCCCTCAAGATTGTTTTGCACACTAGTGGAGGAGCAGTGCCAATTCTATCCTGTTTCCACCCCCGCAACAGAGCCCCTGCTAGGAAATACAGACGTACACTTCGTGAGTCAATAACCTGGGGCATTATTCTCATTCGCTTTGCCGCTTCTCGGAAGCCGATTTACGTTGTGGAAACTACAAGCAGTTAGAATGGCACGAGGTGTAGCGGTCACCTGCCTATCAGAATATCTTAAACAACGCTGTGCCGAGCTAGCGATACTAGAATAATCGGGTTCTCGATAAGGGGAAAAGTGGAGCGGAGTAGAGAAATTTGGGCGGCTCGGGGTCTTAAGAGCCGACGAGGGTGAAGCGAGGTGAGTATGGAGCGGCGCCGGAATGCGAGGGCGTGGGAAACGGGAGATCCCCGAGAAACCCCGCCGACCAGGAAAAGTGAATAAGAACCAGTGGCGTCTGCAAGACCGGGCGGTTCCTCCGCAGGTCAAAAACCCGACACAAAACGGAATGATCTGTGAAGTGCGTAATTGGAGCGCAGCGTGTCATCCGGCAAAGCGTGCGGCCTCGAGCCGCCTCCCACAGTCGCACAGTTTCCGGAGCGGGAGGTCGCCGCTGCAGCAGTTCGCGGAGGGGGAGAACGCAACGACGCAGTAGCGCAATCAGCCGAGGCAGGCTCGGTCCGCTTGTCAATTGCCGAGTTACCCTGCGACCACTGACGTACAGGCTGTTCACGGTTACTTCCAACTTTTCTGAAGCCCTGCCAAAATTATACTTCCAGGATATTTCTCCGCCTCGTGGAAACGAAGCGCAACCAAGTACAGAAAATTACACCAAAGGGACAACGCCCCGAATTTGTGTGCACTCAGTGTAATAATATTTTGCATAAGAACTATTTCTTACTACATATTACCAATACACCTATTTTTTGTCTATCTTTACTCATATTAGTTATAAGCCAAATATTTTAATTTATAGATACAATATAAGTCAAAGTTAAATTTAACGAGAAATAAAGTATAAAAATCTTGTCATACACGAGATATTTAAGAAACAACCAAACACGTCATACAAAGGGTGTTTTTCAAAGGTTTGATTTAAAAAGTGTGAAGAAACCGCGAATAGACTACACTTAAATAAATATTTTAATGTACGTTGCATATCTAGGTAACGTACTTAATCATACTGAAAACCACACAAATACCTGTTATAGACACACGCCTACACTAATTAATGGCACTGTTGAAGATATTTTAACCTAACTTGCGGCATGTTTCCGCTAACAGTTCGCGATCATGTGGCGTCAGCGTACGAAGCATTTGTACCCCAGACCACTTGCAGTTGAGGCGCAAAAATGGCTGGAATGGAAGTAACTATGCCATTATGTAGATAGATGCGCCTCTAGACGGGCCATGGAACAACCTGTTTGCAGATTTTGCGCAATGCATAGGTAACAGAATACGATTCATGTCGCCAACACTAGCCTTCGAGCATGTATACCTTTGGTTATTGCTTACTGAGCTGTGTTGTGAAACCAAGATTTCGATCAGCGGATATGGTACAGTTCGGCCGAGTTTAGCCATTTGGTGCCAGAATGTGGAAAAAAATATGTCGCTATTTTTGTTTACATTTATATGTTAAAATTTGCTGCCTGTTTTGACATTTATTCACCGTATATTATACTGCTTGTCATTTATATTACGTACAAATTACCTTAGCCGCACTACATTACTCAGCAAACAGTCTAGCTCTTCATATCCAAACAACTAAACCAATCTATTAACTATTAAATAGGTTATGTACGAACCGTAACTTTTCGTGCTCTTTCTCGCTTCTGTGTATAAACAAAGCATCTCATTGGTCTCGGCTCTGATGACGTCAGATGCTGATGGTACAGACCGTCCTGTCTGACCTCGGAAGATGAAGTTTAGCCATCTCCAGTCGGTTAGCACCTCACCTCACGACGTCTGCACCATCAGCATTTGACGCCACAGGTCACGTGAACCAATACAATACTGTATTGGCGACAGCACGGTCAGCTCGGACAGATCAGACAGACGCATCTGTTCAATTGTGGCAGGCCCTTAAGCCGGTACTCCATGTGTCGGTCTGATTTGAAAGACTCGTTCGAGTTGAAAAGCAGTTGAGTGTTGATATTGCAGAGTGAATATTGAGTACAGTGATTACGCTAGCTGCGCAAACCCACTCTCCGTGTCCCAACATTGGACTGATTTTCTGCTAACACGACTTTCGTAAACAACATGGATATAGGATTTTTGGTTAGAACACTACTCGTGTAAACAAGTGCTTTCAGATGTGTGTGTAATTCCTCTAACCAATTTTCAAGCAAGTAGATTAAATTCAATTTGGTATAAATACTTGTCTTTCAAAAATTAAGACTCAAACAAACACGTTCATCAGTGTTGACCGTGTTACTTTGGCAGTCGTATTGGTGTTGGGTACGTACGCAGAAGACAAAACATCGGTATACCTCATCGTTAGTTAATGGTTGGTACTGGGGCAGTAGGTTGCGGGTCAGCGGGACGCGCACTCTACGGGCCGTGTCCCGCCTTGTAAACGCGCTGCGTCGTCGTCGCGGATGAGACGGCGGCGGTCGCGGCCCGACTGGCGACTGTCTGACAGCAGGCAGGAACCTGTTCCCCGCCCGCGCAGTCGCACAAAGGCGCCGGCCCGCTCCTTCAAGGCTCCGTCCGAGCTTCCACTCGTAGAGTGAGGCCGTGTTTTAATTCGTTTCGAGTTTCGTTTTTCGTAATTTGTACTTAGCATTTTGTAAGGCTTAGTCCGAACATCCACGACATTCAACTGTCTAGTACACCATGCTGCTATTATTTTGATGTTATCGTTATTCCAAAATTAAAAGTACACGAAGCCTTAAAATAAACAGTAATTATCCCCAAAAGTTTTTCGAGAGCCATTTAAAATTTAAATTTACAAAATGAAACCAATATGATGTAAAATTGTTACTTAACAAAAAATTTGTAATGAGAAAATGCATATTTCAAGAATATTTCAGCAACTTGCTTTGTGAAATAAATATTGTGAGTACGATAAACATTTGTTTATTCTAATAACCTCGTCTGTATGTGTATTTAGACGTTTCAAACAGGCAAAACCAATATTACGGCGGTTTGGTAATTTATATTTTGTAATTTGTTAACTTCGAAGCTGACAAAACGCAAATCGCAAATTACAAATACGTCATAGATTCTGTAGACAAAACGGGTCACGTGACCATTTTGCAAACAAAAAGTGCCAATTGGAACACGGCCTGATGGGGTAGAGTAACAGCGATCTTGCTGGCTGCGCAGTACCAATCTCCGTGCCCCAACATTGAATTGCTTTTCTGCCAACATGACTATCATAAACCACGTGAATAGGATTTGAGGTTAGAACACTGTTTAGTAAACAAGTACTTTGAGATGTTTGTGTGCTTCATCTAACCAATTTGTAAATCAGTTCTATGAAATAAAAATTGGTAAAAATATCGTATTCGTACAAAAGTGCTTGTTTATAGAAAAGTAACATATAAACACACACGTTCATCACTGTTGACCTGACAGCTGTGTTGGTTTGGGGTAAATCAATGTTGGGTGCATGCGCAGAAGATGAAAAATCGGGCTACCTTATCTTCAGTCTATGCTTCCACCTAGGCCATGTCCACTTGAATAGGAAAAAGGAATCCTTACGTAAGATACCCCGAAGTCGAAGTTCTATGGTCTTACATTTCGACATTTAAAAAAATTGCATATTTAAACAGAATATTTACTACACGCGCACCGCGTAAATATACAATAAACGATTATGTAATTTTTCTCTTAAAATATCGTACAAGCATGGGCTTAGTTACATATATTTTCATTTTGATGTTGGTGTCTATGTGGCCTTCACAAGTGTTATTTCATACCATGAGCATTTTCGGGAATATTTGCATGGATCTGTTTGTAAAGTAGTATTGCATCTATGTGATTAAAATTCTTGTTCTCTGAAATGCATTGTGGTATGAAATAATTGTGGATAAATGATGCAATCAATGATTTTGTTCAAGAAACGTAGGTCACTATTAAAGTAAATAAATATAAAAAAATATGCTGGCGATGTCAAGCGCTTTGACTGTCAACATAACAAAGTGAACATTCGTAGTTTACTCTTCGTTATAGTGCAGGAGGTATCGTAGGACCTACTTCTACCGATTTCAGCTAACAAATTAATAATATACGATAGGTGCTCTCGTTATACCGTTGAGTTGCGACTCTGTTGTATGCTCCTTGCTTCAAGCCCGTTGCTCCTGCGCCGACCAATATTCACTGCCGCACAGGCCAAGGGGATTACACGACAAAGATCTTAACCATTGAGTATTAAACAGTAGAACTTAGAAAGCTTTCCATCACCTTGTCTCAAATCCTGGTGTCACGATGAACTTGAATATTCTTACCGCATCCAAACAACCGTTCAATCTTACTGGATAACAGTAAACCTGTAAGATATTTACTCATTATCTATTTTTGTTACACACCGCGTAAAATTCATTTGTTAATACATTTTAAAATTAAATCATTTTAATAGCTTTTAAAAACTTGTTACCTTTTCTATGTTAACAATCCATTTAAAAAAAACTGTTATTTTTAATGGAAAACATTCTAAACGAGAACGATTTCTGTACAGGTGTGTCGGTTCTCAACCAAGACAAATAGCATGAGACAGTAAAATTACTGTTTGACTCTTCCAATCCTTCCTTTGGACATTTAAGTTGTACGTCTGGCTGATATACAGTATTTTTTACTGATAAAACTATTCGCATGTATGTGTGGCTAATGCATATCATTTAGATGACAGCTTGAAAGTATGACTTAACGCTGCCATTTGCGTGTGCGTGTATGTATGGGATGGATGCTGCACACTTCTTAGAACCTCCCTTCTCCGATTCACTCTTGCAGTGGTGCCCTAAAGGCATTTTTCGTTGTCATCTGTCCTAAATTGTTCCTTCTAGAATAGCTTGTCCGAATACCGTTTGGCCTGACAAAATTTGTCCAAAATTGTCGTTCCCTTATCGTTGTTGTAATGTTATTCGACGGGCTGTTTAAGAAAAAAAAAAGTTACTATAAATCATATAATTAAATACTTTTTCCTACTATCACGCTAAAAAAAAAAAAAAAAAAAAAAAAAATAACAGCAANCCAGTTCACATTGGCAGGTTGAGCTTTCTAGGTCGGAAGAGGAATATATTATTACAACAAAATTCAAAATGTGCTGAAGTGTGATGAGTGTTGTCCGCCTGTGGGCCTTTTTGATATGCTGGTTAATAATCCGTAAAAGCATGCTTCCACGCCCCAAATTTAAATGTAAAATAGCGGCGGCAACCCCAGTTATTTCTATGAATAATTTAATAACAGCTACATGTTATAGAACGGTTGCATGTCTTTGTCATCTTTGTCCAGTCACACATTATCCGACACGCACTATTTCATCTAAAATACAGTAGTCTACGTAATATTTGAAATAAACTCGTGTTTCGGCTTCAACTTAAAAGTCGCATACTGCCCTTAGCAATCACTTAGACCAAATCTCGTAACTAAGTTTCTAGCTTATTTTTTTAATTATAAAGCTAGAGGCGAAGGTTTTTTTTTTTTGTATTATCGAGTCACAGTTTATGTATATGAGAAATATTTCACGCTGTCACAGTTTGTTTACCTTGTTCCAGCAATTTTATGTCTAAATTCGTTTAACCTAAGAAGCATTTGATGTAAACAGTGTTTCGCCTACAGGACAGACGTTTCTCCGAAAATCGTTTTTGCTTAATCACCTCTTTGCTTATACATTTAAAACAAAAATACTGTTACGTGGATGCCTGAGGGGCGTATCCGAGTTCGTAAGGGATGGAGGTCTTTGTAAAAATTAAAGAACTACATTTTATTTCTAATTTATTCACACAGCTATTACTTACAGCATTAAATTATCTATTTCCACTCTTACTATTTTAATTTCCCAGTGAGCGCAATATTTAATGTATATTTCAACTCTAATTAACGTCCTTCTCAAAAACGCTGTTTCGTTATAGTCAATTAATTCATACACATAATTTAAACACGTTCTGTCTGTTGTCATCATTTGTAATGTTTTTCAATTACGCATCTAGTCCAATATTCCAGCCTGCCAGCCGCACCCTTCACTACTTGATACTAGCAGTCGCAGATTTTCCTCCCGCTAGTCACTTTTCTCGCTGCGCGCTTCTCTTTTCGCTCATCGTCCTTCGCTCTATGCCGCATCCACTCGTCCACTCAACAACTGCCGGCTTGGAGGCCCGACCCACTTTTTATAGCCACTGGCCTTGACCTGGAAGGTTCGCCACACTCCGAGTCTAGATGACAAAAACTGGGGCAGTAATCCAGAGAATTCTTCAGATATCTCAAAGATTCCCGATACTCAAGGTCGGGAGCGGCACGCGCCCTGATAGGAATAACAAGCACGCTTTGTAAAGATTCTTTTGTTAAAAGCCGCCACGTCTCAGGTTGCAACTGACGGTGCTCGCGTCCATAAACAATCTAACTACTCTGTCTTTCACTTCCACTCGCTCGCGCGGGACAAAGCAGCGATTTCGTAACAGTATTTAAGGTGACTAGCATTATGTGTAGCATGAATTCCGTTTAGGTGTATGTCCTACATAGCCTGTCTTTCTGGCTTTTAGATTTTAGGCTAAATGAGTAAGTTAGATTATGTCAGAAAAATTGAGTTATGTTAGGTTTAGAGAGATTCGCTTGGGTAAGGCTGAGTTTTGTTAAGTTTTGTTAGTTCTGGGTAGTTTAGGGATGGGCTGTGTTGGGTTATTTCACGTCAAGGTATCATACTGGGGCTGCGTCGTTTAGTCTAAAATACTTGGCCCAGACGTATTTAGCTTTAAATAATTTCTCATATAATTTATTGCGTTTAAAGGCATATTACATACTTCGCCTGAAGGTGTTCAGTCTTCATTCTGAGATCGATTTTAGGCTAAATGGCGAGTCATCAGCACGTGTCTGCAGGATGATACTGAGTTCGCAAACTTTAGCATAAAAACTTTAATACACGAACGTGAGACACATATTATTATCTTAATTTTTATGCAACCAAATTAACACTGCTTGACATTCCATTGCACGCTACATAACGAAAAACAGTCCATCAGTTCAGAACCTCGCGCAGAGGAGCCATGAGGAATTTGATGCACGTCTTTGCCCCAGATAAACAAAATAGCTTTCGGTAGACTTCGCAGAAACAAGGTCGTAAAATTGCTGACCTGTAACTGCAATAACATTCGTTAAAATAATGGAAACTATGTCAGTGTAGTGTTGAAATAAATGCGTTTACGACAGTCATCATTATAATGTTATGACAGCTCAAAAACAGCAACATGGTCTTAAATATTGGACAAGAGAACATGGAATTGTTTCGGACAAAAACTACACGAGACTTTTTTTGGTGTTGTGGGAACATGCCAATATTAAATCCAGCCATAATCCTAGAAAAAGTGTTAGTCAATGCACGCACATTTTTTCATGTAGCACGAGAGGTTACTTAATATATTTACACTGGAGAGCCAAAAAAACTGGTATAGGCGTGTGTATGCAAATAACAGAGGTATGGGACCAATCAGAGTAACGCGATGCGGTCGGCAGCGCATATATAAGACAACAAGCGTCTGGCAAAGATGCTAGATCGGTTACTGCTGCTACAATGGCAGGTTATCAAGATTCAATTAAGCTTGAACGTGGTGTTATAGTCGGCGCACGAGAGATGGGACATAGCATCTCCGAGGAAGCGATAACATTTAGATTTTCGCGTACGACTATTTCACGAGTGTACCGTGAATATCGGGAATCCGGTAAAACATCAAATCTTCGACATCACTGCGGCCGGAAAAAGATCGTGAACGAACGGGACAAACGACAACTGACAAGAATCATTAAACGTGACAGACGTGCAAGCAACCCTTTTTCAAATTGGCGCAGATTTCAATGCTGAGGCATCAACAAGTGTCAGTATGCGAACTATTCAACGGACCATCATTGATATGGGCTTTCGGAGCCGAAGGCCCACTCGTGTACCGTTGTTGAATGCACGACACAAAGCTTTACGCCTAGCCTGGGCCCGCCAACACCGTCATTGGACTGTTGATGACTGGAAACATGTTGCCTGGTCTGACGAGTCTCGTTTCCAATTGTATCGGGTGGATGGACGTGTACGAGTATGGAGACATCCTCATGAATCCATGGACCCTACATGTCAACAGGGGACTGTTCAAGCTGATGGAGGCTCTTTCATGTTATGAGGCTTGTGCAGTTGGCGTGAAATGGGACCCCCCTAGATACGACTCTGACAGCTGACAGTTACGTAAGCATCCTGTCCGATCACCTGCACCCATTCATGTCCATTCTGCATTCCGACGGACGTGGACAATTCCAGCAGGACAATGCGACACCCCACACGTCGAGAGTTGCTACCGAGTGGCTCCAGGAACACTCTTCTGACTTTAGACACTTCCATTGGCCACCTAAATCACCAGACATGAACATTATTGAGCATATCTGGGATGCCTTGCAACGTGCTTTTCAGAAGAGATCTCCACCGCCTCGCACTCCTATGGATTTGTGAACTGCCCTACAGGTCTCATGGTGTGAATCGCCTTCTGCATACCTTCAGACATTAGTCGAGTCCATGCCACGTCGTCTTGTGGCACTTCTGCGTGCTTGCGGGGGCCCTACACGTTATAAGGCAGGTGTACCAGTATTTTTGGCTCTTCAATGTATATCTGACATTACTTGAGTTGAGAAGTTTTGATTGGCACTTAACAGAGAGGTCTTTAGCGCTGGTGAGGTGAATATGAAGCAGTGGTGGAATGCAAAGGTGGGAGAAAATAGGAATACCCCGAGAAAACACGCCGGCTAACGGCAACGTTTGCCAAGTATCCCACACGCGAAAATCCTGGTTCCCCGACGGGAATCGAGCCCAGTTCGCTTTGATGGAAGGCGAGTACGCTTACTACACCACTGGAGGTAATTCGAATCTCTATTTAATCTCTGCCATTATTTGTATGATTAGACGATTCATTATCAACTGCGGGAATAACCTTTTAGATTACGAATGAAAACTACACGTATTTTCTTTGTCACACAAGACAATAGTGAACATAATCTTCTTTTGTTTCTAAGGGCGTCGAATAAAAAATTAATGACATCGTCTTATCACAGAGCACGGAGTAACAAGAAGTTCAGAAGTACGACTGCGAAGTATATATCTGCTACAACTTGTCTGTTGTTTGAGATTACGGTGTCAAAGTCGACATTCTGAACCACCACTCTGATATATTTGTTTCGAAAAATGTAATGTAGCAAGTATTTAATTGTATAGCTGGGGAAACGAGATCGGGCTCATCAATAATAGCTGTGTTGCATAATTTAAGTGCTGAAAATTAATACATTTCATTGAAATATTTTAATGATTAGATGGAATACTCCATCCCAATTGAGAACTTCGGTACGACCAAGCTTGTAGCAGTATTAAAATCCAACCACAACGCTGCTCAAAGGGCGACATGAAGACCTGCGGCTGGTTGGTCTTGAATTGTTTGTCTCTTGACCAGAGTTTCTCGATCATGGACGACCAAAGTGAACAAATAAAAAATACTGCTGCATGGAACCAACAACACTTCAAGGTGTCAAGAGTTCAGACTTTAGAAAAAAGTACAGCTGTACGGTTATTTGATAATATACGTGAGAGTAAACTGCGTGGTAATATGCCTTTGATCTCTAGCCATTAGCTTCAGAGCAAAATACATTTTTAAATATAGCGAAAAGTTGTAAAACGGGAAGAAAGAAGGGCTGTTTTAAAAAATGCTTACAAAACAGTCAACCATCCACGAGCGGCTTGAAACATACACTTTGAATAGTCTGCCTGGGGTATCGCAAATTCTCTCTTTAACCGCGATAAAAGCTGAAACGGGTTTACGAGTACAGGCGAGGAACCGTTTTTTGGGGATAACAACGCCGAAGACGAAATACGTTTGTCGTCACACAGTTATCACAACAAGAAACCTCTGTCTTCAGGAGTGCATGCGTGGGAGCGTGCTTACGAAACACTGCAGTAGGGAACAGTTTTAGTTTCTAACCTAGTAAGTGTGTTGTGAGAAATTGTCGCGGTAGTCTGTTTCCCTGTAATGATTGTACGGTGACAAATCAACTGCGCCACGAAGTGTCCCCGTCAACGAGTTTTACCGCACCGCCCACGACGGGGCTGTGCGATTCAGTTCGAATCTCGGAAATGGAGCCTCGCGACCCAGTTTGTCTGGCGGCACACGACGAGCCATTGTCTGCCCGCGAGTTCAACGTACTGTCGCGCAGAGTCGGTCCCGAACTCTTGACGATTACGCAGTGAATCCGACTATAACGGCCAACGGGCCGGTTCAAATGACACACCGGCCAGCTACCGTAACCGCCAATTCGCCATGCAATTTGGCGGGAAGCTAATACCGCAACTTCAAAACTTTCTTTAACCCATTCAAACCCGGCGAACACAACCGTGTACATGTTGCACACGAATGCCATATTTGTCCGGTACTGTACACAGCTAGACTCAGGGCTCACTGACCTTTCCCGTGGGTAACTGATTCGTAAACCGTGCTACTGGTTTTGGTTACGACGTGCCACTATCGCCGAACACAAAGCTTACAGTTGATTTGTTGTTACATCGAAACAAGTACCGAGTCAGCTTGAGTACAGCACGCACCAGATAATTTATTAACAGTTCCTTGAAACCATACGTTAAAGTGGGGTCTGAAACTCTGAAAGTGTTAAGTGTGGAATGCATATCTGAACACCGTGTACACAACAGCTCGTATATTAGGCCCAACCCAGCAGGGTGTCATATTGCAAAAAAGTTTACCGTTGTTAATGTGAATACTATGAAACTAAACATGCACACTACATTTACCGGACATTCCTGTTGGTAATGTCCATACTACAACGATCAGTTTGTTTCAGGGCTACCCATAAAGATATGTTGCACACTGATTCCTTATATTAGGAAGCCAACTATTAATCAGTGAGTAGAGACCTGCAAAATTCACGGAAAAGTTACGGGGCAAGCTAAATTCTAAAATTAGTAAATTTTTGTCACTTTTTCGATTGGGGCATACGTTATTTGACATCTCCCAGAACACCTTGAACCAATAATGGACATGCAACAAAAAGCAGGCCCAATAATTGCCTTCCGCCGTGAGAGAAAGCAACCAAAGAAATTATAAATGACTGAAGATCATAAGAGAATACAATCTCGTTTTGAAAGTGATTAAAATTGTGAGTTACTGGACGTGATGATCCGAGGCGGCGCGCTTTTTACTCTAGCATGAGAATTCCTGCACAGTTTATTGTATAGATACAAGCTGACGTGACTGCCCTTTCAGAACTGTAAATATGCCAATACACAAGAAATGCTTCAACATAAATTATGTTGCAAACTAAATTATATCCAAAGAGACTTACTAACTTCTCATACACTGGCGTACAGGCCTACTGTAGGGCTGCAAATTTTGCGAAAGTAACGTCACAAACACTGTAATATTTTGCCATATGTAACGCAATTGACATGGTGATGAAAGTAAAAAATCCGCATTACATCGTACGATACACGTAAAGGTTAAATGGGATTGAACCTCCTGATTTTAGTGGTATCCAAAACAACACCGGTACCACTTAGTAACGTTGCCCAACGTATACGAATTATCGTGGTGGTACCTCTGGATGTAAAGAAAACTGTTACGAGTCTNTAAAAAATCCGCATTACATCGTACGATACACGTAAAGGTTAAATGGGATTGAACCTCCTGATTTTAGTGGTATCCAAAACAACACCGGTTCCACTTAGTAACGTTGCCCAACGTATACGAATTATCGTGGTGGTACCTCTGGATGTAAAGAAAACTGTTACGAGTCTGAAGAGCCACGCGCATCTGCCGGACGTTTTTCCCTTTTACTGTCCCGCAGTTTCACACGACACTCGGTAAGTATAGGCTGGTAACGACTGATTGAACACTGTAGAAATCCCTGCTTAGGATCTACTTCTCTGTTCATTTTCTATCCTTTCGATGTATGTAAAATTTGCGTCGCCGTGGTTCTATATACATTATTCATGCGCCAGTCTTTGATAAACGTGAACTGTTATGAACTTAGTGCTTCTAGCATGCCACTTAATACTTTAATGTGTATAAAGAAACCATAAACTAGATTTATCATGAATTTTAACATTGGCAACACGACATCAAGTCTTCAACTATTTTGCATAACTCGCTGCCAACTTAACTGGGAACCTGCATGCCAGTGTGTACGGTAGCGTGTAATGCAGATAAAGGACACTTTTTTTTCTTCAAAGGTTGATCTTAAAAGTGATTGTTTTACCATTAAAAGCCTATTGCTTCCCTGCACGAACAGGCGTTTAGTTAGTGCTATCCAGTATGTGATACATCGTACAGAAATTGGCTTTAACGACCTACACTGTAAATGGCGGGGATCAATTAGCGCCCAATAAAGCAAACCCCTTACGTGTGGGGGACGTCATTAGTTTATTGAGACTATATTCCGTAATATCGTAAACAGCTGCTGCCAATATCAAGTACAAGCATACTTTTACTGGTCCCCTTTTGTGATAGGAGTTCTACCTGATATAGTACAGCTGGAAGAAAAAAAAGTTCTTTGCGCCACCTAAAATTATGTGTGTGCATATATATATATATATATATATATATATATATATATATATATATATATANCATATTACACACACGCGCATATATATATACATACTGTACATATAATGTTTCAGGAGGAAACAGACATACGTTGAGAGCTGATAGTATGAGCCATTCTGAAGGGAAAACGTCAATAAACATAATACGCTCTATTCGCAATGGTCTCCGAGATACAGCTGTGTGACACTCACTGCGTCATTTGCTCAGTGAACGTGTGGTGCGGTATCATTGATAACCAGTTAATTGATCCAGTTATTGTGAACAACCGTATAAACTGAGAAAGTTATCTCCACTTCCTGCAGAATATGTTGCCGGAGTACTTGGAACAGGATGGAACCCCTGCACATTCCACACGACCAGTGGTACAGTACCTCAATGAAACCTATCCTGGCCGTTGGATCGGTCACGGCGGTGCTGTTGCCTGGTCACCACTGTCACCCAACCTTACTCTGGTAGATTGTTTGTGGTGTTGGTTGAAGACCAACATCTACAGGCAAAAAAGGTAGGAATTGCTTGCTCGCGTGTTAAATGCTTGCGCGCACGTTATATAAGAATGTGGACTCCAGCTCCGGTTAACAACACAGCATCTGGCTACACAAGCTGAAGTTGGCGGTGGCATTTTGGAACATGTGTTGTAATGGGAATTAAACACTACACGTAACGCTCTATTCATTTACTATCGCCTGCAGCGTTCCCATTCATGTCAATTTCACATAGCTGTATCTCGGAAACCTTTGCGAATAGAGCAAATGTTTATTGATGTTTTCCCTTCAGAATGGTCTATACTTTTACCTCTTAACGTAAGTCCGTTTCCCCCTAAAACATCCGGCATGTGTGTGTGTACGTTCATGTGCATACAACCCCTGCAAAATATTTTGTAATGCTATCATGAATACTGAGGATCTAATTCAGAAGGAACGGTACGGTAGCCTAGTTGCTGGATAATAATATGGTAAGAGGGTATTAAAAAAAGGCACACATCCACAGCATATCTCGGATTCGCTTCGGGAACATCCTTTACCAAACTTAAGGCCTTGCAAGGTATCCACAGTTAAAAACTTACGAAATAGTCAGTAGAGTGTTGTATTTTTTATTTTTCCAATAGGTTCAAAAAAATTTATTGAAAATAGCGGTGACTTTACTACCGAACTTATATTTCTATTTCCTATATTCAGTAGCGATAAATACGCATTTAACAATTGTTAAATCAGTAATATTAGGCATGGCCTAGAGTAATGTAAACAATTATAAGTTCTGTTGCTAAGTTCTTAATGCCTGTTTTTAATTATTTACGCTGCCTTAGAGACCTTGTCCACACAGGTTTTCAATGCGGACGTCGGAAAGCTTGTTGGCTGGAGCGCTGCTTCCGCCAACCACACTGTGGAGCCAGCTGTGTGCTCAGAGATATGGCGGAACAGTTAACGAAGATAACGAGCCTGTGTGCCGCACAAGACACGTGTATGGCCTGTTCGTGGTAAACTGAGCACTATTGAAAGCTCTGCTTAAGATATACACTGGAGAGCAAAAAAAAAACTGGTATAGGCGTGCGTATGCAAATAACAGAGGTATGGAAGAATCAGAATAACGCGATGCGATCGGCAGCGCCTATATAAGACAACAAGCGTCTGGCAAAGTTGCTAGATCAGTTACTGCTGCTACAATGGCAGGTTGTCAATATTTAAGTCATCACTGCGGCCGGAAAAAGATCGTGAACGAACGGGACAAACGACAACTGTCAAGAATTATTAAACGTGACAGACGTGCAAACAACCCTTTTTCAAATTGGCGCAGATTTCAATGCTGAGGCATCAACAAGTGCCAGCATGCGAACTATTCAACGGACCATCATTGATATGGGCTTTCGGAGCCGAAGGCCCACTCGTGTACCGTTGTTGAATGCACGACACAAAGCTTTACACCTCGCCTGGGCCCGCCAACACCGTCATTGGACTGTTGATGACTGGAAACACGTTGCCTGGTCTGACGAGTCTCGTTTCCAATTGTATCGGGCGGATGGACGTGTACGGGTATGGAGACATCCTCATGAATCCATGGACCCTACATGTCAACAGGGGACTGTTCAAGCTGATGGAGGCTCTTTCATGGTATGAGGCTTGTGCAGTTGGCGTGAAATGGGACCCCTGATACGTCTAGATACGACTCTGACAGCTGACAGATACGTAAGCATCCTGTCCGATCACCTGCACCCATTCATGTCCATTCTGCATTCCGACGGACGTGGACAATTCCAGAAGGGCAATTCGACACCCCACACGTCGAGAGTTGCTACCGAGTGGCTCCAGAAACACTCTTCTGACTTTAGACACTTCCATTGGCCACCTAAATCTACAGACATGAACATTATTGAGCATATCTGGGATGCCTTGCAACGTGCTTTTCAGAAGAGATCTCCACCGCCTCGCACTCCTATGGATTTGTGAACTGCCCTACAGGTCTCATGGTGTGAATCGCCTTCTGCATACCTTCAGACATTAGTCGAGTCCATGCCACGTCGTCTTGTGGCACTTCTGCGTTCTCGCGGTGGCGCTACACGATATTAGGCAGGTGTACAATTTTTTTTTGGCTCTTCAGTGTACTTATATTCACATTATTTATTCTTCCACGATATGTAAAATTAACACTGTCACGGGCGTGATCACTTTATTCACGCGTCGGTCAAGTGAGACTGTAAAATTATTTTAGAAAAGCAAACATTTATCAGCATTGTGAATTCTCTTATTTGCTTGCATTAAAAAAACTGAAAACAAAAAAAAAAATTATATATTTAAACTTTTTTACCTCACATTTTAAATTTAATGTGGCGGCTCCGTTGGTATGGACGTACGTACCCATTCGCAGATTGGCTGCGCGAGGATCTGGGAACGGACCTAGAGTATGATTGGCTTCTGCGTGCTGCAAAGCGTTCCCTATTGGCTCGGCTCTGGCTGGCAAGTAGATTACCAGACGTTGATTGGTGAAGGATGCTCCGACATGTTGCTGGCCAGTGATGTTTTGCTGACGTGTGCAGCTGGAGTTGGTGGAATAACCGGCTATTTCACCTCTGCGTTCTTAAGTACTCTGTGGTTATGATGTATAACTAATTTTTCTCCGTAACTGCCCACCTTACTGGGCGCATACCAGTCATTGTGCTTGTTAATATACACCATATGCAGGTAGAGACAGATACATTTTTTAAACGTTGATTTCGAAAGAGCTCAAGTAACAGCGAACAGCCTTTACCTGCCTGAACTACGCGAGCTAAAGGTGCGCAAAGTCGGTTCTGTTGTGTCATTACGGACAGCGCATTGAGCGTACTGAGTGAGTGTATGTAACTCATGTTCTTACGCCAAATCCGCATACAAGTCTTAAAAAATAAGTAGTCTAGTCTTGTATTCCAAAGTGCAGAAAAAAAAATTAAATCTTGGATTTTGTGTCTTATACAATTATGTACATAAAAGGTTAAGACGCCCATCTACCTGGAACGCGGGTGGAGTGAAGTGATTTGGGCGGCTCTTAACAACGAGGTCTTGAGAGCCGATGAGGGTGAAGCGAGGTGAGTATGGAGCAGCACCGGATTGCATGGGCGAGGGAAACGGGAGATCCCCAAGAAAAACCGCCGATCAGCGTCATCGTCCAGCACGATCCCCACATGCGAAAATCCGGGAGTGGTCCCGGCGGGAATAGCACCCGATTCGCCTTGGTGGGAGGCGAGTAGTCTGGTCACTACACCACCGCGGCCCCTCCTGGTATGCGAGTTGCTGCTTGTAATATCCACTTTTAAAACAAACTGTTTTACGTGTACACAATCTGTTTCCTTATGAAAAAAAATAGCACTTCAGACTAGGGCGGAATGAAACTTTCAACATATCACGCTCATTGCAAACACAATTTTGAAGCGCTTCAACTTGGCCAAAGACGACGTTTTAGACTATTACAGCTTAAAATATTCTGGGCGAATACGGGTGAAACTAATACAGGACCCTTCTCCATAAAACTTCGCTACAAACTTTCTACGAATAAAACTATAGGATCTGCACTTAAACTCTCATAGTAAAAGTTGCATCAGTGTCAGATAAATGATAATTATGACAGAATTTCACTTATTTACAAGTGATTCCGGCTGAATTTCTAGAATTCTACTACCACAATAATTGCATTAACTGTATTCGGATTTATAGGCGCTATTAAATCACTGGATTTACAGGCGCTATTAAATCACTGGCTTTACACATGTTTTCAGCACTTTATTAGCGAGTAACTGTGTGCGGCCGTACAACACGTCTGCCTTCCTCCAGACTCTCGTCTCAACTGACCACGAGTGACCCCTTGCTATTGGACAAAGAGCTCGTTCTTGAGGTCTCGGCCTCGTAGACCACAAACAAAAACACCAACAAGTATTGAGTTTCAACTTACCGGCACCCAAAAACGGGTTGAGCCACTTTTTCTACAACACATATTCAGTGATTTCTTAAATGCTAAATGCTATGCATCACAACTTAGGACTACCAATTATGATAATGAAACACAATGATACACGAAATACATAAACAATAAATTGTGAGTTGTACATTTGTGCAAGATCAATGTCATTATGCATAAGCCAAGTAATCATCATGATTTATACTTTGATCAGTACATAGTAAAACTGTTCTAGCACCACCACTAATACACTGGAAGAGGACATAGCTTCGTAACTGGTCTCTTGTAAGTTCCAGTAGAGTCCGGACAGTAGCTACTCGTACCAGACCATCAGTTCCTAAATGTACCTCTTCGATGACTCCCATTTGCCAATATAATGGTGGTACACTGTCTTATTTTAGGACCACAAATTCGGCTGCCTTTATGTTTGCAGAAGATGATGTCTATTTGGCCCTCTGCTGAAGATGGTTCAAGTACTCCTTGGACCATCTGTGCCAAAACTCTTGAAGTTTCTGTTGAACAAGTTGCCATCTAGAGAGCAAGCCAAGTTTAGCATCACCTAAATCTGCTTCAGGGATATTTGTGATAGCAGTGCTAATTAAGAAATGTCGAGTGGGTAAGCAAGCTTCGATTTAAGTCACCAAACTGACAAGCTCTTTATACATCAAACATGTGGTCCCCATAACACTGCGTAAGTAGTATTTTAAAGACCTTATGCCTTCCTTCCACAGATCACCAAAGTGAGGTGCTCCAGGAGGAATGAAGTGCCACTTTATGCCTTCCTGTGTGGTGTAGCCAAGAAGACAGACCCAATGATTTTCTTTCTTGAAAAGAATGTACAACTTATGCAGTTCTTTCTCAGTTCCAACGAAATTGCTTCCATTGTCCCCGTTGATATTTCAAATCTACCTCGTCGTGACACAAACCTCTTCGGAACTGCCAAAAATGCTTGAGTAGACATATCATTCACAACTTCTAAATGCAATGTAATATTTAATCAGAATCTTGCTATTATGTGTTCCAGATTTTATGTAAAAGGGTCAGGTATAATCCACTCCACAGTTAAGACAGGGACTTGCTGAACTGACTCGAGTGGGAGGCAACTGACCCACGAGTTGCTGCGAGCTTTATGCCTTCTGTTTTTTTACAAACAATACAGTTATGGAGGATGCTTCGAATGGAAGCTCTTCTGTTTACAATCCAAAAGGTTTTTCTTAATTATGAAAGTAACATCTGAGAATTAGCATGAAACAGCCGGTGATGTTCCCTTTCGATGTCCAACTGTGTCAGGTGATGTCTCGGAAGCAGCATTATTTGATGTTTCCTTTGGAGAGGAAGCTCAAGTTCTGGAGCCGGCCCTGAATGCGGAGCAGGTTGGCCTTGCACAAAAAATGGATTAAGCCACTTGAGTAAGTTCTTGCTAGATATTTGCTGGACATTGCTTAGGGCATGAATTTCACTTGCATATTCTTGCCACTGGGCTATTATAACACATGAAGTAATGATTTCTCTAGTTCTTCCAGTTCAAGTGGACCAGTCTTCCACATTGAATATGGTAACTTACAGTTATGTGAGAAACTGAAACAATATGCTATCAGCCTTTGAAGCTTGGTTAGCTTGGAAAATCTCTTAATGATATTATCTGGCTTATTTTAAGTTTAAATTGTTAAGGTACATCTTAAAGTATAGGCTGTGTAGTCGTAGGCCATGGTATGAAAGAGTCTGGATGCCGTGATGGACCATGCCACCACAAGGTGTTTTCAATAAGCTGATTTGGGCAGGCTCCTCGCGAAATTATATACGTTGTCTTAGATTTCTGATACCCTGTTAGCTCCGAATCTCATCCATTTTGTACAGGATGCTGACAGCCCGGCCAAAACTATTGTGGAGTCAGTTCACAGAATAGCTTGACTTATACAGAGGTTGATTACATTTCTGGCCTTCTTGAACAATCTTGCTGAAATAAGTGCACCGCACAATCCCAGGTGTGGTAAAGAAATCCGCTTTAATTATTCAACCTTTGATTTGGAACATAGAAGGTTGACCACGATTTAACACTTTTTGTTTGTTGACTTCACAAAAAGACATGCTCCATAAGCCCTTTCAGAAGCATCTGAAAAGCCATTAAGTTGGATGTCAGTAGGTGTTCCTGGTGGTAAAATAAATCTGTCAATTCTGATGTTGTCTACAATGGGAATCTGTTCATATAAAGCTTGCCATGTTTTACCTAGTCCTGACGATCGAAGCTCATCCCATCCTAATTAGTTCTGCCACAGCTGTTGGAGAGAAATTTACAACAGAAAACTACAGTGCTAATCAAATCAAGAGTATAAAATATTAATGCAATAATTGTCACAAACATTCTCTTGGTAAAGTGAAATACCTTTGATGATGCCCTACTGTATGGCCCACAAACAATCTGGAATTTATCGGCTGCAAGATGCCATATCAGTTCAAGTGTCCTGATGTTATCATTCTCGTTCAGATGCAACAAAATGCCCTTTCCTCTAAATTCCTCTGGAAAATTTTGAAACAATTCTGGATTATTTTTGCTCCATTTTCAAAGAGGAAACCCAACACTATTTAAAAGCTGCAGCAATTCTGGTTGTATTAACAGAGCTTCTTCAACAATTTGTACACCTGACATGCACTCATCTTCAAAGTCACGCATTACAATTTCCGATGCCTTAGGGTATGTTTTTCTTTCGTCGATGGCTAACTGCTTCAAACACCTGGTTGTTGGGAAAGGTGCACTGGCAGTACCATATGTCACAATAGTAAGCTTGTATTCTATGAGTAAAAATGAAGGGTCCTTCCTGTACAAAATCTGCTGAACACCGCAATTTCGGGAATGAAGCTTGATTTTCGATACATCTCTGAAATGTTTGCTGCGAAATACACTTGATGTGTGAGGAATCTCATAAAAATGGAACATAAATCCTGCTGGATTGTTGGCTTTGCTAAAAGTGTGTCGTTGAAGGAAGATGCACTGCTTGATTTAGCAGATGTATCAAATACTACTCTCATTTTGTAGATGTGCTTGATTCTTTGAATACTGGATTATGTGGCATGTAAAATGTGACATCAGTGGAGTGATCTGAAGTATTTGTGAGTTCCATGTGTTCCAGTGCCTCGTATTTATACATGGAGTCTGAATATGTCTCCAAGTCCGGTTGCTTGTTTACCCTTCTTTCGAGCTGATGGAACCTTGCGACTGCCATTTGATAGGAGTCTTCAAGTTGTGTGGTGTCATGTCGAAATGGCAACTGAACTGTGAACCGTCCCGAAAATGTTTCTAATATATTTCGCAATCCATTTATTCGGGAGTTTTAGGAGTCTCGTGTAATTCTTCTATTTCCCTAAGTTTCTTGAGCTGATCCAGGCTGTAGTCTATTCTGACAAAGAATGCCTCTCTTGATTTTTGTACTAAAACGTGGGAAGTGTCGCGCTCGTGGAATCTTCCTGATACTATCCCCCCAAATTCGGCGTCTTGCAATATGGGGTGGTCCTTTGATTGTATTACTTTTCCAGGGTAAGAATATCGAAGAAGACATCAGCCCCAAGAAAGAGGTAAATTTTTCCTGACTGGTTGAATGCTGTGTGTGCCAAGTGGAGGCTGGCTGAAATATTCCATTGGTGGCAATCTACATATCTTCCTGGCAGATTATCAGAAATCTTGGGTAGAACCAAACACTCAAATGCAACGGTATAATTTGTTACACATGAGAGTACCACAGTTTTAACACTGTGTTTGGTTTCCACAGTTACCTCATTTATTCCCTGTTTTGGGGTTGAATTATGTTCTTTCTTCAATACCAGATGCTGCCCACATTCTTATGTAATGAAATGAGATTGGGAACCTGAGTCTAGAAGAGCCCAGCATATCTGTAACAAGCCGTATTTGTCTCGCAGTTTCGCCACTGCAGTGGCGAGCAGGACCTGCGTTTGTGGTTAGATTTTGAGTGAGCATTAAATGAAAATTGATTACTCTTGTTCGGTATTGCTACCTCTTGAGCTGTCTGGTGAAATGTGGTTTTGGTTCTGTTTCTGCAGCTGGTTTTCACGATTACCCTTAAAATGGGGTTCTTGGGCACCGTGTCTGTCTGTATGAAGCAAGGTATTGTGTTTCTCTGAGCATGTGCAACAATTCCTGATCTCCACTGCCTAATGAAGTGACCACCTTGTAAACAGTTCAAGCATAGGTTGTTATCTCTTTCAAAAATTACACGCTGCTGAATGTTGCCCTTCGCGAATTCTTCGCATTTGTGTAATGCATGCTGTTCCTTATAAAATTTGCACTGAATATTGCTAACCACATAATACTGTCAGTTTTGTCTAACATTCTTAGTCTCCAATATTTTAGATTTGGAGGCTTGTGTAGCTTTCGTAAGTTCTATAGACTTGCATCTTATCGCTAAGAATGTCAAGAGTTCATCAAAGGTCGAAAAGTTTTTGGACCCGACGAATATAGCTTCCACTCTTTGCAAGTGATTGCATCAAACCTTTCTGGCATCATTTGGGATATCAACAACTCCTGCAATGAAATCTTTACATTTATCGCCCTGATAGCGTTGAGATTGCTGCTAACTTGATTGACAAGCAACTGGAGTTCTTTTATGATTGCTTGACTACATGTGGCAAGTTTAGCAAATGTCTTAGATATGCTGTGACAATGAACGTGGATTGTTATACCTTCTGTAGACCAAATTCCATGCAATTTGAAAATTGCTGTCAACAAATGGCAGGTTTTCAATTGCCTTGTGGGCATCTGAAGTGAGCGAACTCAATAGGTAATGGGATTTCTGGGTTTTGTCAAGATTACTATTGTTAAGCTACTGAATGTGCCATATAAGTGCTGCGTTACCTCTATTCCAAAACTAGGAAGTGTAATGGTTGGCAGCTTCACTTCTTTCTTACTCACAAGTGACGAACCATGTTTACACTGCGCACTATCATGTGAAGTGTTGTGAGATTCACTAATCAACATCAGCACTCTTGTCTTAACATTGCAATAAAGAGTTTCCAAGGATTCCCTTTCTTCAGCAGCGCCTCAATTCCGTCACTAAACTCTAATTTTTCCTGAGCTGACTCGTAATTATTCTGGATAGCAGGAAGCTCCTCCAATCGTACTTTAATTGCATGCACATATGTACGCCTTTCCAATTGGCTTTAAAATGTAGACACACAAGTGATACAACCCTCAGCCGAAGCTCTCATGCAAATCAAAAATTTTTTTTTGTGATATTCATCCATGCTGCCTTGGAAGAATACGATGGATAAGGAAATACAAGGAGTAAAAGGAATGCAATAGACAGAACTGAACCAGATAAAGTGTGTACTTAGCTCGTTCTAGCACGGCCGCCTCCCAGGTGATGCTCTGTCTGCAGAATAGAATCCATCCTCGTGGGTAGACTGGGTAGATGTGTTTGCGCCCGGCGACAGTAAGGATTACTGTTGCGCAGCTTGCCTCTGAGGGCGGACGGTGTGTGGCGCACTAACGACCGTCAATTGTCCGTCTGACTGGCTATCTGCTGGCACT
The DNA here is from genome assembly GCA_002778355.1 of Clitarchus hookeri. Classification (NCBI taxonomy): domain Eukaryota; kingdom Metazoa; phylum Arthropoda; class Insecta; order Phasmatodea; family Phasmatidae; genus Clitarchus; species Clitarchus hookeri. The sequence continues at coordinate 1,037,149 of NQII01000141.1, forward strand.
CAAGAATGCACCACCTTCCCCTGTACTGACACGCCGCCCCGCATAGCCTCAAGAAGCACTCAGGACTGTTATAAATACTCTTTACCATGTACAAATCCGTTCCGGAGGATCAATGTTGTAACTGCTGCATCGAAAGATTACATGAATTGTATTCTGATTTATAGGCGTGATTAAATCATTGGTTTTGCACATGTTTTCAGCACATAATCAGCGAGTAGCCGCATGCGGCCGTACAACACATCTGTCAACGACCCCTTGCTGTTGGACAAAGAGCTCGTTCTTGAGGTCCCGGTCTCGTATACCACAAACAAAAACACCAACAAGTATTGAGTTTCAACTATGATGACTGATTTTCACTTATTTGTACGTGATTCCGGATGAATGTCGAGAATTCCGCTACCACATGTCACTGGTCCCTTGTCCATTTGATTCATTCGCCAGGCGGTAGTAGCTTATCTACTGATTTTCATTAAATGGTTATCAATGACTGATTTCACTGATTCGGGTTTACAAGAGTAAGCCTACACGCCGCTTCAAAAGCGGAAAATATCTTCAGGTAGACAGATGCCTTACGACGGGAGCGGTAAAATTACAGAGGACTCCAAACCATGGATGCTTAGTATTTGGTCGTGAGGGAAGTTAAGTGTGAACCATTACGATCCTGGCCTTCACGCCACATGAGTCTTATACAAGAACGCTAATCAAGCTACCTGTATCCCCCCCCCCCCCAAAAACTAACTTTCAATGTTTTTTGTGGCCACTCCAGGAAACGCCAAAGGCTAAGAGAACAATGTACTTACTGTTAGAGCTGCAAAGCCATGCGACATAATATAGCGATTTGGGTGGAGAAAAATATTTCAAATCGATTTCTTTTGCATTTATACCGTGATTCCAAACATAAAATAGATATCACAAGAAAGTCGAAATAAATCGGTACTGAATTTAAAAATGAGGCGAAGGAAAACAAAATCCTAAGAAACAAGTATTGACGAATCCTATCGTGTGTTTCATTATAATGTTTGCAGATTTTAAAAGAGTTTTTATACTTGAAAAACCTATTGCTACACACATAAATCCGATTTTATTCAACTCATTTCGCAAAATTGGTCACGTGACCAGTTTTTGTCAACAAAATCGATAACGTATTTTTGTAATTTGCGTTTGGTCAGCTTCGAAGCTGACAAATTACCAAATACAAAATACAGAATTAACGTCATATTAGCTTTGCATGTTTGAAACATTTAAATACACATATAGGCAAGATTTCTGGAATAAACAAATACTCACAATAATTGTTTCACAAAGTAAGTTGCTGAAATATTCTTGGAATATATTTTCTCATGACACAAATTTTTATTAGTAATACTTTCATATCATAATATTGTTTTATTTTGATTTTAAATTTGAAACGGCCCTCTATCAACTTTCGGGAATAATTGCTGTTTATTTTAAGGCTTCATGGAGTTAAAAATTTTGAACCGTCTTCCAACATTATAATTATAGCATGACATGGTAGGCAATTGAATATCATAGTGTTCAGACTTAGACCTTACAGAATGCTAAATGCAAATGACAAAAAACGAAACTCAAAACCAACTGGAACACAGACTCAGAGGCCCTTGGGAAGAATGGCGTGCCTGTTATGGAAGAAAACCCGCATCATTCAGAGGGCACCAGAGTATGTGTGTCGGTGGTGGTGAAGGAGGGTTTATGAAGATCATGAATCTTACGCCACCCTCCTGCCAAAAGTCTCATGACTACTGCAGAAATTAACATATAGTATGTTCACTGTATCTTCACACTTTTTGAATCAAACCTTTCAAAAATCACACCATTTATGACGTGTTTAGTTGTTTACTACATACGCCATGTATTGCAAGCGTTTTATACTTCTGTTAACATAAAAGTATCTCATTTTTAGTTAAATTGAACGTTTACTTATATTTCACCTATAAATGATATTTCATTATGAATAAAAACAGGGAGAAAATAGGTGTATTCATAATGCCAAGTAAGAAATAGTTCTCACACAAAATGTTATTAAATTGAGTGATTACGAATACAGTGCTTTGTCCCTTGTGTGTAATTGTCTGGATTTCTTTGAGCTTTGTTTGCCTGAGGCAGAGTAATAGTCTGGAAGAAGAACTTTAGCAGGGCTTCAGAAAAGTTGGAAGTAACCATGAATATACTCAAGTATTTACTTTATAATTTACTTTAAATGTATTCAATAAATAAGTACTATTAAAATATTAGTAATACAATTAATTATACACCTTAATTTGCACAATTCATGATATTTTAAGAACTTTCTCATTGAGACTTTTAAGAGTGTTTTCTAGTCACACCAATGCAAGCGTTATGTCAAAGGACATCGATTCGATACGTTGGAGTTGGTTCAGAATTTTAACATCTCTGAAGAACGCTTATCGAGCATCATCATCGAAAATAAAATAGACTCGTTAGGAAGTGATTTAATAACTCACTGAAGATTGGTGTCCAAAAATGTTTTACGTAATTCACGCGATGACCAGCTGACTCGGTCGAGTAGTGTCACAATATCGTGTAACAGAATAAAGCTGGGTTTACAATAAAAAAATTTCTGTAGGGAATTATGCCGTAAGCGCTGATCTGGCAAATTGAAACATGTCTTCTGTATTTGCAGTTTCCAATTAATGTTTTCATTCTTAATTCCAGCCAATGGGAACAGGTGACAACCTAGACATGTTTTCTTTTGTTCCTAGCCTAACCTCGTATATCACAATCATATTTAAGCGGATCATACTTCAAAGCCAACATTTTCTATCAGAGAAACTTATTTTTGTGAACAAATATAATCGTACGCCTTTTTGATATTATTTATACTTACATTACCGTAAATGACTTTTTTCCGCCGACAACACCGACTACTCTGTTCTGATTGGTCGTCGCCTGTCAAGTTTCACTTAAGATATAAAATATAACTATTTATTTTAACGCTTAAGGAAATCCCAACCATGCACATGACCTGCTACGTACCATTTAAAACCAATACATATAAGACATACTCGTTTCTTCTGCACACATCTTAACGCATAACTTATCGCTTAATTTTGCTATTGTAAACCCAGCTTAAGTAAGTATACATGGCGCGGCAGTTCCTTTGACGCGCACGTACACACTTGCTGATTGACTGAGCGAGACACTGGTTGGCCAGTGCGTGCTACGGAAGGTTCGTTGTTGGCTGGCTTACCGGCTGGAGCGCGAGTTACATGCGCTGATTAGCGAACGGCGCCCCGACATGTTGCTGGCCAGTGACGCCATTTTGCTGGCGTGTGCGGGCTGCAGTTCGCGGTATTATCAGTTATTTCACTTCTGTATTCTTAAGTATTCCGTGATCGTGTAATGTCTCTCCGATACATTTCTGGTTTCTGACATTTCTCTTTCACGAATGACACGTGGCACCACCTAAAGATGGCTGCTAATGGACCAAATTCCTGGAAAACACTGATGTTACTAGATGTCCTCTTTTGGCGGCGTTTACTCTACTCCAAGAGTTAGAGTAAAGTAACAGAGAGTAAGTCTTGAAAAGCAAAGGTAAACCTGGTTTTGGAACGAGCATGATGTAAATTGCATTCTGTGTTTACAAATATGTACTGATTAAGCAACCAATGTAAATTCCAAATTATGTTAGTTCCTTTCCCCAAATTATTTCTTTTTCAAAATATTAGTTATATATTATATATATATATATATATATATATATATATATATATACACTGCTTTACTTGCAATAAATGAACCATCAACATTATGTATAAAAATATAACCTTTATGAGTCAACTTTCAAGTAAAAATACAAATTTTATCACTTGTCATTTGTAATTTTTCTGTGTGTGTCTGTAAACAGAATGTCCACATTTCCTTTCAATTTTTTTAATTCTATTAAACTTTCCGCCATTTTCAGTTTACCCCTCGTTACTCGCTGAAATAGTGTGTAGCTCAGAGCAACCACTTTGCAGTTTTGGGACACTGCCGAGAGCGAGTAAAACATTTGCTCAAAGTGTTTTGCGACAGCCAGAGAGAAAAGTTTACTCGCAGAGCAACGTTTTGGAATGCCGCCTTGGAGGATAAATGAACATCCTGTCCAAACTACTTCCAAACTGTGTGAAAACTGCTTGCTCATGAAATGTTCACCCCCTACCCTCCCCTAAAAAAATATTGTCCCGTTATTAACCAACCTATTTATGTAAATAATCTGTCATTCGATATATTAAAAAAAAGACAAACTATCAGGTTTACTGAAACAAACGTTATGTAATTCTCCACCGCAAGATTTTACTGGTGTTAACTCATTGTATCAAATAAAAGTATCAACTGTTTAAATCTAAAAGATTTCAACACTGAAAAATTAACATTTGTATATTTTCCCTGCCTACTTAAAATGATTTAAGATAATAAACTAAATAAACATCATTAACTAGCGCACTTGTCTTAGACACGAAATTCATTCCCGATCTGAGCAGATAATAAACAATTCTTTTAAGCCTCAATATTAACAAATGGTATATTCCGGATAAATATACAATTAAAATGTTGGCTACAGAAACGTTTACTTTTTTCATATAATGTTAAATTAAATGTGATATAGTGTTATATATACAATATTTTATTAACTAGAATCATATCACAAAAATTATACTAAAATCTTTAAGGTCTGCTTTACTCAGAGTTTTCTCCTCGATCAAAACGAGGTCAGCTGTACCACTATTTTCTAGGAAACCAATTCACAAAGAAGTCCAGGTCAAGACAGTGGTGCTGCAAGATGCCGTTCTTGGAATAAAAAATTTAAAAACGAGGGACATTTAAATGGCAGCAACAATAACAAAGCACATTCGTGAGACAATTTACTCACAAACTGGTGAGATGTCATATGCCTGTATCACTACAGTGAGACAGATAGTTTTTCACTTGTGAGCAAAAATTACTACTGTTGTAAATGTAATGTACACGAGTGTGACATATACCTGCGTTTTCTTAAAAAGGTAAGCATGCCAATACTGTATTTCATGCCTACATTTAAATTTACAAAACCGAAATTTAGTGTAAATAAATTTTTCATTAAATGAAAACTAATAAAATGTTTTCTTCAAAACAAACACTGAACAGTAAGCATTACATGTTCCAGTTCAACGTTTCGCCCTTAAGAATGTATTTTATTGCCTAAGTGCCTTCACTGATTCGAATGCACTTCAACATTAAAATATCACTAGGCTAATGGCAAATCACACAAATTAAAATCATAAAATAAAATTACTGTATTAATTTTTTTTCAACTAATTTAGTTATATGTGGCTTACCTGTTATCCCAGTCATGTAAATTACTGGTTCCGTCTTAAACCATGTGTGTGATGCAAGTACCTGCCTAGCTATTTTGGACAGTACGAAGAATCGTGGAAAAGTGAACCAGGAGGGATTTGTAAACAAAATGTGGTTATATTCGAAAACTGCAGAGATTTGAAAATTTGGGAAATTTCAAACCAGTACGAAAAGTACCCACACGAACAAGAACATTCTTCTTTATAGTTCTTTATTCCTGGAAATGACAACAGACACCGTATGTATCATTGGTTGAGGCAACACAACGGTATTTAAATGATGTACGAGACGGGTTAAATCGACTCCATGCATTACAGCTCCAAACTGTTATAGCTACTTACTGTATGGATTGTCATTAAACGCGAAAAGTAACGCGGCGTCGTCTTGTTATTCGGTTTGTTTACAAACATGCATGACCTCATTCTGCTACAAACAGGTCTGGTGATTGGTATCAGCTGTGATGCAGTGCTGTCAGAACAGGAAACTTGTGCCTTATGCAATTTTCATTTAAATAAAGTTAAATTGCTAATTAGTTAACGATTTATTCTTTATAGACGTTTACATTACGAAACTGTTTTATTTACAAATTAAATGAGCGAAATTCAAAACAAGGGAACGTTGAGCCGTGTAAGAAACAACATTTATGACTGTTGATAGTAGAAGTTAACTGCTTATGAGTCATAGCTGCAAAACTGTTGTATCGGGCATCGTTATCATTCTTGTCATCAATAAGTTGAGAGTAAAACTGCACAAAGAAACAAAGAGAGTGGCAATCATGTGCAAACTATGAACAATTCTCAAAGAGAAACATTTTTCTACTGAAAAAAAAATTACTCAAACATGATGCCAGTTATTGAAACCACAGCTCACGTAAAAAAAAATCGTTACTGACCTTGAGAAAATAGTTACGTCAGAATGACGCAAGATATCGGTGGAAAAAAAACCCATCAAACGAATAAAGCAGACATGACATTCAAAAAGCTTTTTATGTCCATATTTTCATTATCAATAGAAAAAATTGTGGATCACCTGATTAACCGTCATGACGACACCCCTCCCTTCCCCTCATTTGGTATTTACTCCCGAGCAGAGGTCTCCCCAGCGATCGATTACACGTTCGCCTTTCGCCACAGAAACGAAAATGGTGATTTCGCACTTGCTGGGGAGCACAGATCGGGCGAAACAAAGGAAAAACAACACGGATCCTGTCAGCGACGAGTGCACTGCATCCTTTCTGTTGAACCGTGCCGTTAACAAAACAAAACCGTATAATCTGCACGTGAGGGACGGGCATGCACACAAGGTTAAACAAGCACCACTCGACGCACCACACTACACACACAGGCAAGAGAAGCACAGATGCACTAGCACTAATGAGTGAAACTTGCCTTTGTTGACAACTTGGTTTGACCGGGAGTTGGTGGTGGTAGCGCTCAGCTGTGCGGGCCGTCCACTGACAGACGGCTGGGGGCCTCCAGCCAGCCAGCAGAGCCAGCCTTGCCAACCAGCTGATGGCCCACGGAGTGGGGGTGGAGGAGGGGAGGTTACTTCCCCTCTCGCGAGACCAGCTGAAACAGCTGCGCGCTTGGCTTTCTGCCAGCCAGCTTCGCTCCGAGCGCCAAGCGCCGCCAGTCGCCACTCTCTCACTTATTCATAGCGAATTCTCCATGCCAGTTACTCATATGCTGCCGAGCATTCTTTTTCATGTTTTCTTATGCGTACAATACACATCATTTTGGTCTTTAGATTTTTACCATAGGCACGAAACAGATGTAGATTTAATACAATAAAACAGAGTACGTAGTGAACAGTTCTAAATTACAATAGGTAAATAAACAGTTCTGCAGACCTGCAGCTCTTACAAGACGATCTCATTTTATTTTCAATCATTATCCATGTTTATATATTGAATTTAACATACTGTTAACTTAAATCGGAAATTGAAAATAATATCCTGAATTTTTATAACTGAAATAATGCAATCTTAATAAAAAAAAAATTTCTATTGCAAATAGAGTTTTGTGGTGTGAAAAATTACATTACATCCTGCGACTTTTTTGGCATAATTAATCTGCTTTTGCATGTTCGTTGTGTTACATGAATTCTAAAAATTGTATAAAGAACCTTATCGCTTTCAGTGGTTGAAACACAAGCTAGCTCAAGTTTTTCGTTACTTCAGACCATTTTTGGTCCAGATTCGCCTTCGTCTAACTGATATAAAAAGCAAAATTCCCTTTAACAATTACTTTTTTGACTGCGAATACATGCTTTGCACACTGTGTTTTAGTATGAATTGTTATTCATAAGAACAATTTATTGCAATTCATCTCATACAATTACGTAATAAGAGTAGTTAATTAATTAATTGTACCACAATAACACAGTTATTATTTCTTGAAAATTTTAATAATAGGTGTTGAATCATTCTTCGTAGTATACTTTTAATTTTTGTTGGCATGGTGCGGGGCCTCTAAAATTAAATAACGGAAATGAGATGCATTATCTTATACACCAAACATACTTTCAGTAATACAGTTATAAAACAACAAAGTATATATAGTACGTAAACATGTTTAAGTACCGATACTATAAAAATCGTTGTATAATAATGCGTTTTTTTTTTTTTTTTTTTTTTAATGNTCTGACGGATATAAAGTTAAAAGTGCGAAGCTTTCTTCGTCTTTTTGCTTTTCCCTACCTGAATACCAAACGAACTGATCATTTGTATGCTATAACGAAACAGTTAATCATGAGTTTAATACATCTACTCACAAAACATCTAAAGCTGTTATCACACAATTCTTTTTTCCTGATTAAACCATTTAGATTAATATGTTCTTATTTAAATAACTAATTCCTACACAACACATTCAGAAAAAACAAAATATTTACTAAATAATTTATATTCCCTAAAGGTAAAGTGGGCATTTCTTTATTCAAATATAGAACTTCTGTGCCATCAAATTATTTAAGAAACAAATTAATATATTAAAGGTTGATTACACATGGTAGTTGTTCATTTACACCAGAATTTGGAATAGGCAGGTGTTTATTTGTTCTCTCACTTGAACATCAAAAATAAATATGTAAATTGGCGAACCAGGAGAATCTTAATTGTAAATTCATCTCCGAGTCTGTTCCATAGATTTTTCAAAGAATAAATAATTTATTGTTATCGTCGTATACATAGCGTATTTACTGCTCGTTTATTTGGAACTCTAAGTTTTATATACTATGTATTTTACCATATATTCAAGGAATGTGCAATGAGTAGAGACCCTACCATTTGACGTTGTATGATCGCACCTAGCTCGACGCCGCAGTCCTCTACATACTCGAGCATGCGTCACACTTGATCATTGGCTGCCGACTCAGGCAGAACTCATTTTTCTGTTTCACCCCGCCACGCGGAATGGAGCTACTAGGAAGATAAATGTTTACTATTGGCCCGTATCGGATGAGGTCCACGGGCTTAGTCCTACTTTAATTGGCGGGGAGGGCCAGGTCACAAACGCTGACTTGGCACTCCAAAACTTCACTTGACCGATTGACGCATATTCCTCCTACACCCAATTTTTGTTTGTAGAGGGTATAAGCCTAGGGCCTAGCACGACGTAGACCCTGTCCCCCTTCCCCGATAGCTAACTTACTAAAATTGGCATTCTTGGTACTTTGGAAAACTTATCGATTGCAGTACGTCATGGTTTATCAGGGATTCGAACCCGGAACCTCAACACCCGGAGGTAACGTCCAAGCGGTCTTGGACACAGAGGTCGCCAACCTACGAAATGCAATGGCGTGGGAAACGTCATTACCCTAAGAAAATGGTTGGCAATGTTCACTACGTTCTACACGAGCGAAAATCTGGAATCATATCTACCTGGGATTGAGTCCGGATAGTCGTGCTAGGAGGCCTGTTTGCTGACAGTAAACTTTTGTGGGCTCCACTTAAACTTGAGGAATGTAGTCAACTGGCACAATAATCCTTACCTCTAAGACTATAATCATCTTCTCAGGGTTAGCCACTCAAGCACTGAGGTGACTTACTCAATTATCAAGTCAATATTCATTGTATTTCCACGTTATGACTTCGTTTGCATTTTACGTGTTTTCCTCGATATCTTTATACCTGACAAAAAGAGAAAATAGGAAAGTGAAGCGCTACTGGAAGTAGCGGGTTTTTAGTGGCATATTTCACAATTCTGTGAAACTAGAAAAAGTTACAAGAGGTCACTTAATCGCTATTCGCAGTTTATTATATTTAGCATAGCTGAAAATGCATTGTAGTTTAAATTACTGGATAATGACCAACCTTGGGATCGTTGGCACACTTCAGCAAACCAAGTAATAGTTATCCGTATTGGTTCCATGGTCATTTTTGTTACACTGCAATTCTCAGTATCAGTAATTATAAATAGTGTGTTAACACGCAGTGGCTGGGACATTGGAGATACGCGCCGGTCATCTTGGATTACATCACGGCTGCCATCTTGGATTACGTCACTAATTCGCCAATGAAAATTTGCCTATGCAAATGACGTCAATGCTAATTTAGAATATGCAAATTATGTCAATGTTAATTTCGAATATTTTAATATCTCACACATCAATCACCCGCCGCTGCCATCATCGTCCCCCCCCCCCCC
>NQII01000141.1:1047312-1098236 GCA_002778355.1 Clitarchus hookeri
TCCAGAATGTTCTTCAAACCAATCGCGAACAGTTGTGGCCCGGTGACATGGCGCATTGTCATCCATAAAAATTCCATCGTTGTTTGGGTACATGAAGTCCATGAATGGCTGCAAGTGGTCTCCAAGTAGCTGAACATAACCCTTTCCAGTCAATGATCGGTTCAGTTGGACTAGAGGACCCAGTCCATTCCATGTAAAAACAGCCCACACCATTATGGAGCCACCACCAGCTTGCACAGTTCCTTGTTGACAACTTGGGGCCTGCGCCACACTCGAACCCTACCATCAGCTCTTACCAACTGAAATCGGGACTCATCTAACCAAGCCACGATTTTTCAGTCGTCTAGGGTCAACCGATATGGTCACGAGCCCAGGAGAGGCGCTGCAGGCGATGTCGTGCTGTTAGTAAAGGTACTCGAGTCGATCTTCTGCTGGCATAGCCCAGTACAGCCAAAGTTCGCCACACTGTCCTAACGGAAACGTCCGTCTTACATCCCACATTAATTCCTGCGGTGATTTCACGCAGTGTTGCTTGTCTGTTAACACTGAAAATTCTGCGCACACGTCGTTGGTCTCGGTCATTAAGTGCAGGCGGTCGGCCACTGCGTTGTCCATGGTGGGAGGTTCTGCCTGAAATTAGGTATTCTCGGCACACTCTTGACACTGTGGATCTCGGAATGTTGAATTCCCTAACCATTTCCGAAATGGAATGTCCCATGTGTCTAGTTCCAACTACCATTCCACGTTCAAAGTCTGTTAATTCCCGTCGTGCGGCCATAATCACGTCGCATGAATAAACTGATCAGTCCCATGGCAATGTCAATTGTACATAAGGCGTAAGAATACACAATGTGCATGTAAAGTATATGTTATGTAGGGCTTTCGAAAGTGCTCAGTTTACTGTGGATAGCCTATAACAGCGGTACGCTAACTAGACGAAAAGACACTGGCTCTTCAATAGCCAATTTTTTTTATTATAGATTTTGATGATATTGATAGTTTCGTGACACGAAACATGATATAAATTGCATATTCATTAAAATAGCAAATCATTTGTAAAATGGTAGTAATCAAGGATTATTTTTAGCGTGAGAATTTTAACTTAAAATCTTGTTTCGTACAAATTTCCAAAAAATTTATTTTAACCCAAAGTTTAGTTTCAACTAACGTGTTTACTGGATTCATGGGAGTGGCATTTTGCAATTTCTTTGAAATCCCAGTGTTGGTTCACCTGTAATAAGGGTTTATTTAATTTCTGGCTATTTCCACTTTTAATTTATCCCAAAAGTTAAAACTGAAATACGGGCGAACTACACAACACATTTCCAAGAAACATATTTCATGTAATTCTAATAACATGAAAAATTCTTTTTTCAGTAGTCTAACGTATTCATTTCGTTACATTTTAAGATTTTTACGCAATAAGAAATATACTTAAAATTCCTGTAACTCGTTCGATTCTTTTTTGAAAAGTTTTCTTTCCCCTCTATCGTTGTACATTTTTCATACCNTTAAAATTCCTGTAACTCGTTCGATTCTTTTTTGAAAAGTTTTCTTTCCCCTCTATCGTTGTACATTTTTCATACCATTATTTCATATCAAAACGAAAATGCATCTATTCTAAAAGTGTAGAAAAAATTTTTTTGCCTCTTGGACGCTTTTTATTCTACAGAATGACGGGAAATAACACGGACAAACTCAAACGGTTGTGAATNTTTTTTTGCCTCTTGGACGCTTTTTATTCTACAGAATGACGGGAAATAACACGGACAAACTCAAACGGTTGTGAATGATGTCAAGAGGAGTAACTGGGACTTATAGGAACCTGGTTTGGCAACAAGAAGTTGAATTCTGGGTGAGAAAACACTAAAATGCCAATAATGCTTGGCAAAACATTAGGCGTGGCTTCTTATTCCACAACAATAAAAATATCCATTGAGAATTTGACTACAAGCGCTTGCTTTGTGGCTTCATCCACCGGACATCTTAGAAATTTCCAGAGAACTGTAGTGTTTGTCCAAAGACCAAACGAGACACTTCCAGTCATACGTTATTCTTTCTTGTTGTAACGTAAGGGACCGATGTCCAATATTTCATCAAGTNAAACGAGACACTTCCAGTCATACGTTATTCTTTCTTGTTGTAACGTAAGGGACCGATGTCCAATATTTCATCAAGTACTACTTACGTGTTTGAGACAATTAATTTATTTATGAGAGTTATTCCACTTTGCACCCTCTACTACGCACATAAGTCTGTCTATAAAAAATTAAGAGACTATGGGGTTACAAACACACACCTTAGCCACTTATAGTTGTGTGTACTCATACAGTTATTATTGCACANTTAAGAGACTATGGGGTTACAAACACACACCTTAGCCACTTATAGTTGTGTGTACTCATACAGTTATTATTGCACAAAGTTTCCTGACAACGTTGTCGTTTTCTCACAGTATTTCAGGTATGTTATCGCTGTCGTGAGGTTTGACTCGATACCTACATAAGTTCTGTGGTTGACAAGTACATGGTTATGTTATGTTAACTCCTACACTTTCAGAGGTCAGGAAACAACTTAACAGAGGAAAATGTCATTTAAATTAAATTAAATGTACTCATCAATTAATGCCGCGAAAAACTACTGGCCTTCATGGAAATTGAACCGTTGTTACGTTCGTTACAGTACTTTTACGATAACGGCCTCAGTATCGCTTTGAAATTGTTTACCTCCGGCCATCAATGCCGATGTTTGATTTTATGCCAAGTTTACAATGGCTAACGAAAAGTAAAACCAAAATATTTTATTTCACTGGCATTTGAATGGTCTTGCTAAGAGTTAACAGCGCAGGTATTACCAGAACAATGATTGACAGTGGAGACTTCCATGTAGATAATCGGACAAAGATATACTTGTTTTCGTTTCAGCAGAGGCTCGATATATTTACCGTGGTGCGTCACTAGGCCTAATATTGTGGAGCTGTGTTGTGAAGTTTGTTGTGCTCAAACTGTAAATCACCACATTGTACATACTTCAAGATTGGCCGAAGTCGAATGTCGTGAAGACACGTGTCCACTTGGGTAGCAAATTCACTGCGTTGACACAGAAAATGACAGCACCGAAAAAAAAAAAAGCAGGGAAGAGCGAGCATACACGCAGTGGCGTGACAACAGTGTCAAGGTTTGCTTTTGCTTTCCAGACCTTGGATTGCTGTTTCGTCACGGCAAGGTGGGGCACGCGGCCTTAAACGTGTGGCGCCACTCTGGTAAATAGAAGTGAGAGTAAACGTGATATGTTGCAAGGGAGTATGAGCCTGAGTGGATTAAATAAATGCTTTTGGAGATGTGTCACTTATAACAAATGCATAACAATTTTGTACACGTGAGTGGTTTAAATACATGAAAAATCAACGTGGAAACCATACAATTATCAAATGCATACTTAAATACTATTGAAATTTTGTTTTCAATTTATGTACATATATGCGTGAATAAAATTAAGCGCAAGAAAGAGAGAAAAAATATATTTTTTTTTTATCAAACTGGAATTTGAATGCACGCTAGCAATGCCGGCGACTTGCAAAATAGTAGAACAAAATTTCTGTTCTGCTGGACTGGAACCCAAAAAGTTTAATAGTAAAGGTGGGAATGGAATTTTTTGGGATCAAATTACATACATACGTTTTATTTGTAATTATCTTGAACGTGAGAAAAAAACTTGTACGATTACGCAACACTCGTGCGGAAATCGGGTACGTGTTTTGATTGGCTGTCAAGCTGTCTGCTCTATCCGCTCGGTATAATCGGCGTACGTGCTCAGGCAGAGGAACAATAATCGCAGTACATCAGCAGTTTGGAACTGTTGCCACCTCTAAAATGTACCGACCTTTTGGCTTTTCCTTTGATTGGCTAATTGGTTGAGCGAGGTTTTGGGAACGGGTCTTGTGTCTGATTGGTCATTACAAATACTAAAAACGCATGCATGAGCACGATTATGATTCTTGTATGCCAATTCTCTTCTCAGTAATATGGATCACCGCCAGACTCTCTCATCCTTGAAGAACANAATTCTCTTCTCAGTAATATGGATCACCGCCAGACTCTCTCATCCTTGAAGAACAATTTGAGGAATGTTGGTTGGTGAAATTTGTTAGGTTTAGTTACCAAGAGAACAAAAAAGAGGGCGGTTGTAGCTGGTTTGCAGTCGTACGATTAATAATCGTCACGGGAATTTTAAATCGTAAATACGGAAGAATTGTTTTATTGTGCTCAATAGACATATTCTCTTGAATTTTCAGTTGTTGTACAGTACATAATTCCGTACAGTTTCCTGGAAAATTCGTCGTGAAGCAGATTAAGAACGCTTGGTAACGATGCTTGTTAAGCTACAGGATACGTTTTCATTTAATTGTTTTCGGCTGCGGTAATTTTATCTCATTCCTTTCCGGACTTGTAAGTGAAATCAAAACCGACAGCGTTTTGGTCGTGCGGTAATACGACTGACTGCCTCGCATTACCGTACGGGAGTCACGAGGGCAAAATCGCGTAGGTTCAACTGGGTGCGGTAGCTCCCAAACGATTTTCCATCATTCCCCATCCTAAGTAATAGTCAGCGCAGCTCTTTAACATGAGCCTTCCAAGCTCTCGACTTTTCCATATTAAGATCCTGACCACCCCAGCCTCACAAAAAAAGGGGGGAATGAAGATTATTATTAATAATATTATTAACTGTATCCCCGGCAGGCTCAGCAGAAAGTCAGTAGCCTCTCACAGCTGGGGTTCCCGGTTCCATCTCAGGCCACAGAATATCTAAGAATACAGAAGCGGAACGGTGGCGTGTACAGCGAACTCCAGTCACACACTGACCAGCAACATGGCGAAACGTCGTTCGCTAGTCAGCGCCTTGAGCAGGGGCGTAGCCAAGTGTCAGGGGGGATATGTGGTTTGTAACCCCCTCTCTCCTTTTTACCCACAAGTTTGTCAAAAATTAGTATTAAAACGATCAATACGCCTTAAAATTTGAGGGGGGGAAAAATCTTTATAATATGATGCATTTTATTATATAGTGAAGCAATTTTTATCTTAGAATTTGCCCTAATCAACACGTGCGTCAGCACTGCTAACACCAATATAACCTCACTCCCTTCGCTTCGGTCAGTGTAACCCCTCCGTCGAGAAATTTCTGGCTATGACGCGTACGCCACTGCCTTGAGTGTAGCTTGACATACGGCAGCACGATCAATACGCACGGTGAAATTGCCAATCAGCGCCAAAGAGGGCAAGGACCGTTTCCAGTTCCTCGCGCGATCAATGAGTGATCGAGCACGCTTGCATGAAACGAATAGCCAAACAATTTCGCTTCTGTATACTCACTTACTCAGTGCCCAGGCCCCAGTGGGCGGCAAAATTATGGATGGGAATTGTGTAATGCGGGGAGTGTGGTGGATACCGTGGTGCGTAGGAGTTTCTGCTTATGATCACGTTTTTTCCCCCTGTCTCGTCTCGTCTTACCCATTCTTCCCGGCTGGCCGAAACGACAGATCTGCATGTTTGTCCCTCGTGTAGGACAGCCGGCTCCCACCAGCGCCGGCTTTTTTCATCCACGTCGACGCTGCTTTAGCCGTGAAACAACCCACTGATTCTCACTTACGTTGGCTCCGCAACGTTGTCTTACTCGGTTCTTGCTACATAATAGTCAAGCCATGACAGCCAAGGAGCGCGTATCTTCAACATGCCCTTGTGATTCGAATTCTTGCCGAGGAAAGCCGAAGCCCAAGTTCTTGGCCTTGCACTACTTAAACATTTAAAAATGTGTTACATATTTAAACAAAATATTTACTACCTACACATCGAGTATACAATACACTACCGTAGCATATAGATTTTATAATTTGATATTAGAGAACACATATTTGGTTTATATATTTTAATTTTGATGGTGGTAGCACAATCTTCTTTATCTTGAAAGCAGAGCGGCTTTCACTTTCACCTATTTCAATTCATTACACGTGCATTTTCATGAATATTGGTATGAAATTATTTTTAAAGTAATGTTTTACCTTAGTGATTATGATTAATTTTGTCTCAAATGCTTTGTGGTGTGGAATAATTACAGGCAACGTAGGCCAGCCACAAAATAAAAAAGCTGACGTAATGCTCTAATGCATATTATTTACCACTGTAAAACAGTGAACATTTGTTGTTTACTTAGTGTTCTGGCGTTGGCAGTACCGTCGAACATACTTCCTACTTCGGCAAAAAAATTAATAATAAAAGGTTCTCTCTTTACTGCTGAGTTATCAACTCTTATTTGTATGCCCCTTGTTCCACAACTCCAGTGGCGTGTGGTGGACTCTGGCAAGACATGCCGGGTTTTGGTCACCATTGCACACTCCAGGAAGCAATAACAACCGTGGGGGCCGGGGGAACGGAATTAATTGCGAGCAGTGGCTTAACGTCGTAAGACGTCCAGAATCCTATCGTTTACTGGCAACAGAAATAAAAACTTATAATTCTACATTTTTAAGGCGCAAGCAATGTGCTAACTTTAGCCACGTAGAACGCCGACAGCTGAGTTTGTTCCATTTTATATTCTTCGTCTCTCTCCCGATCGCAGACGCCCGCGCAGGCCGGCGTTCGTGCAGGGTATTTTTGCGCGGTGGGGTAGTGGACAACCTGCGCAGACAAGCCTTTGATCGTGTTGCTATTCAGATATGCAGAGCGCCAGTGCACATGGAATTAACGACGAGCGGAAAACATTTATTTGAGTCTCGAAGCGAAAAAGGCGTGTGGCGGCAACTTTGTGTATATATATCCGTTATCTACGATGTGTTATATTGGTATCCTAGTAAAGTAATATCACAAAAAAAATATGTTACTGTATCGTGCTGTTGTAGCCTCACACAAGTAGGGCTATTTAAAAATACTGAACCAGCAATTTTTTCGTTAACATTTCATCTATTTTTATTAGGGCGGGGAGATTATGGACATCAGTTTTACTAGCTTGGACTATGGCCACTGATTGCGACCATTCTCCAGCCAGTGGCAACACTGTTAAAAAAAATTTCCGTTATTTTACGGAAAATTATATGGTGAAAATTTTCCAGAACTCTCCGTAAATTTGCTTGTTAGTTTATATGTACTTCCGGTTTAAAAACAAGAAGTTACTGGTATAACTGATGAGTATACTTTCCTCTATGGGCCGCGGTGGTGTAGTGGTTAGACTACTCGCCTCACCTAATCAAACCGGATTTTCGCATGTGGGAATCGTGCCGGACGATGCCGCTGCTAGGTGGGTTTTCCCGGGGATCTCCCGTTTCCCCCACCCTTGCATTCCGGCACTGATCTATACTCACCTGCAGTGGCGTGTGGTGAAGTGTTGCAAGGTAAGCTGATGCTTGCTCAGTGCTGTACACACTCGGCGCACGCAGCAGGAACCGGCCACTTCACAAGACAGCGGCGAAGCACCTATTATACACGTGCGGTGACGTCAACTGCATTACTACGTCTAAGTTATCGATGTGTAAAGTAGCAAACGAATGGGTATATCACAGAGAAAACACATCTTGCCTTGCAACAGTTCACTACTAGCCACTGCTCATCTGGTTTTACACTCATGGCTTTCAAGACCTCTATGTTAAAAGCTGCACAAATCTCTCCAGTCCCCTGTCATTCCATACTTTCCTCTACACGGGTGCAAATGATTTTTCATTAAGTTCTTAAAAACTTAGACATGACATCGCATGGACAACAATATCATTAGAGATGTAACCAGAAACATATGCAACATTAGTGAGACAATTAGAAATACACACATGCCTTGCCCGGGTCTCGAACCCAGAAAACCTCGTACCATAAGCTAGCGTGCAATCAACCGCATTACGGAGTTAGAATTCGCAGCTCATTAATTTCAAATGTAATCCGTCTAATAGGGTTTACTTACCTAAAATATTTACAGGGCCGTCACTTGAAAAAGTGTTTGATGAGTGTTACACCACTCTTATTTTTTTTTACACCACTCTTCATAAAGGCATGCAACTAATAAGAGAGTTCCATAGATAACATGCACGATAAGACAGAAGTCGTAGCAGAAAGTAAAAAAGAGGTAATATAAGCGTTATCTCAAGGTCGTGGACTTAAAAACATTTCGTTCGGAGCTATTATCTCTTAAGACAAAATATTTTAAACACGGCACGGCACAGTAGATATAGTGTGCTATACATGCCGCCGTGGGTTGAGGTTATGTTAAAACAAAATGAGAACCACTGCACCGATTTCGGTCAAACAACCTTTATTGTCATTTATGCGTTATACACAAGCTCTATATGACCAACAACATGCAAATTTCCCGTAGTACGAATTATCTTCCTGTAAATCCATATTTCATCCCCAAGCTCAAACTTCTTCTTCTTACGAGGAAACAAAGCAGGCGACGATGAACAGGCACTGTCTTCATGAACAAGCACTTTCTTCCAAAAAAAATTATATCCCGTGGATTCATTTCAGTCAAACTCGTAAACGTCGGGTTACCAGCATTTTGACTCTTACGGAAAAAACAGAACTCCAAAAGTTCACTTCCAGCAAGTGTCTGACCTATTTTAAACATTCCAGTTTACATCACCTGCCGCAATACTACGTACTTGTTTGCAAAATTTGGTAGAAATCGGTTAATAGTGTCGCGAGATGAAAATAATTTTATTTATTATTTTTGTTATATATTACAAAATTGCTTGTAAAAGTGGTTATGTGTTGGCATGTAGAATGATTCTGATAAATTTTTTCAGATTACAAAATTTGGTCGAAATTGGTTGATTGGTATTGTATATATATATATAAACCCTCAAATATTTATACGGCCGCTATTTTGAAAACACGTGCCTAATATATTTAAATTGCATACGTTTGCATGGCTTACCGTAGTATTCCTTGCATGCCAAATTTGGCGCGATTTATTTGGATAGTTTTTTGCTTTCAAAATGGTGTACCGATAACAATATCCATACCTAAATTCAATGCTCACATCATGCACTGCCAACAAAACAAAATTTGATTTAAATCGGTTGAATGGTTCCCGAAATATGACATATCACCTTAAATTTTAAAATGGCCCAGTTTTGAAAGTAAGGGCCCGGCGTGGTCGAAATCTATAAAAGTCACATGTACTTACTAAATACCGAGTTTGGTGAAATTGGGTGCACACGTTCAAAAGTGTTTAGAGTGGGAGGGGGACACACGAAGAGAGACACACCAACACACACACCTACACGCACATACACACAGACAGGATCTCATAAGCCTTTATTTCCTTCGGAAAGGAGGTTAAAAAAAAGATTACGAAAAATCTTTAATTTTCATTGCGCGATTGTTGCACTGCAAATACAAAAATTTTAAATAAATATATATATATATATATATATGTATAATATTTAATTTAGATCTTCTACTACTGCAAGGGTAGACTTAAAGTCTGCACCGTGAGGGTTGAGTGATTCCCGCAAACTTTCGTTCGATGCCATATCAATCACATTCATGACAATGGCCGTGAAAGTTTACTCTGCTCAGTACAACATCCATAACTCGCTGTTATCTCACATATAATGCCTGGCTAGGAATGGGCCTGCGCGTTATTTTGCGCAGTGTTGTTTTCATCGCCGACAACTTAACGAGGGTGGGTGGACTTCTGAGACGCTTTCCGGGAGCTGTTTTTGATTATTGGGTCGAAGCGAGGGGACAGTAAGCGCGGAATTCTCAAGTAATCAAACTTCATGTGATCTATAGAGACGCATGAAACCGTCTGTCAGTCTTGCCCTCGTGTAGTTATAGCGAGCATGGCACTGGGAAAAATAGACCTGAACATAAGTCTTATTATTAGGTCTTGAAAGCCGTTGAGTATAAAAGTTTTAGTAGTTATATTTATACGCTGATGTGAGATACTCTTATACTTTTTCTTTAAAGGTGAAATGCTTTACTTTTATCTGCGATATAAATTTAAGACGTGTCTATGAGCTATAAGCAGTGAAGTAGCTAATAACAGAATTGTGCTTTCCTGTGTAATGTCACATTTACAGGATTTTTCTGCCAGTGATTACTGCTGCCGTACTCGCACTGCACGAAATCACCACTCTTACAAAAATACCTTTGCGCACACTCACTTCTTACTGGCTAATGCTCTCTCCTCTGTTCCTCAGTCAACCTTTTGTTTCGCCGAACCGGCTTGACACCGATCCCCACTGGGGCCTCTCCAGATATACACTATTTACAACCTCTTTGGTCCAGACCAGTAGCGGAGTTGTGTGCCCGTTATCTACGTCCGTCCATCATCCCAAGAGTCCAACAGTTATCGATATGTTGCCCAGAGAACCTCATAACTGGGTCAATCTATCGTTCCATGTTATTCATTAAATTTTAATGGCAATGATGTGCTTTACAGCAGAACAAATCGATCGTGAATCGCCATAGCCTTCGAATTAATGGCCAGAGAAATACAGCCTTTGCTCTCCAACGGCATGAGTGCTTAGCAGTTCAAACTAAGCCACTGAATAGTCTTTATAGTGCTCTAGTCAAAACCTCTTCGTAGTACTGAGGATATCACTAGCATAGTAACCGTCCGGCGTAGCTGTTTTTTTTTTAAGCAACTATTGTCACATAGAGCCAATAGGTTGCCTGGCCAGGAAGAGGTTATACACGACGCACCACTTACCTTTCAGTAGGAACGTGTTCAGGATGAGGAAGGAGCCACCTGGCCATCTTGTAGATCTTTGTTTCTTGAAGTTTACTTTGAAGTAAAATTAAAGTTAGCAGCGTAGACTGTTTTGTTTATTAACTTTCCCAACATACTTCGGATGGCTGGCTGGGAAGTGGTTTACACGTAAAATTCTCTCAATTTTTTTCCTAAATATCACCTACATTCAAGACCCATTTATAGTCTATTCGCGGTTTCTTCACACTTTTTGAGTAAAACCCTTTAGAATTAAGTCATATGTCTCGTGTTTGGTTGCTTCCTAAATACATCACCTGTCACAAGCGTTTTATACTTCTGTTAATATAAAAATACCTTATTTTTGGTTACATTGAATTTTCACTTATATTCTATCTATAAATTATAATATTTAGTTTATTATAAATGCGAATAAAAACAGCGAGAAATATATAAGTTGGTAATGCCTATTAAGAAATAGAACTTATGCAAAATATGATTACACTGAGTGCTCATGAATACGGTGCGCTGTCCTTTTGGTGTAACTTTCTAGACTTGGTTTGTCTGCATGAGGCGGGAGAATATGCTAGAAGTAGAACTTTAGTAGGGCTTCAGAAAAGTAAGAAGTAACCGTAACTGGCCCGTAATGTAGAGTCTTTTGTATTAGAATCTTTTGCATTAGCACATAACGAACTCCTCAATGGAGGTTGGTGGTTGATAAATAACATAATTAAAGGAGCAACATACTCACCAATTTGTATTGTATAATACGTTGATAAGAATATAATTACAAACACATTGCATATCACTTACTTCGCTGTAGCAGTACAACAAGCATACCTAACAAAGGAGCATCTAACAAACAGAAGTATAATCTCTACCCACATATATAAATACGTATGCATCCTAACTAATATTATAAATGCGAAAGTGTGTTTGTTTATATGTTTGTCCTTCTTTGACGTCGCAACGGAGCAACGGATCGACGTGACTTTTTGCACAGAGATAGTTGGAGGGCCGAAAAGTGGCACAGGCTACTTTTTATCCCGAGAAAATATCTCATTCCCTTCGGGGAAATTCTTATTAGAAAATGAAAAAGTACACAAACGGAAAAACAATGCAACGTCGCAACCGAGAAACAGATCGACGTAATTTCTCGCACATAAATAGTTGGGGGGCTGAAAGGTGATATTGGCTACTTTTTACAGCGAGAAAATATCTCGAAAAATTTACAAACGATAATAGTGAATCAAGTCGGAAAAAAGTTTTCCGCCAGCGCGCTCTGTTGCAATATGCTGTCTAAACCGTTAAAGATGGAACAATATGATGTAGTAAAGAGTTGTGTTAATAATAAAAAGACCTTAAAAAAACTCCGTGGTAGCATATGTCTATATATAACAGCGAAATACTAGTAAGTGTTTTTACCATTTAATTCACCGAGACGTTGAATTTTATAATATGTATAGAGTATAGAAGATTAACACTAAGTAAAATTCAACTTTAAAAAAAAACCTAAACAATAATTCTGTAGTCCACGCGAGCGAGGCCGTGGGCACAGCTAGTACATATTTATATGCAACTGTCCATATTGCGCATGGCGAAAGCCCCCATCCCCACCCCCGCCCATCTTTGCAAATAGGCGGATCCGCCCCTTTCTTTCAGTCACAATTTCATTGCCTTTCTCGGATACCAGCGCTGGCAAGCAGACACCACTCAGAATACAGTAAGTTATGGTAAAAATGATTTCCTATTCAGTTTTTTCAGTAGTAATTTGTATGAAGTTTTGCTATAAGATTTCCAATGTCTTCTTATAAAGCCTTTATTTTTTGTCATTTTTAATTGTTTTGAGAGTTTATACTGCAAATATGTCTAAGGGCACTGCCTACCGGCTGGCAGCAACGAGATTTAAATAGGAAATACCATGTTAAGGAAATTCCGCCTCAGTACGTTAACTTTAAAGATAGGCGTTTCAAACAAAATTATTCTTCACGGATTTTTTTAGAATAAGTTCCTTACAGTGGAGATGTTTCCATAACATGTATAATTGGTATGCTAGGAATTTTTTAAATTGATGTTTTACTAAAAAAAAGTACTTGACGCCTATCAATATTGAAAATATAAGCTCGTAGGAATCTTCAAAAAAATTTGTGAAGAAATGATTTTGTTTGAAACGCCTATCCTTAAAATTAACGCATTGAGGTGAAATTTCCTTAACATGGAATTTCCTATTTAAATTTCGCAGCTGCCAGCCGATAGGCAGTGAGTGCTCCTAAGTACGACCCTTTGTTTCGAAGCAAATGTAGCAATTCGAGACTTGTTAAAATCCAGTCAAAAGTTTTAATTTAGAAAATGAAAATTATAGCTTGTTCAATGAGAAGTATGAATAATATGTCGTATATTTCTTAACTTGCTACATACAACTTATGTCTGAAAATATATCAATGTAACTGGGCATGGTGTTACTATTGCACTATGGAGAGCGATGCCGGGTGAGGCAGAAGTGCGGCCAGTGGATGCTATTAAAACAATGTTCGTAAACAACTGGAAACATAACGTAACGGCCACAAACACAGGACTCTGTAACAGCTCAGGGAATAATTGGGTTTGGTTGACACAGTGGGTTTGGGGCAATTTAACAACATATGACATCAGTAACCCCGTCAAGACTACAAGTGAGAGCCAATAGGAGTCAAGCAATTCGGACAAGGAGGGTGTGAACGCGAAGTTTGGCGGACACCGAGGGGAAAGGCAGTGACGTCAGTCGGCGACGGGAGGTGGTCCTAGAAAGGCGATGTGGGGTTAGAGGTCTTCATATGCTAGAGTGAGAGAGCGAGCCTTGTTCTCACCTTACACGTCCTTGTCCTCCCCTAGACCTAGACGTGGGTGATCTTTGACCTAGACCTTCATTCCCCATACCGTAACTAAAAGTAGGTCCTTGACTTCCTATGCCTCATCACAGATTGTATTAGATCTATTTTTCTGTTTAGCAAGGGCCCTTTTGTGATATTACTCATTAGTTGGTTTCCCTCCTTTAACAGATCTCCACACCACCCCCCTCTCTAACAACAAGGGTTTATGAAGAATGGAAATTATTTTTTATCTTTAGGAGCATCTGAGAACTAAAACACTAAAGCTATTTTTATAGAGTTCATGTTAAGAAGACCATAACCCTACTAAATTGCAGAACATGCTGTTCTAAGAATTCTTAAAACATTTTTTTCTTTTTCAAAACCAAAGCTGTGCACGCCGTTTAGCGGCCCAGCAGACGGCGGCCACCTGAGGCGCAAGTATTGTCCTGTCATGGCTCGCTGTGGCGGCGGGAGACGCCTAGTAGGCAGCGGAAGCGGGCTCTTCGCAACGACGCAGGCAGGCTTGCTGTTGTGCCTGCGGTCTATACATAGCGCCAAGTGGCGTGCGGGAGGGGGAATCACGTGGCAGAAGTCAGGTCTGTGCTCACATTGCCTCTGGCGGCCTTCTGTCTCCCCTCCCTCAACCTATGTTTCCCGCCGACCGATACGCGCAGATAACAACCGTGCAAGAGCGAGCAGGCTGACTGATAGCTCGCCTCACCATCAGTTCACAGCGGACTTGACCTTCCATGTTTGGGGTCACAACTCCACTGCGACGTTCATGCGCTAAGACACATGCCCCTTTGTCCTTTCGTCGTGGCCCGACGTTAGAGTCCCGGCCACGGAAGTGAAGTGCCGTGGCGGTACCTTTGATGTTTGCGTGCATACTCGTTGATTGGCTGCGCGAGGCTCTGGGAACAGGGCTTGTGTCTGATTAGCCACTGCGTGCTGCGGAAGATTCTCTACGGCCTGGGTTGCCGGCTGGCGTTGATTGGCGAGAAGGCGCTCCGATACGTTGCTGGCCAATGACGCTATTTTACTGGTGTGCACGGCTGAAGTTTGTGGTATAAGCGGTTGTTTCACTCCTGTATTGTTACGTATTCAGAACTAGGGATGAATATGTGCCTCCCATTAATAGCTCAACCTTCTCGGTTAGTCTTCTGGTATAAAAGTTAACGGGGAGCGTTAGCGAGCTATAGAAAATTAAGAAAAAATTAGAAACCTGCATGATGGTGGACATCAGAAGGAAGAAGGGGTGGGTTTGGCCATTGCTTCCACCGAGGACCATGCGGAGGACAGAGTGAGTGAAGAAATTTGGACGCCTCTTAACATCGTGGTCTTGAGAGCCGATGAGGGTCAAGGGAAGTGGGGGCGAGTAGTCTAACCACCACACCACCACGGCCCCACGGAGGACAGAGTTTATATTACAAACTCGCCAGTAGCAAAGGAATACACATCGGAGATTGGATCCTACCCTTCAATCGGTCCACCTGGATGATTGTGTCGTCATTATTTCTTAACGAAAGTCTCACTTGCATGAGCGAGAAGCAAAAGTAGCTGTCACACGCAATTATATGAAGCATGTTCTTGTTGGGAAACTGAAATCAAGCATTTCCATTTATATATAATAATTATTTACGTTTTAATTATTTCACTTTTATCCGTGGGGTTTTAATGCTACACAATTCTGTTTTCAATGCCCAGTTTACTATTTTTATAATAAAAAAACTGTCTTCGAAAAAATTGAAGGCAAGAAGCACAGTTAACGAAACTTATTTTTTTCATCGCTCCTGTTAAAACCCCAGAGACATATCTTGTCCTTCGTGGACAGGATGATTTAGTTTGAGTACACTGATAAAATCCAAGAAAAAATACACTAATGTGGGGGAGAAAAAAATGCGGCTCCCAGAAGTAATTGTCCAAATTGAACATAAGCTAATACGCGTGTATACCATCGCTGGATGGGTAAATTATTAGAATTGAAAATTATCTGTAACGTCTAGAGCGGCTACCACAGTACATTAGTGGTTCCAGCAATAGTGCGGAGCGTTCACTTGAGCATTTTTCTCTTCGAACGAACAGAATATACCGAACATCCTGAACGAGCGCGAACGAGTAATACGTCCTAAAACCTCGAGCATTAACCATTCGCTGGTGCTAGCCTCGTTCCCGCCAATTTTGCCGTAAACAGCACAAGTGCTCAGTGTCGAAATGGATTTGGTAGTGGCAGCAGGTTCTTTCTTTGTACTGTGTGCGTTAACTAAAAAAGAGGAAAAAACTGCACAGGAAATTGTGAGTGAAGCAACTTCATTAACGGCGGCAAAGTACAGTACTGTTAAGGGGCTTAGACGTGAGACATTTCCGAAATTTTACACGAATTACTTCTCAGGACTTTTAAATTCTGGCTCACCTTGTCGACCATAAAATTGTGAAGAAGTGTACAAAGTTCCGCGAAGAACTTCCAGTAAAAGATCGTTTGGCACTAACGTTGCATTGTCTTCCTCGCTTCTGGTGCAGAACATCCAAACTGTTTCGCGATATTCACCCAAGAACCTCGTTTTCTTTTACTTTATTGTAATAAAATACGTACCGAGGGTTCCACAAGACAGGATTTTCTTCATATAAACCTATTAACCGCAAACATTCTTCAGCAGGTCACTCCATAATTCTCAGCGAACTCTCCGTGCGGATCCGAAATTGTGCGAAAACACGTACTTATTGTACACAGGCGAACGCATGACTTCCTTTCAGCATTCCCAAAAAACCGGTTGTTCGATAACGTTCGGCTCGTTCGTGCGCGCCCGACGAATGCTCACGAACAGGTATTCACTAGGTGACTTAACAACGCGCACGAACAAAAAATCGAGCGCCTACGAATGAGTGCTCAAGTGAGTACCCGCCTTTGTACAGCATTACCAACGCTTGAGTTTGATAAGGGGCGCATTGTAGGTCTGCATTAGGCCGGGTGGATGTATTGTGTAATTGCCAGGCATGTGGGGCATTTCGATGTCACAGTAACCCGATGTTTAGAACCAATAGGTACATAAGGTCACCCACGCACGTCGTGAAGGATCAAGTTGACCAAGACAAATTACACTCAAGGAGGATCGCTGTATTGTGCACCAAGAATTATGCAATCCCATGACACTGGTACCTACCATCCGGACACAGTTACTATACACTCTACATCAACAACCGGTCTCATCCTGCACCACGACAAGACGACTGGCATCAGCAGCACTATGGGTTCATCTTTCCATTCGTAGGATGCTGTTAAGGGCGCCGCCTACCTAGAGGTTTTTAGCGCGTTTGAGGCACATATGTAAGGGAACAATAAGTGTGACACTAACACGCGCGCCTAGTGCACCATAGTAGCTATAAAATGTAGGTTCACCAGCGCAGGGTGCAGGATGCGGTACCACGGCACCATGGCGGCCATCTTGGATGATGTCATGCTGAAACCTCCTGCTCTGTCATTCCTTGCCAATGGTTACCATTTTGGATTTCCCTTTTTCCCACAGAATTTCCTATTTTCCCTTCTGCTCTATCATTCCTTCCAACCTCTTCATGCTCTGGCATTCCCTTTCTTTTTTCTCCTGCTCTGGTATTCCCTCCTGTCACTCTCTCTCCCACGCCCATCCTCTCTCATCCTTGGGGTTTTCTCATATTCCTTCCGGTCTCCTTTATTTTCTCTCTTGTCTCCTACCCCTCTCTTACTTTTCGCGTCCTCCATATTGGATGTTCTCTCATCACCATCGTCTCTGCTTCTCTCTCTTGCTTTTAGCATCATTCATCTTGGATGTTCCCTCATCACCGTCGTCTGCTGTAGGTAGCCATCTTTAATTCCCACATCCGCCACTAGAGTGTGCTAAGTTCTTGCTTTTTTATGTCCTCCATCTTTAATTCCCGTGCCTGCTGCTGTAGGCAGCCACAAGGGTGCCACCAGCTCCGTTTCTCCCAATGACCACCAGGGCATGCCACCAGCTGTGTTTCTCCCACCACCCGCCAGAGTGCAGCACCATCGCCATCGTTTCCCCGCCGCAACATTCAGGAAAGGAAGATGTTAAATGTCGAATACGTATACAGTTATTACCACCCCAACTTTATATAAATATAATCGGCATTGTGTGGTTCGGAGAAGAAAGACTCGCATCGGCCGACGCACTCTCCAGATAATAAACGGCCACACAAAAAAATAATGCGAGTTCAGCAAATATATATATATACATATATATATATATATGTATGTATGTATATAAGCCAACACGAGGCCCGTATGCCCGAACAATAATAATATTAACAGAAATAAATGACCGTTTTAAAAAATTAACATTAAAGACGCGAAACACAGAGTATAGGCACATGCAACGCGCCGCGCGCACCCTATGCAATAATAATAACAGAAATAAATGACTGTATTTAAAAATTAGTGTTAAAGATGCCAACCTATGGTGAAACGGACTATGCACACAGGCAACACCTATACACACATGCAACACCGCGTGCGCACGCCTATGACGGTGCGGGGTGAAACAGAGTATACACTACCTCGCCGCCCATCATTCGTCCTCACACTTTACCATCCGCATGGTCATCCGGCCATGCACCCAGTCCAAGAATACAAAGTATCAGACCCTTCCCTGCCATACAAGAGAAAAACAACCCCCCAATGAATAAGTGGAGACCTTGGCATGAGAAAGGGCCATCAGAAGACGGTAATGAATAAGTTGAGACCTAAAGGACGGCGGTGTGTGAGAAAGGGCCGTCGGTCGCCGTCCATGACCCGTCCAACCCAGAGGCAATTAAGAACTCTCGATGCCGTCAACGGACCATTGTCATGAATAGTAATCAGCATGCACAACATGGCCGACGACCATCAACTGTTGCTGCCAGGAAAAATTCCCTGGCGGGAACGGGCGACAACCAACCCAGAGAGGTAGTGAATAAGAAACTAATGCCGCCGGCGGACAGCCATCCACGCGCATGCAGATTGACTGCCGGCTTTAGCCCAGGATAACAAACAAGTAAAGACACATGTTTAAGCACCCAGGAGTAGAACCGAACTTCAGATAAGCAGTGTACATACCAATAATTGAATCCATCACAGAGGATATAAAGAGTATATTTTGTGAGGAAACACAGAAGACATTTGAACTGACTATGTTTGTGCTATGCAAACTTAAGGAAAGTTAATCAGAAAATGTGAAATCGTCTTTGAATAATATACCTGCAAAGTATCGCGACATTCTCGGTGTGGACGTGTTGAGTGTGCTATATGGAAGAAGTGGGAAAATGAAAGCCCAAACAGTGATAAATCCATCGATGTTCCTAGTAGTGCTCTTCTAAGTTTAGAAAAATGCGATGGTGAAATATTTCCTGTTATAAATTTTTACTAAATATTTTAGTGACTTTTCCTTTTACTGTAGCAAGTGCTGAGCGGTCATTTTCCAGACTTAGGAGATTGAAGACATTGCTGCGCTCACACATAGGAAAAGGGAGACTGGCAGGACTTGCTTTATTAATTATTCACCGTGATTTGAAAATAGATGTAGATTAAGTCATTGATTTATATACAAAAAAACAACAGAGGAGAGTAGAGTTTGTTGTGTCAAACATGCTGTTAGTGTTAGATGAATGTGTTTGTTTAATAGAGATAATAGTTCTAGTCAGTAAGGCAATATTTATTTTTAGTGACAAAACTCATTTTTCATTTGTTACATTTGCTGTGTATTATTGTTTCTTAATGCAAATTAATTTTATTTGTCCATACAATATATTCTTATCAGTAGTAAGACACATAAACTAGTTTTAGAGTGTATATGTAAATTATCTAGCTAACATGAGTGGAAATATATCTGTAGGAACTTGTTTCTTCCAAGAAACTCGCCCTCCCCCGCTTAAAACTCGTATCTGGATCCGTGCCTGCATTGCCGCAGATATTATTCGCTCCGTCATATCAAAATATATAGACTAATCTGTTGTTTATACAGTCAACAACTTATCTGGGATGGCAAGACTTCCATGTGATAACCCTGCCGGTCAGGCGCAGTCCAATCAGATGACTAACGTAATGACGACGCCAAGAACTTTCAGACCTCTATAGACACTACGTTCTACCATAGTTTCCGGGATCAATGGCATGACAAATACGCAGTTTATTCATAGGATACTCGGGATAACGGGAGAAAAAAGACCGAACACTAGGGTGTGACTGAGTTTGGAAGGGGGGAGGGGAGGTTTTAAGGAAAAGAGAAAATTTGGAGGGGAGAGGTAGATCTAATAGAGTAATTTTAATTAACGCAGTGCAATTTTATTTGAAATCTTACGACTGCACATAAATATTATCACCCAACTAAAATATATGTATTTATAAGTCAAACATGTAACTTAACATACAGACTTCTGTAATCACTGTAAAGAACAGAACCCCGCCTTTCTATACAATGTTCGTATATTTTTACGCGCCAATCAAGTGCGGATTTTAAAACGGTGTTTTATCCTAGTGTACAATCATATTGAGTTGTGAAACACCTCACGAAATATTAAATATTTTCTGAAAAGTTAAAAACGAGAAACCAGTAGGTGAGTTCAACCACAGTAATTTACAATTGCGCGTTTTTATTCTCACTTTAGGCACCGAAGGAATTTTGAGATTGTTTCCTTATTCTGGCGAAACACCTTCATAATTTCTGTAGCTAACCTATCCTTGATTTACTGAAATTCGACCCGAAATGTCGTGTTCAGGTCAGAAGGTATAGCGCCACGTAATACTTAAGCATACAATAGGCGAAACAGCCGCTTATATAGCGAACTCTAGCGGCACGCGCCATTAAAATGACGTCACTAGCCAGCAAAATGTCGGGACGCTGTTCGCTTATCAGCAGCTGGTAACTTTGTTGCCAGCCTGCAGCCCAGCCAATCGGTAATTTTCCGCAACAAGCGGTGGCCGGTGAGACATAAGTCTCGTTCCACAACCTCGAGTAGCCAATCCATTAATGGGAAACAGACATCCAATCTTACCTATTCTGTTACATCACTTTAGCGACCTCGTCCACCTAAAGTCCCCCTGCATGCTCGTTGATATTGGCGTTAATCATTCATTTCAAAGATGTGTAGAAAATTCCACAAATCAGATTAGCCACACGGAAGATAGGTCACTCGTACCTTGCTGTATGCAATACCGGTCATTCTTAAGTCTCATTCATTTGCAACGTATCCACGATCGTGGGTACGGTGACTGTAAGGGTTAATTTAATTATTTAAACGCATTACTTACGCATGTTTATACCTGTTAAATAATCTAAAACTTCCACCGCAAATATTTTGAAAGGTGATATTGCTGTGCTGGTTTCACAGAATTGAATTTCAGACAAGGGCTCATAATTGCAGCCCAGACACAGATTGTAATAAGTTTTAGAATGCGTATTTCTTGAACAAAGTTAAATTTTTTAAAATGCAGCAATGCCTATTCACATCAAGAAAATAAAACTTGTGGAAATTAGAAAGTCAATTGTGTTTTCGCAGGACTCTAGTGCAAGTGTTTACGTGCTATTGTAATACGACACTTTTAAATACAGATATTTGTCTGCTCCATTTAACTGCTTAGTTACTAGGCTACGGTGTTCATATGCGTGTTTAGATTCTGTTTCATTTACACTGATTACATTGGGACCTCCCTGTCAGTACTTTGTGATAGTTCATACTACCNATACCGGTCATTCTTAAGTCTCATTCATTTGCAACGTATCCACGATCGTGGGTACGGTGACTGTAAGGGTTAATTCAATTATTTAAACGCATTACTTACGCATGTTTATACCTGTTAAATAATCTAAAACTTTCACAGCAAATGTTTTGAAAGGTGCTATTGCCGTGCTGGTTTCACAGAACTGAATTTCAGACCAGCGCTCATAATTGCAGCCCAAACACAGATTGTAATAAGTTTTAGAATGCGTATTTCTTGAACAAAGTTACATTTTTTAAAATGCAGCAATGCCTATTCACATCAAGAAATTAAAACTTGTGGAAATTAGAATGCCAATGGTGTTTTCGCAGGACTCTAGTGCAAGTAGTTTACGTGCTATTGTAATACGACACTTTTAAATACAGATATTTTCTGCTCCATTTAACTGCTTAGTTACTAGATAACGATGTTCATATGCGTGTTTAGAGTCTGTTTCATTTACACTGATTACATTGGGACCTCCCTGTCAGTACTTTGTGATAGTTCATACTAGCTAGACGTAGGAAGGCGCTGGAAGCTGGCATTTACAAATGCTGAAAAAACCGACGTGCTCATGGTGTATAACGAATGTAGGAAGGATGAGAAGAATGCTGTTCGTTCTTGTAATGTGTTCGTTGAACGATATCCCAATAGACGTTAACCATCTCGACAATAATTTGCGAACCTCTTTAACCAATTACGGAGGGTGATTGACGTCTAATAGTAAATAGTTCGGCGTAAACATTACAAAAACGAACAGCATTCTTCCTTCATTCGCCATACACCATGAGTAGAGACCGGAAAAAATCGCGAGTTCAATGACCTGCAAGCTAGACTCTACAGTCTTATGTACAAATATGCCGACATCAACTGCACATTGGTTGCTTGCTGTCACAGTGGAAGGCAACGATTGGACCATTATTCTCTAGGAAGTGTCAAATACGGCGTGGGCCAATGGATTAAGTTATATAAACGCATGTGTTTTTAATTCTAGCTTGTCCTAAAATGAATCCGCGAATTCTTCAGGTCTCTAACCATGAGCATATAGGTTTTTTCCGCATTAGTAAATACCATCTTCCAGCATGTCCTGCGTCTAGTTAGTATGAACTATCACAAAGTACTAACACGGAGGTCCCAATGCAATCAGTGTAACGGTAACAGAATCCAAACACACATACGGACATCGTAGCATAGTAATTTAGCAGTAAGATGGAGCAGACAACTATCGGTATTTAAAAGTGCCGTATTACGACAGCACCTAAACTATTTGCACTAGAGTCCTGCGAAAACACCATTGACATTCTAATTTCCTCTCATTTAATTTCTCGATGTGTAATTTTGTTCAATAAATACACAAACAATCTGTGCCTGGGCTGCAATTATGAACCCTTGTCTAAACTTNAGCATTTTCTAGGAAGTGTCAAATACGGCGTGGGCCAATGGATTAAGTTATATAAACGCATGTGTTTTTAATTCTTGTCCTAAAATGAATCCGCGAATTCTTCAGGTCTCTAACCATGAGCATATAGGTTTTTTCCGCATTAGTAAATACCATCTTCCAGCATGTCCTACGTCTAGGTAGTATGAACTATCACAAAGTACTGACAAGGAGGTCTCAATGCAATCAGTGTAACGGTAACAGAATCCAAACACACATACGAACATCGTAGCATAGTAGTTTAGCAGTTAAATGGAGCAGACAACTATCAGTATTTAAAAGTGCCGTATTACGACAGCACCTAAACTATTTGCACTAGAGTCCTGCGAAAACACCATTGGCATTCTAATTTCCTCTCATTTAATTTGTCGATGTGTAATTTTGTTCAATAAATACACAAACAATCTGTGCCTGGGCTGCAATTATGAACCCTTGTCTAAACTTNTCGATGTGTAATTTTGTTCAATAAATACACAAACAATCTGTGCCTGGGCTGCAATTATGAACCCTTGTCTAAACTTCAATTCTGTGAAACCAGCACAGCAATAGCACCTTTCAAAATGTTTGCGGCGAAAGTTTTAGGTTATTCATCCTGTCTATACGTAATGCAATTACTTATCGAATAACTACGTGATTATTAATGAAACGTCATGTTCTCTCTGGAGGTGCCACTTCCTGTCCAAGATTTACTGCGTTCACTCTTTCTCCTTTTCTTGGTTCTGGTTGAATCAGTTTATTCCTTCTCCATTTCCTTGAAAATAGCTTATTTTATTTCAGAAAAAATTTATTCCTGCTAGCGACATCCGCTGTAACCGACATCGTGGATTCACGCACAGCTGTTCGAAATCTTCTACTCCTCCCACGACCATAGTCGATAATCTACTCATCAGTCATCGTGGATTAGAGGTATAGACATTTTAGTAATTACAGGCTTATCAAACGCTGGCTTATTGGCGAGGATAAACTTGGGTTCCNGATTAGAGGTATAGACATTTTAGTAATTACAGGCTTATCAAACGCTGGCTTATTGGCGAGGATAAACTTGGGTTCCATCCTGTTACACATATATGAAGAATTTCAGATTATATCTCTAGGGATAGGAAAATTTCGCATTTTAAAACACTCTGTATGCTAGACTTTATTGTCCTATGCATTTTCGGGCCTTAGATTTCAGTTAATTGGCTANGCATTTTAAAACACTCTGTATGCTAGACTTTATTGTCCTATGCATTTTCGGGCCTTAGATTTCAGTTAATTGGCTACTGCCCCAGTGTCTAGCCTATTTTAAGTGATACCTAACAGGTGGCACGGAATTCGGTGCTTGTTTTCTTACAGGTTTGTTTTTGGCTCAGAGTTCACCTGGGCGTGGCTAATAAACTGTGGTCCAGTTGCTAACATAACGGAAATGTACGTCGGTTTGAAGTCAAGATGACCTAAAATTGGTTAGCAAAATTTTCCAGTTTCTATACATTTTACGAAACAAATTAAAAATAAGGAGAATTAGTAATTTCCAGTTACTACTATTATCGTATTTCATAAGCGTAAATATTAAGCATTAGCGTTTTAATTTGTAGTTATGATGACACGTCCTACCTCTTCCTTTGCTTCATAACATGGTTTGTCTCGATGGCTCCCTGAATTGTGATGTTTCTATCACATAATACTTGTGAACACAAAAGTTAAACAGCTACTTAACACCTCGAATTTCAGCCACACACGCCAGAAAAATTGCTTCACTTGCCAGTGACAAGTCGGAACAGCGTTGGCCAATCAGCGCCTGCTGGTAACTTACTTGACAGCCCAGCCAATAGGTAGAACCCTGCAAAATTCGCGTTATTATCTGGTAACATACCAGACTCTACTGTTATGTACCAACTTGAACGGAATTTGCTATTGCATTGGTTACCGGCAAACATACGGTGCCATTTACCACTAGCATACAACGTCTTNAACTTGAACGGAATTTGCTATTGCATTGGTTACCGGCAAACATACGGTGCCATTTACCACTAGCATACAACGTCTTGGAGTTTAGTCTGCAGCCACAAAATAACGAAACTTTTCCAGGTCCCTACCAACAGGGAATCTTCCGCAGCGCGCCGCAATATAGCCAGTATGACACAAGGTCCATTCCTGTAGTCTCGTACGGCCAAACAGCAAACGGGTAACCGTCATCAGAAGAACCACCGCGCTGTTTCGCTTTCGTGTACTTGTGCACCTAGTTATTCTGCGTCTCTATTTAGTTCTATAAGTAACTGAGATTGTTGCAGTTAACTCCCCTCCTCGGAGGGGCAGAGCCATTTTTTTAGATGTTTTGTTTAGTTCTGATCTTATCATCTATTTATTTATTTACTACGGCACCTGAAATAAGTTTCTTAGTGTTCTCTACATTGTTCTCTACTCGTGGGCAGGCAATAATAAATAGGATTCACAACATGTGTAATTATTTAGTTTCAATTTTCTTTTCTAGTAGCTTGAAATTTTAACGTTAACAGTAACAGTTTTCATACTTAACAGCGTTCAGTACTGTTAACTTGGCGTACCCTCCCGTAAACACTCACTGCAAATCAATAAAATGGGAGCCATTATTTGCATAGCGTGCGTTCTGCCTTCTTCCGTACGGTATTATGAGGCCACCGAGCGAGGTGACGCAGTGTTGAACCTTCAGACTCACATTCGGGAGGACCTAAGTTCGAATCCCGGTTCTGCCATCCTGATTTCGGTTTTCCAGGGTTTCCCGAAATCACTCCAGGCGAATGCTGGGATGGTCTCTTCCTACAGGCCGCGGCCAATTCCTTCCCCCTCTCTGCTTCTCTGAACAATTTGCTCCGTCTGTAATAACCTCGCTGTTGACGAGACGTTAAGCCCTACCTACTGCTCGACAAACTCAAGTGAAACCCCGGAAAGTACGTGAAACACAAGCCCTTTTTCCCTACCCCAAGCCCTCTCATTGTCTTATCGACACAGCGACTTCAAGGTTGTGCAGACAGTTCGGACGAAACCACGAAACANTCCTTCCCCCTCTCTGTTTCTCTGAACAATTTGCTCCGTCTGTAATAACCTCGCTGTTGACGAGACGTTAAGCCCCACCTACTGCTCGACAAACTCAAGTGAAACCCCGGAAAGTACGTGAAACACAAGCCCTTTTTCCCTCCCCCAAGCCCTCTCATTGTCTTATCGACACAGCGACTTCAAGGTTGTGCAGACAGTTCGGACGAAACCACGAAACANCCCCAAGCCCTCTCATTGTCTTATCGACACAGCGACTTCAAGGTTGTGCAGACAGTTCGGACGAAACCACGAAACATGTACAAGCGGGTCACGTGCAAAATGAAGACTTTTCTAACTAGCTGTTGTCAGTAATTATAGTTAACACGAACAGCAAAACCACACATGCCCTCAGACATACTAACGGAATCGAATAAATGGCGTGAGGATAAAATATGTTACAATTCTTCTTACTTTGTTGGTGGTAGTAATACANACTAACGGAATCGAATAAATGGCGTGAGGATAAAATATGTTACAATTCTTCTTACTTTGTTGGTGGTAGTAATACATGTATGTTGTGGAACGGACTACCCTGTTCAACTCTGAATCCTTCCCACTACGCCCCCGGCCCAGCAACTTAGTACGTGTCACACTCATGGTGACTACAGCGTTCAAACGTGAAGTCTTTAGATACGTTAGTGCAGCAGTAACTGCCGATTGTGGAGCCGAGCAGAGACGCAGCCTGACCCGATGACGGCTGCGGGCGGAATCGCGGACAGACGAGCGGCCCGAGGAACGGAGCTGCATCCGGGATGGACGACTCGGCCTGCGCGGGTGGCGGGATGCGCCGCTAGTCGCTTGTGACTTGACTGTCCTTTGTTCGGCTGACCGCTTCCTCCCCACCAGAGGTTGGCCGCGAAGTGCAGGCGACATCGTTGAGCGTCCTCGCTGCATTCCGTAGGTCGTGGGCTCGATCCAGGAGCCGCGGCTGTGGGGTGGTTCTTCACAAAGGCGAACAGGCCAGGGTTGGGAGGAAAGTTGATTAACAGGAAAATTGAAGAGTCCGCAGGAGTAAAGTTACAAGTCATGGAGTAAGACAAACACAAAGAAAGAAAAGTGATTAGTTAGAATTGTTGAATTTGACTAAATTTTAACCTTTAATTAAATATATTACTTCAAGAAGCTTTGGATAAACTTAAAGAGCCAATGTTAGTGTTTAAACCAGAACATTTTCTAGGCGTATTCCATTCTCTCACACCCGCTGGCAGCTNCTTAAAGAGCCAATGTTAGTGTTTAAACCAGAACATTTTCTAGGCGTATTCCATTCTCTCACACCCGCTGGCAGCTCTCCACATCCTACGAAAAAAATTCAACTCTGTATCCACCACTGTTTCCAGTGGAGGCTCCAAGCACTTCAATCCGCTCCTGGTTTTTCTCAGTGCGGTTTTCCGTCCCCATTCCAGGCGAATGCTGCTGTGGCCCTTTTATATGAATATTTCCTCTCCCTCGCCTTGATCAGCCTCATTGACTACTGGCTATTGGGCAGCACAAAAAATGTGAAATAAATACATTATGTGGCCAAAAGTCACCGCCAGTCATATAACTACGAGGATGTTGTCCACAAAATTTTGATGCACAACTGACCAGATTTTTATTTTTTTTTCGACAGGCAAACGACGCTTTATCTCATCTGTTGATTCCAAGTCGAGGCTTCGAGCAGGCCAATTAAGCAGTTCCNTGCACACTGACCAGATTTTTTTTTTTTCGACAGGCAAACGACGCTTTATCTCATCTGTTGATTCCAAGTCGAGGCTTCGAGCAGGCCAATTAAGCAGTTGCATCTGAAAGTCTTCAAATCACGATGTGATTGACTTTGCTTTATGGACAGGAAAATTGTCGTGCTGATACAGGAAAGGGCCTATTTCAAACTGTTATCATAGTGTGGGAAGCATTTTGTCCAAATGTTTGGTATGATCCCGAGTTAGTTTTTTTTGCATCCAGTACGATTACCGGCCCAAACCAACGGAAACAGCAGCAGAACTTAATACTATCGCCTGCACAACACAGTCAGGTAAATACCGTTCACTGGCCATACGCCAGATCCACATACGTCCATCTGAGTACCATATCTTGTAAAACGACTCATCACTTCGTAAGACCTTCTCCAACCGCTCTCCAGTCCAATGACGGTGTTCTTTGCACGCCTCTGTATCTGAACTCTGAGGACAGTCCTCTGCAATAGTTGGCATGGTTGTCTGGCAACTAATTCTCGCAGCACGCTTCAGAGTTCGCTGGCATAATTTTATTAGTTTCATAAGACTATCGAAATTTCCACATGACAAAAACATCGCTAACAGTAGATTGAGACACATTCGACAGCTGAAAAATCTCTGACGGAATGATGGAATTTGTAGGCCCCTACTATTTTCTCTTTTCGAACTCACATAACTCCATATATTGAGTCATTATGACAGCAAACACGTGTTTAGATATCATGCGTTTGTGCCACCGTTTTTATAGCAACTTTATTTGATAATTCAATGAGAGCAAATAAAGGTCCAATGGCTTTGGCCACATAAGTGTATTATTTTTATAGTCTTCTGTCCAGTTCTCTCAAACCCCCAACTAAATTTGAACCCTTAGTAGAGTGCAATGTAGCGTTCACTGTGTAGATAAAGAAGTGTGGAACAAAAAAATTTGGCAGAGCCAGTTTTTACAGTTATCCTACTTAAGTGTCTGTTCTCCACAGAGTTGATATTACAAAGAAAACTGCTTCAATGGTTTCAGAGAAATACTGGTTGTAAGTACAGTGATAAAATTGTATTAATAAAAAGGAATTTGTGCTGATTTGCAGCGAGTTCCCCTCCTTGCAGCATTGGTTTAAAATATTTACTCTGGTTCACCCGTATCATCAGTAGCAGCTTTCTCGACAGAAGCTCGTGAAGATCGTCTCTGCAAGACGACACACTATTTTCACTATCGAAGTTTTTTATTTTAATTTGTTATATAATATTTAGTATACTACGATGGGACATGACAAAACTCAGTTGCCATCCCATATGTGTTAAAATAGTTATAGATATTTTTTCTGTTACAAATTTAATCCCAAAGTCACGCTGAGGTCAAGATCACACAAGCAAACATATCCGTCGGGTCAAAGCCACCACACCACAGCACTCCCTTTTGTCCCAACTCGCATAATTTTACTACTGAAACATTATTCTTGAACCTCTTAATAAAAATAATTTAGTCGAGCCACTTTAGGCCTAATACTTTTAGAGTTTTTCTTTTGGTTTCTCAGGCTGTTCTGGTATACGTTTCTTAGAAATTAAGTCTCAAATATTAATATTGAAAAAAAAAAATCTAATTTTGAAAATTGAATAGCACTGATTCTCTTTTGATTCGTGGATAATCATATTTCGTTACCTTTCTCTTATGGGTCTGTGAGGTACAAAATCATTATAGCTTGCTCCAATACATCTTCTGTTTTCGATTTCTGTCCTTGGTGTCTTGATGTTTGAGACACTGCCAAGAAAATAATTAATGACTGTAGAGATTGCGTATTTTGATGCTAGGCCACGCTTATTTTAAACTCAAAGTCATTAAACAACCACGGGGGAAAAAAAGTCATCTTGTCTGTCTTTTTGCGAAGCTCGTTCTGCATCCTTGAATTCTGCCCTTTTATCCACAGAAGTTGCGGAATTTTCACTAAAATTACAAATCTGATAACGACCATACTTACGAAAATAGGGTTCTAAACAAAAGAGGAATCCAGCAGAGTGCTGACAAGTTAAATATCTTTAACTCAAATTTCAATAAATTTGTAATAAATAATTAGTGATCAATTGAAGCTAGCTTCACCTGTCCTGAATAAAGGTTAAAAACTCAAAAACTTTGCTCTTTAGTCTTGAACGCCAATGAAACGGAACAACTTCTCCATCACCTGCTCACTCAATCTCATTTTAAAACATCCCATCCAAATCGCTGATCACATATGGCGAATGAAAACTACACGAACTGATATGTCTATAAAAATTAAATAGTCGATAAAAATAAAGATAAAAAGCGTCATTAATGCTGCACAGTAGAAAAGATTAAGAATGTTCATCTAACAGTACAAATGGGTACTGCAAAATAGGGGGGGAAAAAGCATTAATGTTGATATTTGAATTACCAGTATTAAAAATAATGCCATGGCCAAAATCAGAATTAAAGTTTCATACTGAAAATTAGGAAGGAGCTATATAATCAGGAAATCAAGATTACATTTCACGCACAGCTTACAACCGAAATTTATACGCTTCTCTTACATGATTTTTAATGTGATGTGACAGTGCTTGGAACTGTAATTAGACATAGGAAATCAAATTTGCACAAAATATTAACGGCTACATTTGACTATGAAATATTTTTTTTTATTATTTTTTATTTTATGGCGGTATTGACATTTGAGGGATTATACTTTACCAAAAACAAATCACCAACCGTATGGCGACAATAAAAATAGTAAAATATTCCTGTAACTTTTTTTGATACGGAGAAAGTATTTACAGAATAACAAGCATAAGTAACCCAGAAAATGCAACAAAATTGCTTACACTGCCTAAAGGGTGTAAGAATCGGAATTTCCCTAGATTAGGATGTTGCACAGACAACCGCCTCTCCCTCCCCTCCTCCTCCCTTCTCTAAGGCGATTGCTTAAATCCTCCACTGATATTGTGTTACATCATGCGAAAATCTTTCTCCATCTTTGTCCGTGGATTTTACGATGTGTTAGCAGTTGCTTACTACGACATTAAGAGTGCTGCCTATAATAGTCCGTTCATGGCTACTTACAACTTTTCTGAGGCTCTGCTAATGATCTACTTTCATGCAAATAAAATCACATCGAAGGGACAACGAACCACATTCGTGAGCGTTTTTCTTAATAATATGCCTATTTAAATTATTTGCACATAAAATATAGGTAACAGTTGAGTTATGACTAGTAAATGCAATTTTTATTTTCCAAAAAAAATCACAATTTAACTCAAAATTCTGATAGAATATAAAAGGGGAGTCTGGGGCAAGGGGATAGGAGCCAGGCACTAGCCGACATCATGCTCTGTCGTTCCGATCAGTCGGTGACCATATTGGTTGGATCTGGTTGACTTTGACCTTAACCAATGACATTTACCCTGTACCCATGACCTTGAATGACCTTAAAACAAAAAAATCCAAAAAAATTGCATAAAAATTATAAAATTCCAAAAAAATGTATAGAAAATTATTGAAAAATATTATTAGAAAACATACATTTCCAGAGGTCCCACCACGACCACCCCTCGTCCATTTTTGTTGGTTATTTAATTGGTAAATTACTCGTATTCGCTCGACCCCTATCATGCCATGCCATATGTATCTACTGTCCATTTATTTTTAGCATCATCCACCAGAGCGCACTTGCAGCATGTTTCAACCACCAGAGATATATTACTATTGACAAGAGTGCTATCAACCTGTACCGAATGATAACGAGGTCATGTAAATCTTCATATTTCATTTTTTATTTATTCTTAAATGCAAGTGTGTTTACTGAATTNTTTTACTGAAATTTTTAAATATTAAGAGGGAGGTTTTTATAAATTATATAAAACACAAAATATTTTTTACACAAAATTTATTCAGTAAAGTATGGCATGAGTAAACACATTTACAAAGGTATATTAATTGCAATCTTCTGTGTTCACCGATCGATGTCAGCGACCCAGGAATTGTACATACGACTGTCCATTATGTCGTTTTACCACCTTCTCGACCAAATACACATCTGGAAACTTTGTAGGCTGGATCTCCTCGGCGTAGAAACCTCCATGGCTGTGAACATTACTCAGATCCTCGAGAAAGTAGGTCCCCGGAGCATATTTGCGTATACGTTGAACACGAAAGAGTTCGTAGATCCAATTCGCTGTATATCCTTTCTCGAAGATGCCTTTCTGTTTGGAGATGCGCACCAGGTCTCCAACCTTCGCTTTAGGCTTGTGTAGGTCCCTCCTTTCACGTCAGTGTACAATGTTCGATGCAGGGATTCGTCTTTCACGTCTTCGGGCTTCATGTGTGTGGTAGAGTGAACGGTAGAATTGTACTCGCGTACGAGTTTTGGGAGTATATCCAACCACCTGTAGTTTCCATTCGTAGCAAAATGATTCCACATTTTGCCCTACAGAGTCCTGTTGAACCTCTCGACGATAAAACTTTGAGATTGCTGTATGTGGAATAATGATTTATGTTATGTTTCTTCATCAAGGCCATGAAATTTGCATTGTAGA
This sequence comes from Clitarchus hookeri, assembly GCA_002778355.1. Classification (NCBI taxonomy): domain Eukaryota; kingdom Metazoa; phylum Arthropoda; class Insecta; order Phasmatodea; family Phasmatidae; genus Clitarchus; species Clitarchus hookeri. The sequence continues at coordinate 1,079,314 of NQII01000141.1, forward strand.
ATTTCTTGCCTTGGTCGGCTTGTAGAATAGTTGGGATGCATCCTTCATGCCGAAAATCAGCTATGGTCTCGGTGACATCATAGCCATTCTTCGACTTAACAGGCCTGGCCCAGGTGAATTTGCTATATGCATCGATAATGGTCAACATGTATTTGTAGCCCTTGTTGACCCGAGTATACGATGTCATCTCGACGAGGTCGGCTTGAAATAGGTTGTTCATCCCACATATCCCGACCTTGCAGTGACAGTAGATGCATCTCGCAGATGTGTGCAGTTCATTGGCGATTCCCAATCGACTCATTCAATGTAACCTCCCTCTTTCAGTTCTTCAATGATTGAGATTATCTCATTAGTGTGGGAGTAATTTCCAACCCTTTGCGAAGTGAGCAGTAGTCGTAGTCTATCGACCAGCTTGTTCTGATCGTCCCATAATACGTAGTCGGTGTTGTTGGCATCGTCTATCTTCTTCAGACCTTCGCCGCTTTTCAGTGCTAGGCCACTGAAGAGGTCTGCGAGAATGTAGATTTTTTCGTGATCTTCGTCCTTATAAACACCTGTATCAGGATTTTTATCTTGGTAAAGTGTATGTGTGAGTTCGAGGAACGTCTTGTATTCCAGCAGGTCGGATTCTGTAAATTCTCTGGGCTCCTTGCGAAATAAAAGTTCGTAAATACCGGGGGTTCCACGTGTCTTGTAATCGCCTACTTGGATGATCCCACCAGGTAGAAACTCTATTTTATTAGCACCGAGGAATCATTTATCATTATTCCTGTATATGCCATATTCCGAAACATTATTGTGAGATGTGTACGATCGTAGGTAGCGACGAACCAGAGCATTGGGTTTGAAGACTTTCTTCCGTGCCTTTTTCTAGTGTGACAAATCCGCATCATATCCATCGTTCCGATCTGTTTGTACATCATCATGTTTCCGCTTCTTCATGGGCTCAGCAGTATCGTAGATTTCGGTCTTCACGACTATGGATGCTCCATCCCTCTCCCTGAACACTTCGAGACGACGAGTAATGGGCTTAAAAATGTCTTCATTTATAAGGTCGCGTGAAATTTTAGCCCTCTTGGCGAGCAAATACTTCGAGCGAACATACTGAATCGTCTGATGTAAGACGCTAACAATGTCCGACATAGCTCTGAATAAAAACAGCTACTGTTACTTTTTTTTAAATGAGTTTAGTCATGCATCTTAGAAATTACCAAGGCTTCTGCCTAAGCCATACCCAGTAAGAAGTGGAAGTGTGCAAAAGCGACGCAGAAGGAAAAGGGAATAATGGAAACTATACCAAAACGACCGCTTACTAACATGGATTTGGAACTGTATGCACACAAGTTGAAAATACCTAATTTTAGAGGCATATTTATGAGAGACAAACTGCCACATAAACCAAAATGTAATGAGTGCACCATAATTAATCTGGACATGGTAACTTTTTACCTGGTATGCACTGGGTAGCTTACATAAAATGGGGCAAGCATGGAGACTATTATGATAGTTTTGGGAATTTGCGTTCTCCACCCGAACTGCGACAGTACCTGAAATATACCAAACTAACGTACAATTACAAAATGGAGCAGATGCCTAACATGTGGAACTGTGGACATTTGTGTATTCGCTTCTTGGTCCGCTCGTACTANTCCACCCGAACTGCGACAGTACCTGAAATATACCAAACTAACGTACAATTACAAAATGGAGCAGATGCCTAACATGCGGAACTGTGGACATTTGTGTATTCGCTTCTTGGTCCGCTCGTACAAGTAACTGCATAAAATGGCTACACATCGTGAGGAAACCGTTAGTCTTGTCGATAACACTTACCTTGTAGGGTCGTAGCTCCGAGCTACTGCGGTACACTTTACACCGCTCGACCTGGAGAAGGAATGGTGCATAGGCCTTGTCGATTTTCAAACCTACAATGCGATACCGAACATCGATGAAAACAACTGTAAGATATACCTCGCAAAAAGTGGTAATGTCTTCAATGAAGTAACATTGCCCTTAGGCTCTTTAGGATCTTATGAAATAGACGACATTGCTAGGTACATTGAAGATTCGCTGTTCCCCGACATGGAATTCGAACTTCACGGGAATCCCAATACTCGGAAGAGTGTCTCCAGATGCAGCGAAGATATCGACTTTACGAAACCGGACCTATGCTGAGGTTCAAGCCACACATCTACGACGCTGAAAAAAAACACNGTTTCGTCGCGGCCCGTAAACATTTTGCCAGTCAATGTAATACGAATAAACTGCAATTTAACGAGTAGCACATGCCTCGATGGTAGGCCGAGCAATACGCTGCACTAGTTTTCGCTGATGGTCCCTCCAGGTTTTAAACTGGTCGTAGCACTGCAAAGCATCATTTATGTTCCGGTGGTCGCGAAGAGAGCAGTGACAGTCGTCGACCAACATGGAGAGTTGGTAAACTTTCGAAACAAAGAAATCACCGTACACCTGCATTTGAGTAGATGAGAATAAGATTTATGGCAACCAGAACCAATAAAACAAAGTGCTGTGCAATTCCTGCAATCAGTACATCGCATGTCTCACATGTCAGCGAGATTTTCCTCCGCAGTCTCGGCTTCAAAGTCAATCGCCATGGAAGATTACCTAAACATCGAAGAGCCGATCGTTTTTGAAGACAGAGTAAGGAAGTTGGAACTTCATGCATACCAGCCTTTCCTGATCGGACCATACAAACTACCAAAGGAAGTTTGGATTGCGGCCCAACACCAGTCTTTCCTACGAATTAGGGGGACTCTAACGAAATAAGATGGGTCCAGCCTGGCATCGACGAAAATAATGAGCAATGGAATTCTTCACCTGGTCGATTGCATCACGTATTTTCTCAGCTGTGTCGAGGTGGACCAGTCACGAGATGTAGACATAACCTCAACGATCAAAAATTACCTATCGCTCATGCAGAATGAGCTGTCTGCGGCTAAGATAGCAGGCTGGGGAATCGAAAATGACTACAGTGTTCCTATATACTCTGGAGGCAAGTTCAAAGCGTGCATCCCGTTCTCCGTGCTATTGGGATTTGCCGAAGACTACAAACGAATTATCTTCAATTCGAAACAGGAACTGGTTCTGATTCTAGCTAATAGAATGCAGACACCATCGCGGGTACGAGAGAAAACCTGGACACAGTGGAACTGGAACTACAGTCTATCGAATTGATACTGCCTTATGTGCAGTAGAGCACCGTAGAACACTTAAAAATGTTGAAGAATGTGAGTAGATAGAAATAGTAGGTTCCATGACAAGGACTGGGGGCTGAGGTGCCGAGGAGCAGTCCACCATCTTGAAATTTCCTATTTTCCCCTCAATTTTTTTTAATTTTTTCCATCAAAATCGATTATTTTTCCTTTGAAATAGATCTTTTTCCCTCTAAATTTCACATTTTTCCTTTAAAATGTCCTGTTTTTCCAAACATTTGTAAAAAAAAAAAAAAAGTGCTTGCTCCTCAATATGGCTGACTGGAAGCCCCGAAAGCCAATTTTCGAGCTATTTGAAAGATTTGGGCGGCTTGCTTGATAATTATAGTCCACCACCCCCTCGCACCACCTTAGACAATCTCACCTCACCCACTTCCCACAGCCTAAACATGAAAAATCAAGAAATATCACAAAAGTCTAAAAAAAATCTTAAAAGTCGAGTAACATATAACATTAGACGCCCTTACGTTGCTCACCCCACTATAAACATCCCCTCACTACATATTCACCCTTCATCTTCTAAAAATTATTGTAAAATTTAAAAAAATCTAAAATAATTTTACAAATTGAGGAACATATAACATTAACCTTGCACTCACCCTACCACCCTAAATAACCACCAACCTCCCCACCAAAATCCACCCAGTCACAAATATTCGGGAATTATATAAAAAAAAAACAAAAAATTAATTTAAAAAATCCATGTACCTGTAGGAGGTCCAGGGTTCTATGACAGGTGGATCAACTAAGCTCCCGACAGGACCGACCCTCGCCAGGTCAACCAGTGTCCATCTTGTCAGTCATGTTGGATCCAGGTCACCTCGACCTTGACCCATGACCTTGACCTTGAACCTATTCACATAACCATGAATGGCCTTGAACCCAAAAATTCCAGAAAATCATAAAAAAATTTAAAAATTTAGAATTGATAGCAAAGATTTCATAAATGTAAGAAAAATATTTAAACTTTATTTTAAAAACTTACATTTCTGGATGTTCCCACAGTTTCATGTCCAGTATACGACAGGCCTCACCAGGGTTTGGGAGGCTCGCTTTTCGAGGAACAGTGGTGGCCATATTGGTTTAATAAGCATAGGTTATGTCAAATCGAAAATCTGAATTTATTATCCGATTTTAGAAATTATTTTTTTCATTAAGAAATTATTTATTTATTTTTATTTGTACTAGAATTATACTAAGAGTATTGTGGAAACATGCAAAAAACTCTCATTCAGTTACTACATTTCCAGTCTCCTCTCTTTAAGTGTAAGTATTAATATGAGTAGCTACCGCCTACCCAAGTCATGTTATGATCATGGTATGTATAAGCATCTGCAATCACTTTTATAGGCATACTTAGTATTAATTGAAATAGTAAGAGTGCTAGGCCCTTAAGATTTGGAATGTATGAGGGCGATAAACAGTATTATCTCCTGTGCTCTTCTTGAACATCAATCTATCAATCTTTCGCAATCTTTCCATAAAATCCGCACCACAATAAGCACCACAAACACCAATCGACACTAATCCACACACGAATCCACAGCAATCCACACACCAAATCCATACCAATCCATTCCAATCCACATAACAATCCACACACCACAATCAGCAACACACATACCAAAACCAGCACCAAATGCACCACAATCAGCACCACATGCACCACACACACTGAAATCAGTACCACATGCACCACAACCACAATCAGCACCACACACACGGAAATCAGCACCACATGCACCACAATCAGCACCACAAACATCGAAATCAGCACCACCCACACCAAAATAAGCACCACATGCTCCAAAATCAGAACCACATGCACCACAATCAGCACCACAATCAGCTATCCGCACCAATCAACACCAATCCACATCAACCCACACACCAATCCAAACACAAATCCACACACCAATCCACACTAATACACACACCAGTCCACACCAATCCACACTAATACACACACCAGTCCACACCAATCCACACTAATACACACACCAGTCCACACCAATCCACACATCAATCCAAATACGAATCCAAACACCAATCCATACCAATCCACAAAGCTAATCCACCCCAATCCACACCTATCCACATGCCAATCCATTTAAATTCTCAAACTAATCCACACCAATTCACACAATTCCACTGGAATCCACACACCAATCCAAACACCAATCCATACACTAATCCACACACCAACCCACACACCAAACAATACAACAATCCACACCAGTCCGTACCAATCAAAAACCATCCTTCGCAATCCTCCTCTACAATTCACACCAACCCATGCCAATTCTTCAATCAGTCCCAGTCCTTGGATCAATTCGAATCCTTCATGCTATCCCAATCCTTCGTAATCCTTAACAATCCACAGTAACCCATGCCAATCCTTCAATCAATCACAATCCTTCGATTAATCCCAATCCTTCGAACTATCCCAATCCTTCACAATCCTCCTCCGCAATCCACAGCAATCCATGCCAATTCTTAGATCAATATCAATCCTTGAATNGAACTATCCCAATCCTTCACAATCCTCCTCCGCAATCCACAGTAATCCATGCCAATTCTTAGATCAATATCAATCCTTGAATCAATTCCAATCCTCAGTAATCATCCTCTGCAATCCACAGCAATCCATGTTAATCCTTCGTTCAATCCCAATCCTTCAATCAATACCATTCCTTTTTTTTATTTATTTTATTTTTATGATTTTTTATTTTTGGGTGGCGGGAAGGGGGTGAGGTGAGTGTGGGGGAATGAATGTGAGGTTAATGTGATATGTTCTTCGATTTTTAGAATCAATTTCTTTTCTATTATTGCAGAATTTTTGTAACTAGGTTGATTTTGGTAAGGAGGTGGTTGGTTATTTATGGTGGTGGGGTGAGTGTGGGGTTATCATTTATGTGTTCTTCGGTTTTTAAATTTTTTTCGATTTTTTTAAATGTTATAATAATTGCCAGGAGGTTTGGGGTCGATATATAGTGAGGGGATGGCGATGGTGGGGTGAGAAACTAAAGGGTGTCTAATGTTATACGCTACTCGATTTGTAAGATTTTATTTAGATTTTCGTGATTTTTCTTGATTTTTCATGATTAGGCTGTGTGAAGGGGGTGAAGTGAGCTTGGCCAGGGTGGGGCGAGGGGGTGGTGGCCTACAAGTATTAAGCAAGCCCCCCCCCCCCAAATCTTTCAAATAGTTCGAAAATTAGCTTTCGGGGCTTCCAGTCTGCAACATTGAGGAGCAAGCACTTTTTTTCACAAATGTTTGAAAAAAAAGTGAAATTTTTTGGAGAAAAGACCGATTTCAAGAGAAAAATAATTGATTTTGATGGGAAAAAAATTTGAGGGAAAAATGGGAAATTTCAAGATGACGGATTGCGCCTTGGTGCCTCAGTCACCAGCCCTTATCCTGGAACCTACTATTTCTTTCTACTAATGTGGAAGATGGCAAAAACATCGATGTGGCTTTCAGGATGTGGAGTCTCGAGATATATCTCGGATTGCCAGCAAGCCAGCGCATCAACTGGATGGTGAAGTCCAGTTTTGCTTCCGAGAAACCAAGGTACATCATCGTTGGGCCACAGACCGGAAGACAGCACAATGTGAGAGTGAGTCATTTGCAGTTCGACACATGTGAAATAGAAAATGTGAAAATATTTTTCAATAGCGAAATCTATCCGTACATTGACATGAACTATTAAATTGGGCAGTACCTGCTGGCATATCAGATGCACACTCAATTCCAAATTACATATTATGAACGCCTCCAATCCACGATACTGAGCCCTGCTAGTTTCAAGAGTTTGGCTCCACTCATGGTATTCGATGTGAGTAAAGAGTACGAGTGTATTGCCTCCAATGTGATCTACTGCATGATCGAATTCACTACACATGGAATATATTCCTGCCAACACGTAAGCATTTTGCCTGATACTTTACAGCCGGATTGTATCGTACAATTTCCGAGACAAGACTGTCAAAATTCTGTCGTGAGCGCAGCTGAGAATATATCAATATAATTGTTCACACACTATAACTGTTTATTCGTCTTCGAGCATCTTCAGTTTCAAGAAATACTGTAATCTGCAGGGTTTCCATAGTCAAAATGACTTCGTGCTCAAGAAGATCGCAGTGTCCTATGACGACGATGGCAAAACGCGCACAGTCTCCTTCCGCCCCCCCCCCTTATTTGTAGAACTGTTGAACAAGAAGAACCAGAAAACAAATGCCTGACTAACCAAGTACTACCATAGACTGGAGTGGGACGTAGGAAAGATTCCATACTATCTGATGGGAAATGTGCTGTGAGACTTACTGATGCAGTACCCGAATGCCTCGATTTATGTAGTAGGACCAGAGCAGAAAAAATAGCTTAGCAACTTGCGTAAATTTGAAGTGGAAATTATCGACGTGCAGGCCGAGTATGGATGTCCTTCGCTGCATTGACGAAACTTTACGGTGATTGGCATCGTCTGTCTGCGACAGGTCAAAACCTGACTGGACCTGTGCACTGAAGAACGTGCAGCTGCTGCGCAAATGGTGTGCCTCGTACTTGGACCAGGAATCGACTTCATACGACTAGACACAAAGTCATCCGCTCTTCACGAAATGTGAGAGAATTTAGTTTTTCGTAAGGTGGCACACCTGATCGACATCCGTATTATATATAGGTGGGTAAAATCAACGAGCTCATTTAGTCGACGCCTAGAAGTCTGATTGTCACCAGGACTCCATTCTGTCCTACGAACATTTATGGTAGCATGGAGTATAGTTTCATCGCAGAAGATGGATATCTGCGCACCTACACCAAGACCTGCAATGGTAGCGGCATGCAGCACTGACGATTCTCACATTTTCCAATCGCCTACGAATCAACGCAGTTTCAAATGGACTGTCCGGGAGCATCGGCCTGTGTCATGTTCCACATGATGCCACAGACGCAGCTTCCCTGCACCGTGTACCAAATCATCGCCTCGGCTAGACTCATGCTACTATCCATGTGCCAGACTGTACCATAGATTCGCCCCAGGCGGGGCACGAACCATCGGTCTATTCCTTGCAACCGGGGTTCAAGAAGGATGCCGCCAGCCAGTCTATCAGACGCCTCCGAGTGCATCACCGACGCCAGGCACTGATGTCAGTACCCATTACGGATGATTCTGCCCCCGGTTCCAGAGATGAACCTGCACCCACTCGTCGACACCCAGCAATGTTTACTCCCAAGGATGCTGATGCTGGTTCTGCTACTGACAGGCCTGGTGTCGATGAGCCAGATGTTGGTACTTGCATCATAGAGCCATCGATCAAAGAGGAGTGAAGTCTACACTGCAATGATAATGTGATGGATAGTGAATCGGAGACAAGTACTGTTGCTGCTGGTGTCAAAGATCTTCGTAGCGACCCTTCATAGAGCATTGCTGCTTACCGCCATACATGAATTTCTCAGACTTCTACGAGATACCCTAAAATCATGATGGAAGATTTGCAGATTAAAATAACATGTAACATGGACTCTGTTCGAAGAAGATTAATAAAAATGATTGCATTTTTGCTTGTTATGTATATTTTATTATGTGTACATTACATTTTGTGTAAAAAATATGTTGTGATTTATTTATTTGATAAAAAACGCTTTACATGAAACCATATTTTAAATAAGAACGTTTGCATTTAAGAATAAATAAAAAAAAATTAAATATTAATATTTACATGACGTCGTCACCATTCGGTACGGATCGAGAGCACTCTTGTCGATAGTAATATATCTCTGGTGGTTGAAACATGTTACCAGTGCGCTCTAGTGGGTGATACTAAAAATAAATGGACAGTAGATACGGTATGGTGAGGGAGGTCGAGCGAATACGAGTAAGTGACCGATTAAATAACCAATAACCAATTACCATGACCGAGGGTCGGTCATGGTGGGACCTCTGGAAATGTAAGTTTTTTAATAATAATATTTAATAACTTTTTATAAATTTTTTGTAAATTTTTTGGATTTTTTGGTTTTAGGGTTATTCAATGTCACGGGCACAGAGTCAAGGTCATCATATTTAATACGGCCGCTGACCGATCGGAATGACAAAGCATGATGTCGGCCGGCCGGCCGGCGCCTGGCTCCTATCCCCTATCCCCTTGCCACAGACACCCCTTTTATATTCTACTCCTGATTATAGATAACATTACATGTATATTTTCCACGAAGGCATGAGAGAGTACAATTTTAAGGAATATTATACTCTCGTAGAAAATCTTAATTTTTAAATTGTGTCACTTCTCGTATTGGACAACATTAAATTTCCTGTTCATGAAAAATGTGTTCCATTTTCAGAAAAAAAAAAAAAATGTATAAAGAGAAAAAAATTTAGAAATTCCTGACCACACAGTGAAAACAAAAGTGTTAAATGCACCACCTCAGCCTATTTTTTAAATATTCTCAATTGCGAGTGCATGTACACTGGAGAGCCAAAAAAAAAAAAAACTGGCATAGGCGTGCGTATGCAAACAACAGAGGTATGGAACCAATCAGAGTTACGCGATGCGGTCGGCAGCGCCTATATAAGACAACAAGCGTCTGACAAAGTTGCTACATCGGTTACTGTTGCTACAATGGCAGGTTATGAAGATTTAAGTGAGTTTGAACGTGGTGTTATAGTCGGCGCACGAGAGATGGGACATAGCATCTCCGAGGTAGCGATAAAATTTGGGTTTTCGCGTACAACCGTTTCACGAGTGTACCGTGAATATCGGGAATCCGGTAAAACATCAAATCTTCGACATCGCTGCGGCCGGAAAAAGATAGTGAACGAACGGGACAAACGACGACTGACGAGAANCCTTACACGATATTAGGCAGGTGTACCAGTTTTTTTGGCTCTTAAGTGTAATCAACTTACGTTTACATTTTTGTTTTATTTTTAAATAAAACATAATAATGTTTGTACAATGGTTTTATGCATGCTTGGCAACATAAATAATGTAATTTTCACCTTCAAATGAATTTACTAAACTTTAGAACTTTCAAATTTTTGCTAGCAACTTTCAGGCCACTGGAAAAAGTCAACTCCTATTCTCATAGCTTCTACTGACAATGCACACATAATATGAAATTAATTAATGCAAGTTGCATAAGAGATACCAAACCATATTGAAATGCACAACAAATATACGTTCAGTTTTATGTTTACACTTTCCGTTTTATAGTATCTAGAAAAACGGTGTGCGGTGCCTGTGCGCTCTGCTGCTTTTGATATGTGATTGAGTAGAGTCATAGTTGGTATACCTGAAAATGCATCAAAGTTACTATCTTTTTGAAACATGTTCCAAAGTTATTTTACTACTTGTTTTCAGCTACAATTTTGCAACTTCATGTCTAAAGTAAAACAATTTGGCACATACTTCAGTGGTCAACTGCGGATGATCACATAACGATTTTAGCTCTAAAAAAACTCTCATACCAGCGATGCCCCACACTCACATCGCTTCACCCTCATCGGCACTCAAGACCCACATCTCTTCACTTATCTTCTAAAAGAGCTCTGGTAGCTTTAGCCGTCTAATTTTCTTGTCCACTTTTAGAATCCGTTGATAGAATCACATCACAGCCACAAGAGCTTCCATCGTCCCATGATCACACCTGGAAAATCACCACATACGAGCACAAGTTCTACAAAACAACAACATGCATTCTATCACTATCCATACAATTCACTTGCTATACGGGTATTCCTGTCAAATAAATCTAAGTTAATTATAAAAGTCGTATGAAACAACGCCAAGTTAATATTGAGATGTAACCAAACTATTCCATGGGAAAAATAACACATATAACAAGCAAAAAACATATTGCATCTTTGGTAAACAATCATAATTTAAACGAACTTTTTACTGGAGGCAGGCCTGCTTTTAAGGCTTGTGCCTCCCTGGGCACATAATAAGGGGCCCCCCCTTCCCCAACGCTCTACCAGTTTTGGTCTGGGTGGCAATACCTACTCCCTTAGCTCTCCTTCGGAGGACCATCTGTTATCCACCATTTTCGAACCATCGTGTTTGGAATGGCAACTGGGAACTGTAAAAAGAATTATCCGAGTGTAACTAAGAAAAACAATTTTTAAGTAAACAGCTTTATTTTGGACCACAGTTCCTCCTCATCTCTGCTTTATCTTTATCTAGTTTAATTTGTCATCTTCCATTTGATTTTTTTGACAGTTTTCGTTAATTTCACCTTACCGGTTTTTATTTCTGAGTTTTCCTGCGGGCAAAGTCCTCGGTGATTAAATTGAAATCTAGTTAAAATGTGATATCACTATGTGCAAGAAAGTGTGAGATCATTGAGCTTTCCTTCTTGGAGCAATGACCTTATTTCATTCTTAATCCTTTCAAGCGCTGGAAACCCTCTTTCTGCTGACCAATCACTCAGTGGCAATGTAAGATATATCCTCGCTGCTAAGCTTGCCACATGCGCCCCACTAAACAGTAATTGAGATACTAAACTAATAAACCAAGTTAAAAAAAAGCTCTGGAATGATTTAATTCAAAGGAAAACTATTAAAAACGTGTAAATTTACAGAATATTTAACATTTTACCTTACACATTTTATACTTAATTTGCACCAAATTTCATATATGAAAGAGGCCCTGGCTGGTCCGATCAGGAATAAATATGTCTCTATTTAGGTGCTTTTTTAAAATATGTAAGAGACTATCCATTTAGTTTTTTCGGCACAAATATTTACTTAAATAAACACCACAAAAAAGTAAGCGGGTAAAAAAATCAAATGAAATAACACAAGTACTTTCTCCATAGTTACTGTCGAATCGTTATACTGGTCATTTTAAAGAACTGCACATTTTGTTACAAGTCCATGCTGAAGAATGCAATACAGGGCATATTTGCAAATGTTTTAGTCTACCAAATAACATCTTAGTATAAAAATATAATTTATGTTTTTAGGGCCTTATTTGTTTAAATGACTTTAAAGATGTGTAACAGACGTTTGAATGTCAGGGTATTAATGCTTACAGCAATGTGTTACTTTTACGGTTATTTTGTTTTGACTAATGCGGTTTACAATAAACCATAGAGTAAGTAAAGTTTAACATCTAGTATANTACAATAAACCATAGAGTAAGTAAAGTTTAACATCTAGTATACTTAAAAATGTTACCGTTAATGTCGATGGGTAGTCTGGGTCACTGTGGTTAATGAAATATCCTAGGTTTATCTACGTATGAGTAGTCACATATCTACACATGAGTAGTCACATATTCTATATTTTGAGATAAATTAACTTCAAGCACTGCATAAATAATACTTTTATAATTCTCTGCAATTTTAAAAATCAACAATTCTTTGCTTTAGGTCAAGCAAATAAACGGATATCATCTAAATTACTGGCTAAATCACTTACTTAAAGTGATCATACTTTAGATTCATTATACGCTTGGTTAGTTCAAACAAGTTAATTTAATTTAATTTCCTGCTGTTGGTTTCAAATTTTGTCCTTTTTTTTACTAACCTGTACAGACCTCATCAAGGATTGTTTGGGAATAGTTTTAAATCAAAAATCAGTTTCAGACAATGAGTAAACGAATGTGTAGTCACCAAGACGGCCACATTTGTGATTAAAGGAATCACAAATGTGCTACAAAGATTNAATGAGTAAACGAATGTGTAGTCACCAAGACGGCCACATTTGTGATTAAAGGAATCACAAATGTGCTACAAAGATTCTGAATTAACATGCAGTATTTACCATGTCGGTGAACAGAATGGGCATTGCAAACGCCCATTATTGCAAGTGCAGCTTTTATTGCCAAAAATAATTCGTGAAAGATCACCAAACATTATTTGATCCTGATATTTTGTAGAAACCTTGCTTTGTGTAGTGTTTGTGTTTTCACCGTTGTATGTATATTTAAACACTATGACTGAACAAATCCTACTCATTGTAAATGCTATTTCTATAAACAAGAAATATGCATTTACATTTCAAATAACCGGCAAAATGAAATTAATTATTCATAAACATTTTAAAGTTTTTACCGTTCCTGTTGGTTTTCCACCCTTCCCAAAATCAAGATTGGCATTTAGTTTCTCCCTATGATAACTACGACTACTCCCTATTTTGGGTATCATTTAAGTATACGAAAATCTTACGTACGCTTACGCGCAGACACGCAGTTTAGGTGGGTCCGGGGGCATATCACCCCACAAAATCACTAATTGTTACGCCACTGTGCAAGTCATATCCTTGAAGTAATAAGCAAAACAAAAGTATAACTTTTTCATAAATGCACATAATGATTTATTACAATTGAAGAGACACGGCAAGACAAAAAATTGACTTTAAATGCATGTTAGGGTATTTTAGAAGAAATTTCACTGTAGAGCGTATATGCATCATTTTTTCGTTCTCAAATCACGCAGTTTTCAAGCTCCGTTTCCATAATACAAATATCTCTAAAAGATGTTGAAGAGAGGAGCATGTGCCCACTCCCTGTGATCCCTCGTTATATTCGCGCCTTAACGTTTGTTTCAGTTTAGCGGTGAGCGGAGCTGACCGCCAGGCGGCGACACCGGAGACGCACAGTTCAAGGTTTTGTAACGCGTGGCGGATGTAAGTGGTGCCCCGACAGCCGCGGCAACAGCTCGGTGGCTTCCGGAACGTAGTTCGCACCGCACTACACCTCAGGGACAGGATGTTGGTCCTGGCGAGGCGGATGTATAATCTATCCACCGTCCTGCTTATGCAGGGCTTGCTTGGCCAAGCTGTGGCTTGCGCGTCAATACAGCACTTTTGAAAGCAGCGCTGACAACTTGGCTGCAGTTATTGCGAACAGTATTCATGTCAACGTAATATGCGATTACGGGATGCGATTTTTTTTCTCATGTGTTGACAGAAACATACCAGAACTATGCGTATATAGCGTGTGCATGGGTGATAAATATGAATGGTCTATTATACTCTTATACCGGTTATATACATATGTATATACAATTCATGCACAATAACAAGAATTCAAAATATAATTAGTCATTCGTTAATTTATTTCTAAAAATAGAAAATAAATCAATTACAGCCTTATTTACTAATAATTTCCTTTTTCGGAAAGTCGGAGTTTCCGCAATATATTTATGGTCTGGTTTCCCCTTAGCTACAGACCATTTGCGAAGTTAATTAATCAAGTGTACAGAAAATATAACAGTCCGTACACACTTGTGTGAAAATGTTTATTGTGACAAAATCGGTGGNAATTAATCAAGTGTACAGAAAATATAACAGTCCGTACACACTTGTGTGAAAATGTTTATTGTGACAAAATCGGTGGTCTTATAAAAGACATCTCAAAGATCATGCAGTACATCAGAGATGTGTCTCCAAAACGAGAATTAGACCCCTTATATCATTAATGCCTATCACAGTTCAGATGATAGGGGACAATTTAATGTGCCCTCTCTATCAAATATTCCGACTCCAAGTGATTTACAGTTGCCTCAGTTTTTAATGTGCAACCAGCGATTTTAACTTTGCGTATACAAACGAAAACTGTGCAAGTNGATTTACAGTTGCCTCAGTTTTTAATGTGCAACCAGCGATTTTAACTTTGCGTATACAAACGAAAACTGTGCAAGTCTTCACTGAGAGTGCCGTTTTCAGTAGAAGTTAATTTACTTTTATCTGCGTTGTGGTTTATCAGTTATTGCCGGTTGACTGGATGAGGAGGACGGGCATTGAGTATAAAGCTATATACTAGATCAGCCATGGAATAAGGAAAAGTCTGGCCAGTTTTTTTANAGGAGGACGGGCATTGAGTATAAAGCTATATACTAGATCAGCCATGGAATAAGGAAAAGTCTGGCCAGTTTTTTTATGTTAGTTATTCGAATGATTCAGAGGAGCGCTAGTGTTCTCGACTGGGAGTTCTGCAGCCGGCGAAAGTAGGTAATCACCTTGGCCTCGGCTAACCCACGTGATCCGAGGTTCTGCTAAAGCGTTCACATTCTGTTAAAGCGAGCCTGTCACACGTGAGTTATCAGCTTTTGTTGCAGCTGTGAATACTCAACTCATGATTTACTAGAGGCGACCATGGCATGTGTTTCGTTTCTGTCGTAGAATTCTGTATTTGCTGAAATTTGCAGCGTTAAAAACTACTATTTGGTTTAATTTACCTCTGGGAAAATGAATTATCATAAATATATAACGGTCATTGTTTTTAATTCTTGTTTATTATGTTACTATAGTTTAGGTGTTCATGATAAAATACGAGTACTGCTAGCACTTACAATTACAAATTTGATATTATTCATGAATGATATCATACATCATAGTAGCGTTTTCATTCCGTTCTTATGTGAAAGTAAATTGCCAGGAAATGATTGTTCACTAGTCTAGAAATATATGTTAGACGCACGAAGGTCTACAGTGTGACTCAGTGTTTACAGTTTGGGGTTGTGATCTACTACAAAGGTGGNCAGTGTTTACAGTTTGGGGTTGTGATCTACTACAAAGGTGGCTGTTCATATAAATAATTAGTACGTTAAATTTGTCGATTCAAGTGTCATTAAGACTGTGCCCGAACCTAGGAATGCACTTACGTATATAAGCATACTTCACTCTGCTCGATACTTGACACATTCCGACAGGCATACTTGTTTGCATCAGTTACAGAAACTAGCCAGCTGATAAGATTCCGAACAAGCATTTTGACGTAAAACAAATACTGAATCTGTGCTGGAACGTAGGCGCTTGGATTTCAAATTATCAACCCATTAGGATCTGTAACTGAAAAGTGCATGATGATGAAAGTGTTACTATTAATCAATCATAGACTTTTTGTCAAGAAAGGAATGAATAAGTATTTGAAGCAGTAAACGCAGTTATCTATAATGTATTATTAAAACTGGTAAAATCTATGCGTCNAGGAGGACGGGCATTGAGTATAAAGCTATATACTAGATCAGCCATGGAATAAGGAAAAGTCTGGCCAGTTTTTTTTATGTTAGTTATTCGAACGATTCAGAGGAGCGCTAGTGTTCTCGACTGGGAGTTCTGCAGCCGGCGAAAGTAGGTAATCACCTTGGCCACGGCTAACCCGCGTGATCCGAGGTTCTGCTAAAGCGTTCACATTCTGTTAAAGCGAGCCTGTCACACGTGAGTTATCAGCTTTTGTTGCAGCTGTGAATACTCAACTCATGATTTACTAGAGGCGACCATGGCATGTGTTTCGTTTCTGTCGTAGAATTCTGTATTTGCTGAAATTTGCAGCGTTAAAAACTACTATTTGGTTTAATTTACATCTGGGAAAATGAATTATCATAAATATATAACGGTCATTGTATTTAATTCTTGTTTATTATGTTACTATAGTTTAGGTGTTCATGATAAAATACGAGTACTGCTAGCACTTACAATTACAAATTTGATATTATTCATGAATGATATCATACATCATAGTAGCGTTTTCATTCCGATCTTATGTGAAAGTAAATTGCCAGGAAATGATTGTTCACTAGTCTAGAAATATATGTTAGACGCACGAAGGTCTACAGTGTGACTCAGTGTTTACAGTTTGGGGTTGTGATCTACTACAAAGGTAGCTGTTCATATAAATAATTAGTACGTTAAATTTGTCGATTCAAGTGTCATTAAGACTGTGCCCGAACCTAGGAATGCACTTACGTATATAAGCATACTTCACTCTGCTCGATACTTGACACATTCCGACAGGCATACTTGTTTGCATCAGTTACAGCAACTAGCCAGCTGATAAGATTCCGAACAAGCATTTTGACGTAAAACAAATACTGAATCTGTGCTGGAACGTAGGCGCTTGGATTTCAAATTATCAACCCATTAGGATCTGTAACTGAAAAGTGCATGCTGATGAAAGTGTTACTATTAATCAATCATAGACTTTTTGTCAAGAGAGGAATGAATAAGTATTTGAAGCAGTAAACGCAGTTATCTATAATGTATTATTAAAACTGGTAAAATCTATGCGTCNAGGAATGAATAAGTATTTGAAGCAGTAAACGCAGTTATCTATAATGTATTATTAAAACTGGTAAAATCTATGCGTCGAACTGAGTTTCTGAAATGTGTGTGTAGTTCGCTAGCTAGTTCAGTGAGAACAGCGTCAACTCACCCATCATCGCACACGAACGGCATTCCAAGGCCATATCCACTCCACTAAAGGCTTGCCAAGGATAACCGAGAACAACGTGTATAATAATCGTTCTCCTTACCTACCGGCAAGTACTAACAACCTTGAAAAGCAAGAACACTGGTTTATAGCTTCTCGTTTCTTTCATGACTTACACACTGTTGTTTGTAACAGATTAGAACTATCTTAACGTACAAGATTTTTNTAGCTTCTCGTTTCTTTCATGACTTACACACTGTTGTTTGTAACAGATTAGAACTATCTTAACGTACAAGATTTTTCTTTGCAGTTGTGCAATGTTGTTGGTGTTTGGTGTAAGTTGCTTGAGTGTAAGATATCACCACGGCAAATANTTTTTCTTTGCAGTTGTGCAATGTTGTTGGTGTTTGGTGTAAGTTGCTTGAGTGTAAGATATCACCACGGCAAATACATTGATATTATTCACGTAATCTAATACGTGTTATGTGAATTTACGTGTTTGTCATTTCACGATGTTGTAGAGGTGTTAATTTCTGAAAACGTCGAAGAAAAAAAATTGTTAGTAAAAATCTAGAAAATTTGGAAAATTATGGTAAATTCGCTTGTTCTGTATTTCGAAATCAGCTTAGTTTCTTCGCGGTTGACTAAGTACTTTTGAAATAAACCTTTCAAAAAATATTTGCAATAACTGCGTACATTTCAACGTGCACACTGACTAACTTACTCCCAGCAATGTTGGCATGAAAGAAAATAGTTCCATATTTTAACGTCGTATGAAGTGTGTGTCGTTTAAATTTGTGTACACTCGCTTTATTTTGTGTACATTTGTCCACATGAAAGTAAGAACTAGCATGTCAGTAAATAATTTAAATTCTCTTATTTAGAAGGTTTCAATTTATAGACTCATTAACGACGACATCGGGCTTACAGCAATGTTGAAATGATACAAACCGGGAAGACCATAAGCAGGACTTTCAAAAAAGCTCAATTAAGCAAGAACAGCCTATATGAATATGAAATTGGTGCAAAGTGTGTTTATTTTGACACAAATTTATACACTCCGTGAATGAGATATTGCCATCGGGTGCAACTTCTTCTTTAAAAATTAGATAGAAATGGTTCATTTTTATAAAACACTGAAATTCTTTAACTTGGAAAACAGTTAATAAAGAATATGCTACATATTTGTGAATATGGTACGTTTAAACACAGCCATAACTGAGAAGCTGTTATTTTTTGGATGAGACACCAACTTAGCCATTTTTTGACGGCTTTACGTTTTATCATCCATGTTTTCGATAAGCGACTTCAAAGAAAAATCTTACGTTTGAACAATTAACAAAAAAATCTTACAGGTGTTCAATCGCACAATTTGCATGTCCTGAAATCAACTCGTTACGATGACTGACGATTGATTTTGACTTTCGGGACCCGCAGTGATGTAGCGCTCATACTATATCCCTCGCCTCCCGCCAAGGCGAACCTGGTTCGATTCTCGGTTAAGTCACTCGGATTTTCAGATGTGGGAAACGTG
>NQII01000141.1:1098299-1121746 GCA_002778355.1 Clitarchus hookeri
CCCCCCCCCCTTTTTTTTTCAACCCAACACTGCTCTATCTTCACCTTACTTCAGAGGTGCTCAAAACCTCGCTGTCAAACGCCGACCAAAACCTCTCAACGTAAATGTTTGGTAGTTACTTCGCCTTGAAACGTTATAAATATTTCGCCAATCACATACCGAGGGGAAAAAAAACACTTCACTATTTCGTTTCTGACCAGGTGGCAGAACCTTGTTCTCCAGTGAATTCTGCTCCTTGTTCCGGCCAGATGTCGTCAAAGAAATAACACTCGATGCATCGCAATTCACCGCAGGTGTAATTCAAGCGTACACGACATGTGATATGAGTCGTTTGGTTAGTCGACACGAATTCCGCTCGCGCGTCTGCGCTGAAGGAGTCTGCGACTGCGATGAACAGAGCAGCAGACAGGTTCCGCTCGCGCGTCTGCGCTGAAGGAGTCTGCGACTGCGATGAACAGAGCAGCAGACAGGTTCCGCTCGTCGACAGCTGCGTGGCGAGTTTCTTAAAGAAAGGCCAGCAGACGGAAACCGCAAGGAGGAGGTTCAAACAGCCAGTCTCTGCGCCACACCGAACTAGAGAAACAAGAGAGCGAGATTGCGAAGGGGGTTGGAGAGGGAGGGAGAAATTACTGGCAAAACCTGTGGTGAAAAACGAGCCAAGAAACAGGAAATGCAGAAGTTTCTGAAGTTCGGTAGATCAAGAAAAAGCCTGTAATTAGAGGCGTAGTCAGAAATTTCTCAAGGTAGAGATTACACTGACTGAAGCGAAGTGTTAATTAGAACAATTACTAAGATAAAAATTACTTCAGAATATAATAAAATGCAACATATTTTAAAGTAATTATTTTTTAAATCAAATTTTAAGGCTTATTCATACATTTAATTCTAATTGTTGTCAACCTTAATAACANAAAAAAAAAAAAAAAAAAAAAAAAGGACTGACTAGTTTTTGTGGACAATACTTGTGGCATATAAAGAAGAATTATTTGTAACATGTTCATTTAGCAAAATCATATATATTAAAATGTTAGAAAATAATAGACACACAATAAATCATACTGGTTTACAACGATATATATAAACTATCATAATTATGCAATGTGTTCAGATACAACATCGCCAACGCTCAGCATATGACGCAGGACAACGAACTGAACATGGTACCTATGTCTAGAAATGCTTTATTTGGCCGCCGTCGTGGGACGAAAAAGTAGGGCACAAATTCTTTGTGGTTTACTAAGATGTGCAACCCTTTAACCACAACCGCATTACTGATGGATTATCTGCGCCTCAAGGGGAAACACTAAAAAAATCTACGCCATAATCAAACTCGTTCCACGCTCTTCTCAGCATGTCCGGTGTTACGGTTTGGATGGCGTTCGTAACTCTCGGTTTGTGGTGGTGAAGGGGTAGCGAGCTCGCATTCGACACGTCAATGTGAAGGGGACAGTCTGACGTTTCCTTTATGTGCCGAGAGATGACACTAGGAGCGTCTGTCATCGCACTATGAGCGTGTGTTGTATGTTAGTCCGCATCACGATGGCGACGGAATAACAGAAGGCGTTCTGTGTTATTCAGTTTGCTAAATGTGAATCGGTTACGACTGTTCAACGTGAATTCCGTCGCAAATACGGACGTCGTCCTCCCATTAGGTGGAGTATCGTACGTTGGTTTCGTCAGTTCCGTGACACAGGGTGCCTTTGCAAAGGCAAAAGTTCCGGGCGGCCGCGTGTGTCCGAAGAGAATGTGCAATGGATTCAACAAGCGTTCGTTCGCAGCCCGAGAAAATCAACTCGACAAACTAGCCGGGAAATGCAAATCCCTCTATCGACGGCATGGACAGTGTTACGAAAGCAATTGCTGTACAAATCATACAGGTTACAGCTTGTACAGGCTCTTACCGAAAGGGATAAAGAAGAAGTGATTTCTGCGCGTTTGTTCTTGCCCAGAACGAGGTAGACGATGCCTTCATGTCTAAGCTGGTTTTTATCGATGAAGCGACGTTCCATACAAATGTTAAGGAGAACCGGCACAATGTGCGGATATGGGGTCAGGAGCCTCCACATGAAACCACCGAACACGCACACGCTTCCCTCAAAGTGAACGTGTTTTGCGCTGTATCCAAAGACAATGTTTTCGGCCCTTTCTTTTTTCACGAGCCCATTGTTACTGGAATCCCTTATTTGGACATACTTATAGAGTGGTTGTTTCCTCAGTTAGAAGAGGCGGTCGGGGACTTAATTTTCCAACACGATGGTGCGCCACCCCATTGGCACCTAGCTGTTCGCGGATACTTAAACGAGACGTTGCCGCAACGCTGTATTGGTCGAGGAGCAGCTGGTGACCAGGCTCTTCATCACTGGCCCCCAAGAAGCCCGGATCTTACCCCGTGCGTTTTTTTTCTATGGGGGTACATAAAGGATCAAGTGTTTTGTCCACCATTGCCGGCTAACATTGACGACCTCAAAACGAGAATTACGGACGCCATCCAAACCGTAACACTGGACATGCTGACAAGAGTATGGAACGAGTTTGATCATCGCGTAGATGTCGTTCGGGCCGCTCGTGGTGGTCACATTGAACATTTAGAATGTATGGTAAACAAACTTCATGGTTCCACGGTTCATTTTATTGGTCAATCAAAGCTGTACAGGTTGTTTGGTTTTGATATTATAGACCTCCAAAGTTGCGGTATTCTTTTATACTCATCCTGTATTATCTGTAATATCAGTGTTTGCGTCTATACGCGAATCTCAGTAAATAAATTATCCAGAAAAGCTATTAGCTATAGCCGCCACTATTTACTTAAATCATATCAAATATATCAGGTAGAAAAAAAAGTAGTGAAAACGCTTAAATATGGCATTTTTAGGCCTTCCCTGTGCAGTTACCATAAGAGAAGGGGGAAATGTACGATGTGGCATCTGTAGTATAACCAATTGGCTTTCATTGCGTATGAGAATGCATACCGCGGCGTTGGGAAGGCCCGTCGCAATTCTTCCCTATAGCCAGACGTGACCCTGAGACGTGTGACATTTTTTACTATGGATTCCTTTTGAAAGTTTTCCTGCGTATGAGCAACTGCACTTCTTAACCCACGATCCACAACCTATTGCGTCCATTGCGACAAGGGGTCGACACTCTCTAGAGCACGGTTGATCACATTTCCCAATTGCTACACGCAAAATCTAACTTTCCAGAGTAAAATTTTTTTTGACATAATTATAACACAGTTAAATAAATATTTGTTTGTAAAATAACTTATTGGATTTATAATTATGTATTTTTTAATTTTAGATATAAAAACTTACTAATTGTTTTTATTTGTCGGTTGTGCTGTTTTTTGTAACCTTGTGGTGCATTTCGTCACTGTTAGAGTGCGCCGAGACACTTAAAAATGGCATGGCGAGTTTTGTGCCGAGTGTGGCGACTAGCGCGGTATCTTGTAAAAATAAATTATTTATTTATATCCGCATTTGTGTACAATTTCTGTTTAATCAGGTGGAATATGTTGGATGTAGTTGGTTAAATAGTGTCGCACGAACAATTTTCAAACAGTTTTCCGCGCTGCACCACGAATATCACTGCGACGACCTACGAATTTATTGTATACAGGCAATGCTGCCGGTTTTTTTTTTTGCCCACGGCGTTATTTGGAAAGTGATTTTGTTAGTATTTGATTTGATATGCTTGTATATATATAGTTTTAAAACAGGTCTACGCCATTTTCGTGCGGCACAAACGCCGGTACATATCGGTCGAAAAGAGTGCGATCCTTGAAAATCCCAGTAATTTGTGAAATTAGTTTTGTGGAACATAATATAACATAACAAGTGACGTGTACAAAGCATCATTCATTACACAAAATACNTGTGAAATTAGTTTTGTGGAACATAATATAACATAACAAGTGACGTGTACAAAGCATCATTCATTACACAAAATACATAACTACGCAAATTCAAAGTAACCTTTGTTTAGCACTTTGTGCAAGAAAAAAAGTATGATGATGGATCCACTTTGCTTACAAACAAAAATCTCCCAATTATTTTTCCAGACAACTTTAAATACTGTTTTCAAATTAAATGCAAGTGAACGCACGTGCCGTGTGTTCAAAACTAATTATCAATTGTAACAAGGGTCACAACTTAGATGACTATTAGAAAAATGCTATTTTTAAGTTGCGACGAATTTGTTTTCATGTTTTTCAAGTTTGCGTTTTCTTATAGCAGTTGGGACAAAAAAAAACGTGAATGTTCGTTGGCCTTGAACACCCACTCTATACTAGTAGTTTATTTACTCTGGTACATTCATCCTTCATAACTCCTGTACTACCTTCGTACCCTAAGGGGAACTTTTGCGGGTTATTTGGCGCATAATTGGAAGTGTCAAACCGCGTCGTCAAATCAGGGGAAATAGCCTCGTAGACATCGCGACAGTCTACTTGATATAAGAGGTTATCTGTATCGCAATATAGCAGGTGCAAGGCTGGCTGAGGAAATTTTTTTGCATGTAATTTAAGTGAAATCAAGAACAGCAACACCGGTATACAAAGGCCTGTTAAACGTAACAGATACCTTTTAAATTTAAATTAAGACCAAATTCTCATAGAGTATCTGCCTTGCCTTGAATATCGGATGCCCAATCAATTCTGCTGCCCCATATATCGTATCGTACCTCGATACGACTCTGGTGTTCCTTTCCCGGCGGACATTTAGCAACGTCTTTCCATATAAGGAATTATTCATCAATTTAAAAAACNTTTGCTCAAAGTGCAGAACACGGTGAACAGAGTCGAGTTTAGCTCCATACATCAAATAGTGCTTCAGTGTTTCCCCGTGTACAACATAAGTTTTCCACGGCGCGAGTGTCAAAAGTAATGTTTCTGTCTTGCCGTTCGGCGACATGGCACTGACTGGAGAAAGATGCATATCAGATAGGACATCGTGACATGCAACTGCAAAATACTAATCAACTTCCGCGAAAAGGTCCGTTAACAGCTCTAGCGGCTCACCAGTTTTTAATAAAAGAGCGCTCCAAGAGAGGAAAGGAGCCGTGACGTACATTGCGGGGTCCATACCATATTCTGCCAAACATACGATCCTGAAGTTATCAAAAACGTCTGCCAACAAATACATGTCCCCGTGTAAGTACTGTATTGCATACTCCCTTAAATTTTGACAGTTGAACGCATTCCATGCGGATTGAGCATGAGCGTATTCCTCATCGCTTATGCCCTCGCCTTTCATTACATTATGACATGCGTCCTTAGGTGGGAGTGAAGTACAGTTCAGACTGTCAATAAACTTAACAAAGTCATAAGGAAATACTCCCTTTATTTGTGCCAATTCAAATTGGGCGTTGTCTGGAAACTGCGACCGGGTGATAGCCGTCTGTGCAGAAGACAAATTATCTGCCAATGTTTCCAGTGACGCGTTCATGAAATTGAACGAGTCAATGAAACATAATTGCACAACTCGTGAACCTCCCTGCGAGTCTTTCCCATGGGAATGTGTTTTGTGATGCACTTACAACCCATATTTTCGATTACTACGCTTCCATCGGGCTGTGTGGTGTTTCGGGGAACTAATGGTTTAATTAAAAAGTGGGCATCATAATTCTGCAGATTATGAAATACAGCGACAAGTTGGTTCTTTTTCAGTCTGAACAGTAAGTTACATTTATTGTGTGCGCGGCCTCTGATTGCGCCCATCAAATGATCATGGTCGACCACAAAGACTTTGCAGAGTGGCTTATTGCAAATAAGATAACTTGTTTGAGCCATAAGTCTAGCCCTGTCAGCTATTGTCAATGGCTTCATTGGAACTGTTGTGCAGTATATGTCTGCAAACCACTTTGTTAACTCAACTAATTTGTCAACCATCTTATACACACAATATTCACCCTTAAACTCTTGGTACTGTGTTTAAGTGGGATCGTAAGCACACGCGAGCAAAGTGCTACAAGCATATGGAACATGCTTATTGATGGTTTATTGTTGGGGCAAACACGTGGACATGAGTTTCAAGTAAGCCTCAGCATCGCAGTACACAATAAAACCCAGTCTTTGCTGTTTGGCAAAATTACTGAACTGAATGTACTTATTTTCCTCAGTTGGAAAAGTACACCGAACAGCATCGTGTTATTGGCATAAATCACTATGTTTTGCGAGTTTCTCCTTACGTGAAAAATACTGAAGGCAGCGCTCGCAAACAAAAATTGTCCTGTGAATCTTAATCAACTGACTGTGAACCAAACGTGACGAATCCTTAATCAAAACAAAATGCAAATGGGCGGTACTGCCACTGGCACGAATAGCTAACATATTCACATGGCGCTCGCATCGCACAGCAGAAATGCAAATGGGTACGATACGCCCTTCCCTAGCATTATTAAACGCCTCGTCAAAAATATTCCCATCCTTGTCTACCACAGAATATACATTAACGGAAACACTATTGATCTTCTCAAAATGTTTGATTTCGTGTAACTCGACGGGAGTCGACAATCCTCTCGTATTCAGAACTCTAGGAGGTTCTGGGTATGAGTAGGATTTCTCGGCATTGTTTCTGGCAGGAAACAAACTTGATACTACGGCGTAGAGGAAAGATTCGTCTGTTGTACAGCTAACATTAATGCAAGCCAGCCAATTAGCAATGATATTAGGTAGCTTTGTGCGAGAAGCGCCTACAGTGAATGGTCTGTGCTGCGAAACGTGTACAGCCATTTGCAGTATCAGCTTCATCCCCCAGCCGCTGCCTCTACCACAAAACTCAATAATGCTCATAGTGAGCTGAGGGACGATCTGATCATCGTATATTTCGCCAACATCGGATGAATGGAAGATAGGCGTGGCTTTACTGCATAAATGAAACGTCTCCATGACCATTTCCTCTGCCACTCTGTTTTTGAAAAACTTAACTGCCATGCAGACATAAATTTTAAAAGGTCGGTGTACTGTTTCACTACTGGCCAGAAAGGATGCCTTGCATCTGGTGAAGAAAAGTGAAATATCCGTGCCTGTTTCAGCCCGATCGTTATGTATTCGAGAATCCACAAGTTTTCTGCCGAACGCGGTATCTAAGGTTACATAAGTCAAATTCCGAGGCGAACCTACATCGACCGAAGAATCAGAGCTTTAATGATTATCTGATTCAATGGTAAAGCGAGGACGTTTAACTGAAGGGCCTTCTATCGCAAATTCCCTACCGTCAATAATCGCCTCTAAACAATTACTGAAAGCAGCACATCTGAAAAAAANTGTGAAATTAGTTTTGTGGAACATAATATAACATAACAAGTGACGTGTACAAAGCATCATTCATTACACAAAATATATAACTACGCAAATTCAAAGTAACCTTTGTTTAGCACTTTGTGCAAGAAAAAAAGTATGATGATGGATCCACTTTGCTTACAAACAAAAATCTCCCAATAATTTTTCCAGACAACTTTAAATACTGTTTTCAAATTAAATGCAAGTGAACGCACGTGCCGTGTGTTCAAAACTAATTATCAATTGTAACAAGGGTCACAACTTAGATGACTATTAGAAAAATGCTATTTTTAAGTTGCGACGAAAAAAAAAGACAAATGAATTATAAAATATGTGTACCTATCACCTAAGAGCCCTGTTATAAACACTATGCGTTTCCCCAATTACAGTATCTGAGCATGTGCCCTGAAGGGGACTCGAAGCCCTACCAGGGACGCTCCAAATTTACTATAGTACTCTACCAACTACGCTACCGGTGCGCCCCCAACATATGAATGAACTACTATACTTACATTTGTAAAAAGTAGTTAGCATTAATGAAAAAAAGACATACATTAAAAAAACTAGTAAATAAAAGAAATTACTTACATTAAAAAATGTTTAATCTCAGCGCAGAACCCTACGGAAACGTAAAAGCGACAGCGCGGTGCAAACACCGGAGTTTGCTAGACCCCTCGTACTCGCACTACACCCCGCCCGCCTAGTAGAAGCAGCGCGGAGTGAGATACTCTCGTTTCGAGAATTGAAGAATGACTGAGAGAGAAGCTGTGTTTTACCCTACCTCCTTCCCCTCTGGCTGCAACAAATGTAGACGCGTTTTCACTGAAAGGCCTTGCCACCCACTTCAGGCGGGCGTTCGGTGGTTAGAAAAAAAAGAACACAGCGAGTGACGGTTACAAATATTACGTGTTCACTCCGCCATTGGGATATAAAAACCGCCCCGCAGTTTAGAAAACACGGATTGTGGTGGGGGGGGGGAGGAGGCCAGGTAGCGTCACAGTTTTAGACAAAGACGCAGGGGCTGGTTCCCTTCATCTTTGTTCACGCGAGAAGGTGGACCCACAGGTGTGTTTTAGGAGGAATGTAGTCCACCGTCCAACGATCAACGTGCCGTTACGGAGGTAGAGGGTGTATTTCCAAATAAGAAAGCTAGGACTTACAATTCTTTCCCTACACATATGGAATGTAGCATCCAGTTAGTTTATGACAAGTTTACTTTCTAGCAATACATTGCTAGTTTCTTATGTTAACATTACGTGTGAAACGTAGCATCGGGTTACGAACTGTTTATTAATTTTTTTTCAAATGTAACATTAAGTTACTAACTTTACTGTTATATGTGTTAACATCACGCTTTTCATTGGCATGTATGGTGAAGGAGACATTCATTGAGTCATAAAAATCACAATTAATGTTCCAGTCTATTTATTATGTTACATGAAAAACGTATACAACACATGTATTTGTAAATACTTTGACATTACACTTTTGACAAACAATACACAGCTTAATACTTTGATTATCATTCAAAAGTTTACAGACTGTTTACCATTTCAGTAGATATTGTTTTAATACACTGGTTTACATTCCCGTGAATATCTTTTTCCTGAGACGCTGTTTGCGTTTCCTTATAGTCAGTTTAGGTTTTTCATTATACGTTTGCGTACAAACGTCTTTACTGCATTCTGGAGCATGCAACACTATATTTTAAACCAGGTCTGGGTATGTTTCCAAGAAGTGACAATAAACTTCGTCAACACTTGCAGGTAGCGAGGTATTCGGTGTCATGTAATGTACAGGACATTTGTTTATGTCGGAACATTGAATTAACTCATGCGACTCTTCATTCGATAATCCGGAAGTGCAAAATGGAATCGCAAATTTCATAAAACTGCTTAACCAAACCATTGCTCCAGCACGCATACTCAACAGTAGATTTACCCGGAGTAATGGTAACATGCAGGTTGCTGGGATGAAAATATATAATTTTGTCCCTCACTGTTGTTGACGGTATGAACGTCAACTTACGACTGACACACAAGTACTTGCTAGTTCTTTCTCAAAAACTAGACTATGCACAAAAATTTTTGATGATGCACAACCTGTAACTAATATATATCCAAACTAATTTACTGACTCAAAAACATGTTAAAAGTATTGCAATAGCTGATATCTGTAAATATTATTTTCCAAACTTTCTCTTTCAATACTATAAGTTGTGAAAATATGGTCAACTTTACATTTCACATTCTGTATTTTTCTCCGACATATACGGTCCACACTTATTAACATAAAATTTTGAACTATCACAATTGGTTACACTAGAATCAATTATACAAGGCTTATTGTTTGTTAGCATGAAACCAGGACCATATGTACATGAAAAATGATGATCGTCCTCATACATTTCCTTAAATGTGTCAAATGAAAGACGTGATTGTTACCTCACAGAATACAAACCATGTTTGATGAGAGAGTACTTGCCATTCGGATGAAACTTCATTCTTACACTTACCGAAGGAAGGGGATGGAAGCGAAATTAATCGGGATGAGAGTTGGCAACTTCACATGCCCAAGTATTACACACAGACGGAAATGAGAGATTTCCTTTTTGGAAAATAAATGTGTGAATATCCCCGTCACACACTTCCTTCCAATGGATGTTGATCCCAGAGTCGGGGCGGGTAAGTTCGTAGGTGATTTTTCCGTTTTTGCGTACTTCCACAATATCTTCGTTAAAGCTTGCTATAGTTAAGTCTTGCGGTGAACACGGTAAATCGCTGTCGGGTCTCAGGTATCGCACAGCACACTCAATGTTGCTGCATTCTATTCCTTCACCAAACCTAATGCCTTGATATGAAGCGTAGGTATAACACAAATGTTCAATATCATTACACACTTGTGTCTACAAGACACCGTCGTATGGTTTGAAATATACTCGTCTATACCCTCGTACTCAGCCTCTGGGTTGAACACGCACACCATGTTTATATAAGAATGACTGAAGCTCTGGTGCAGATACCCCTTGCCTATATAGGTTTGCGGCCATATTGATTTTTTTTAATTTGAAGCTATAATCTTTTGACTTGCTTTCGCCAACTCTACATGTCCACATACCGCAGGGCGGGATTAGCCGTCGGTTTTCGCTGTGAATTTCAGTAATATGTTTTATTTTATTACCCTTTTCCGTCCAGAATACAGGTATGGTGCAACAGTCCTTTGGAACATATATTTAATTTGCCTATATGAGATACGTTTTGAAACCTGTTCATCTAGAACAACATTCTCTAATTCATTTAAACAGCATGGCAATATTGTGTCTGGTCGTAATTTAAACACTGCACACTCGCGTCTATTACATTTGCTGACTTCTTCGTACGTGTATTCCGGACTAATTACCGAAAAACTGCAATTTTCGTCTCTGTCACACATTTGAATTTGTAGCGGAGTATTGTAACTAACCCGTAACCAAACTTTTTTATATCCCGGGAGAACACTCACATACTCGAATTCAGGATAAAATGTCTAATATAATACTGCTATTCGCGATGTGTTTACACCTCGATCGGGATATCCCCCTCCTCACCCCACTCCGTCAGTAACGACCATTTAAGCATTAATTTAGAATTTTCACCTGCGGAAATGAATGGTGATTTATATCCGTA
The DNA here is from genome assembly GCA_002778355.1 of Clitarchus hookeri. NCBI lineage: Eukaryota > Metazoa > Arthropoda > Insecta > Phasmatodea > Phasmatidae > Clitarchus > Clitarchus hookeri. Next base: position 1,109,241 of record NQII01000141.1, read on the forward strand.
CATTTCACGAAACTTTTTAAATGACGGGCACTTAAACTCTTTCTGTGTATCTGTTATTTTACCACTCTCCACTCTTGCTAGAATACGTTTTTGATTCAGTCCACACACGAATATCTCCTCGTCTTTGAGATATTTGTTGTAGATAGAGGGTAAGTCGCCGTACTCCATACATTCACTCTCCCACATTAACCCATGGTTATTTTTTGAAACCCAAGTGCTAGTGCGTTTATACTTCCGACTTTAACATTTCCACTCAAAAGGTTTGTTTGCATGTGAACACAGTTGTATGGTTATGTATGTCTGTGATAGACATTTCCTTAATAATAAACCTATTTGGTGCCTGGAAACCTTGAATATCACAGGACATGTTTACTCGGCCACACTACGTCATACACTGAAACTCAATTACGTTAATACCTTGACTAACTTGTCCTGAACATTATAAAATACTAGTCTATCGTGAATGATTAACGCGTAAACTTGTGTATTTTAGGGGATGTTCACGTTCGCCGTTATTTCAATACGCCAATCAATAACACTGTTATTTATCGAGTCAGTTTGTTTACTTACATCAAACATGAACAAAGTAGTTTTACTTTTAAATTTTTCAAGATCTAATATCGGTGCACTGTCTTTCGAATAATACGTCTCTTGGAATTGTCTGTACGTATTGTAGCAAATAAGATACTGGCCATTCGAGAAATGCGTGTTAAAGTCCGTGTACGGGTAATCTTGTCTATTAAGGAATAGTTCAAAGTTTTTAACATTTCAATGATCGAATCCTATCCGCTCTTAAATTATTTTGGCGGTTGGTTTGGAAAGATATAATGACGTATCTCGGTTTTTAATTTGAGAAACTTGATTTTACATTCCATACAACTTTCTAGAATGGCGTTACTGACGTCAACATCTCCAAACTCCAGGACGTGAATACAATATCTAGGTTATTCCCTTTTTCAACATATTTAAGAAATTTCACGCGTTCTCGAATGTTAATTTCAATATACGGCGTCATCCATTCTACGCTACTTAGTTCGATTGTAACACCTTCCTCTTCGTTACCCGTGTCGCGTATAGCGTTCAAGTTCGTATTGCTAAATAGAGTAACCAATTCTTGTTTAGCATTTACGATAATTTGTTTATAGTCATCGGCGAATCCCAATACCATGCTCAGCGGTATGACCATTTCGTATTTCTCACCGGAGTTAATGAGCTGTTTATAATTGTCAGTGTGGTTCCACCCATACATTGTGCATGTGTTAACGTCGTTTGTTGTTAACGAGAGGTGATTCTTTATTGTAGACGTAATTCCAACATCTCGAGTCTGGTAGATTTCTACACCGTTCAGTAAGTATGCGAGTCTGTCTATCAGATTACGTTTACCGTTGCGAACTATTCCCGTAATTACGGGGTTAGTTCCATCATCTGTCTTTTTCATTGTAAAACTGAACCGCAAAGCCGATTTCGAAGGTAATGTGTATATGTCGTGATTTTGCATAGGAATTCGTATTTCTGACGGAAACTTATAAGGTCCCGCTCGAAAAGGTTCTTAGACATGTATCTCCGTATTGGTTATAGAGTCTTCATACCTTATGGGCTGCTTGACATTAAGCACGTCTTCCATTTTTATTCACCTTATATCCCAATCCACTTAGAAACAATTCGTTGCTCCGTGTTAACCACATTGGCTTCCTAATTTAACTGAGCACTTTACGTTGTCTTTTACGGCTTTTTATAGGTATTGTCTTGTGAACGGGACGGGCATATAGAGTACGGTAAACAATCCCCATTTTGGTTGCGTTACACAGATTGCATCTATTTTTATAGTACATTCTATTCACCTTTTTCAGATGTAGACGTACGGTTACCTCTTAGTTTCTAAAGTTAATAAGCTTACCGTTTCGATCGACTATACGAAAAACTATTTCGTCAACACGATTAACTATTACAGGAAAATAAATTAACGTATATGGCTTTTCAATTATTTTATATCCTAGAGCAATTGAACAAGTGAATTCGTGTATTATATTCGTAGGTTTACCGTTTAAAAACGAACCTCCGACAATATTTACGTTCACACGACACATGTTAACTGACAAAATATTGACTTGCTTTGACGATTCGTATAGTTGATTGGCTGGATACACCTTCCGTTCATATCCTAACGTAGATGCGATTGAATCATTTTGCGTGAAATCAGTATCGACATTGCTAAGCATTATACTTGCTAAAGTATTCGAATTACCGCGCAACAGGAACTTAACATTTCCAGGAACCGATCCCTTTATGAATGTTTCCAAATCTTCAAGTTCGTATGATCCAACAGGTATAACAATCCGATGTTTTTCATTACCATTGTTCAGTGTGAACGTTTGATTATGTGCATCTATATTTGGCATTGTATGTTAACGAATTCAATTATACTCATTTGTCATTCACCATCTAACTTCAAGGGTGGGAAGTAAACAGAACGCCGTTGGGACAAGTTTCCACTTAAGATAAGTGTGATTGGCATTTTACTATGCTACTGACGGTTTTAAGGAGTGCGTATCTTATTTATACACAGGAACCGTCAACATGAATGTCCACAGTCATATGTCTTCAGCAATTGCTCGGTTTCATAATTGTACATGATCTGTGTATCCGGTAAATAGTTACTTATTTATAATGGAGGACGTAGGTCTCCGTAACTGTCGTAGTAGATGTAATGACGTCCGTTCTTACTAATTGCAACTCATAGGGTCCCATCATTTTGTTTAGAATCTAAATTAATAATCATAAATTCTGAAAAGTATGGTCTCTCATGTACACACCTTGAAAGTATGGTATTTTAAGTTTTTTTTGGCATACACACGAATGTCTTTGTCTGTGAGCGCGCGTGCTGGAAGACTGTTCAGGATCGTCACCGTTTTTTCCCACGTCTTAGGTTTTTTTTTCAAAGATCCTTGACCCACTTTGTAAGGACGAAGAAACATTCCTTTTCCACCCGTGTTATTTCTTTGTGTGACTGCCCGGCTGATTGCTGAGGCCCCGCCCAAAAGCGAGTCGAGAGCGGTTATCGCATACTAGTATCCCTGGCAGGAATCCACAGTTTTTCTTCCCTAAAGTTGTTTACCAGGACCCTCTCTCTTTGTAGTACGGTATCCCATTCCTCTTTTAACGTTACCTTTTTATAACTTTTCCAACTACCCATGCCCCAAATTTTTTCCTCCAGTCGTGGTATTAGGGTTATTTATAATGTTTTCTGCTTTTCTCAGCTAAAAGCGTATCTGCAATATGACGTTTTTTTATACTGTTTGTTTGCGCGTAAGTTATGTCGTGTTGCTTGCACGCTTCGTTTAATGCTTTTATTCCCTGGTCGTAACGGGCCATACGTTTCGCAAGACGTGTACCACAGTAGTTATATTTAAGTAAATGAAGTTCAAACAGTAGATTATTAATAAGTGTGTTTAAGACTCAGCTACCTGTTTTAATGCGTCTAGCACGAGACATTATTTAAGACCATGTACGATCCTATATATATATATATATATATATATATATATATATATATGTATATACTTATACAGTTAGTACGTTGCAGTTTGTTAGTATAAAGGTTATACGGCAAGGTTAACATCTTCCAGTTACTGTAACTAAGAACGAATAAGTAACTGAATAAACACAGAACCATTGTACGCGTTTACCATCAAATATACGGTGTATAACAACTGGGCCTTCCTCTTGCGGTACAACATTTATGATAATGTCGCTTTTAGAACATTCGAATGGACTTAGGTTTGTAAACGTATATTTGTTTTCGAAAACGTCGCAACAGGAAACATTTAAGCGATTATCGACTATTCTGTCTTCAATCGAAGGAATGAAATAATTCTCATTCACTAACAAAGATAAAATAATTCACCCGAGTGAAGCATTACCGAATTCTGTGTTTATTTTTGACGATGTATAGAGTGAACCANTTACCGAGCGTTACACTTTTTCATAAGTGACTCCCAGCCGCAACCTAATTTAAGACGTTGTCACGTCAATAATTCACCCGAGTGAAGCATTACCGAATTCTGTGTTTATTTTTGACGATGTATAGAGTGAACAACAAAAGTATTTCAGTTTCGACAGACATTCTAACGTAGACTGTTTTTATCTATCGCAAAGTTATGCTAGAATTCCCAAGTATAATTTACGCAATAATGCAAACATGTTAACAAATATTTTTCAATGTGTATACTTTAAATCTACACCATATTTATAAAGAACACATTATACGTGATATGTTGTTTACCAAGTTTAAAGAAATAGGTTTATATTGTTGGAGAGACAAGATGGCTTCATTGTAATTATACCTACGCTTCCGAATATAAAGGACTTTACCATTGTGGTTTTGACAGTTTCATAATTCCTGACGAAGAATGAGTATTTCAAAATTCGGACATAGCGGTATAAGACGCTCCCATTACAGTACGTGTTTAACCAGAACTGGCGATGGAAAATATGATTTGAATAGTCATATATTGCGTAAGGTCAGCGAGCCAGTGAAAGATAACTAAGCGGTAAATAAACGATTTGTTGAAAGTTAAAACACCATAACGTTAGACGCATTGAAAACATAAACGGCGGATATACAAGACAAAATAGCAAAGTTATCTGAAGGGATTGATAATGTTTATAACAATACGACTTTAATTTCTAAGATTAAAGTGAATACGTTAAAAACAATGCAAAATATCGAGAATGGAATACACACTCATTTAGACCGATTAACGAGTGAGTTTAACGTAATGGTTAACACGATTATTAAATCACAACCTACAGAAACATTGGAAGACTGACCACGTTTTATAAGTGGTGAAATTAGTAGCAAAACGACATCTTTAGTTACTAACACAGAGTTACAAACCCAATGTGAGGATGTGAAAACTCGATTAATCGTTGTTATTAATGACTTGAGAACACGGATTGCAAGTAAAATAGATGGTGTCTTAAATAAAGTTGATAGATTAGGAAAGGCCTAGAGTAGTCAAAGTATTGTTCCGGCTAGAAAACCAGCGCATTGATTGTGTTATGTTGCCTATAAATACGTGCTGTGTATGTGAAGGATTAATGCATAATGTCTGAGTCTACTTCGGAATTACATAATGATATAACGGCGGTGAAGTGGAAGTGTTTGCTAGCAAGACGCGCTCTAATGGAATGCAATGCTTTAAATGAATACGCATTTAACCAGTTACATCCAGGTTTGATACAATACATGCGGCGATTAGTAAACTGAGTGAGATTACAACGGAAAATAAGGTGGAGAAACCTGCGAAGAAGAAACAAGTAATTGGTAAACTTTCTAAATTGACTCGAAAATATTTAGCGTTAAACACTACTTCACCTACTTGTGATACGACATATAGCGTATATCGGCACGGAAATGTTTGGTTCTTAGGGGATTCGGTAATTACTTCTTTACCAGGAGATACAATACAAGTGCGTGATTATGTAAGTGACGCAAACCAAGGTCTGCTTTAATTATTATTTAAAAATATACCGAATGGGTATTCGGATGCTGATTTGGAAAAATATCAATGACTTGCGATACGCACAAGCGCTCATTTTCGCAATAAAGATTCATCTTTCGGGAGTATTAAAGATGTGGATCACCCGAAATGAAGTTTATTAAGGGATATCGTTGGAAGTGGTTTATATAAATAAGAGGTAGGTGATAGACTTTCACATGTGAATTGGGACAGTCCTAACGAATTAGTGGATAGATTGAGATTACTTATTGCTTCTAAACACTCTGGTAATAATTCACGCACAAACGAAATAGCATTGATTATTGAAGGATCAACTGAAACCGGATATATTTATTAAAGTAAAGATGAAATTTAGTAAACTCGCTACGGAGTTGCATGCGCCGGCCAGATTTAATTTTCCTAGAAGAAAGGTTATTACGTTGGGCATGAATGATCCTTTTCAAGTTGATTTGTGTGACATTTCATTACTCTCGAAACATAATGGTGGTTTTAAGTATATTTTGACTGTGATAGACGTATATTCAAAATTTGCTTGATGTATACCAGTAAAGAATAAAACTCGACTACAAGTTAGCACTACAATGCCGTTTGTGTTAAAGGAGAGGGTCCTGCAAAATTTGCCTACTGATAAAGGGACGGAATTTTTTTTATGTTCATTTCAGGAATTTAATGTTGCGATATGGAATTATCTATTACGTCACATATTATGAAAAGAAGGCTTCGGTAGTGGAACGCTTTAACATAACTTTAAATAAGTTATTATATAAATATTTCACGTCGAATGGAACTCACATCTGGGTAAATATTCTGCCTGAAGTAATGACGTTCTATAATTCAAGGTATAACAGAATGATAAAAACAGCACCTATTAACGTGACAGACAACAGTTTGTTAAAATCTGTATATAACAATCTCAAGGTTTATGATAAGCGGAAACAGAATTTTAAAGTTGGCGATTATGTTCGTGGGTCTAAAGTAAAAGGTGTTTTTGAGGAAATAAAATGAAGTTAATTGGTTCTATGAAATATTTAAGTTTATTTCTGCAAAACACTCGTATCCTCGAGTATATTACCTCGAATAGTACTTTGGTGAACCAGTCAGAGGCGGTGTTTATGCTTACGAATTGCAAAAAGTTAGTTCGCCACATAAGTATTTAATTGAAAAAAATATTAAATGGGAAAAGAATTGATCATTGGTTAGATGGAAAGGATTCACGAAAGCTCATGATTCGTGGGCAAGTCACCGAAGTATTAATCGTTTGAAATCTGTGAAATAGATCTCCTCGGTTTCTCCCTACTCGGGGCTGACCTACTTTCTGAGAGAGTGGAGTCGGGTCAGGAAATGATTGTGATGGGGTCGCCTCGGATTTTTTTTTGCGATGCTGTTCTAAGGGTAGCATTCCGAGGTAAAAAAGAATATGTTGCTGCATGGGGCTGAAACGGAGTCACCTCTAAACGCAGGTATAGCTTGAAAAGTTATATAACAGGTAAACCACTGTTCCCACCACCGTCTTTTGTATTCGTCTGTGGTGATTGTTCGGATTTTAACCACGTCTACAGATGACTTAATGGAGGCGTTTTAGAGTTTACCTAATCTCAGTTTGGACATCGAATGGGATGATTCAGACTTTGACGCGTTGAAAGGTCATTGGCGGAGGATAAGGAAGCGCTGGATTTAAATTGAGGGCGGGATGTGGAGCCGTGTCGCCGTGCTTGCATGTTTACGCCGGAGCGGCCTATAGACTTATCTGTGCGGGCTCCCATCCCGACGGATGTCAAGCCATCCGTCCACTACCCGGCTGTCCGCTCTCCAGAGGCTGCTTTTCACATGCTGCCCGTGTCCGATCCACCTGCGCGGGCCCCCATCTCGGAAGACACCGATGTCGCCTCTTAGCGGGATGGAGACAGCAAGGAATGTCGCATCCCCCTAATGCGGGAACTGGGTGCCTTCTTGTGTTTCAACGGGGTTGGTCAACGCACGAGAACGTCATCATCACCGACATATGAATGTGTAAGTATGTCGTATGACGACGGCGAGTCGACATCATCGTCATTCTCACCCCTGGTCAAGGGCACGAACGCACTTCGTCACCATCGCAAGGAGAGTGGAGTCTGCCTGAAGTTAGGGCTGTTAGCCCTGATTTCAGGATGTCTCCGGTTGTGGGTTTACCCGCCCCCACGTCCATTCCATTACCGTTGCCTTATGTCTATAGTCCTATATCTCCACCATTACCCCCACCGCNGGGGGGGGGGGGGCTGTGGTTTTTATATGCAATATACACTATTTAGAATTTTTTTTAACTTTAAAGCTTTTTTTAATGTAAACTGTTTTTGTTGCTATTCCAAATTTATTATCTATTGTAATTTTTTTAGAGAGTTATTTTAAAACACTAAATATGACATAATTACACATTCTGTTTTTTCCGTAGTCATTTCATTATACTTCTGCGGAATTATCACATGTGAATAATATTTCTATAAGACAGTGCTTTGTGAGGATACAAGACGGTGCTTCGCGTTTATTTGCGTAGTGTAAACTTTGGTGTTTTCATATGGAAGACAGCTTTAAATAATGTTTACAGCTGCGAAGTGTTTTTTTGTGTGCGTGTTAGGGGTTCTCTGTGGTTGTATATATATTTTCAAGTAATTAATAAAAGTAAATAAAGAAAACATACTGGGTGAGTCTTTATTTAATGAAACCATCATTAATTGTATATTAAATTTTTTAATTAAATAAGATGATACATTATGTACACGTCATATCGTTTTTTATACACACATTTGCTCTTAATAATCTACACACAGCATTATGGTGTTTAACAAACACTTTTTTCTTAGTAAAGTATATTTGTGATGTACAGTATTGTTCAGTTAAATCCTTAATGCATATAAGAAGAGTACAGGAACTAACCTAAAACTTTCTACAACATGATTGAACAGATATCCAATATTTACACCATGATTACCTCAGACATAGTTATGTATAAAAAGTATAATGGATAAACGTATTGCATACACGTCATTTTATTAAACTTGCTTCAGAAGGGTTATCGTACATGAATTCACGCAAAGCTTCGCTTTTGTATTGAGAACAAAACAATGGTTTGGAACAGGTATGTCGTTCACAAGAATACCGTTTTACTAATGCATTGAGGTTAATATATACGTAGTATTTTCTGATATTGAGTAATCGAGTATCTCTATTACATAAAGATTTTAGAATTTTCTTTTGTGGTTTACCTAAGACGTATAGTGGGTATTCTGGAACAAGTTCTTCGTTTACATATTCGTATCGGTCTTCATAAGGTATGTTGCCAGATTCCCATTTAATATCGTATACTTCGTATGTCTGTAGGCGGTACAAGTTTTGTAAATCTGGTGACAGATTACGCCATTGATATGGTGCTTTAAATTAAAACACTTTTGTGGACTTATCATTGTCTGAGAATGATATAGACCAGTGATCGCCAAACCGTAGATAGCGAGCTACGAGTAGCTCGCGGGGACATTTTCGGTAGATCGCGTTAACGCTCCGGTTGGCTAGCCTTGATTCCTCCACTGAGCTGACGCTGACGACAACAACTGCTTGTTTCTCCCGCGCAACTGCCATTGTCAGCCTCACCTCAAAGTTGATTGTATACGCGTGATGGCGTGTTCAAGCAAAAAGCAAAAAACTTATCACTTTCATTCGGAATGGGAAACCGATTACTTCTTTACCCAGGTACAGGACAAATGTGTGTGTTTACTGTGCTATGCAAGTGTATCAGTTTGGAAGTAAGGGAACGTCGAACGCCACTTCAAAACCGTTCACGCAGGGATTGAAAAGGATTTCCCACTGAATTCTGCTCCAAGGAAAGAAAAGGTAAGGCAGCTAAAATCTAAACTTAATGCTCAACAATAAACTTTTTTAAAACCATTAAACAACAATAAAGCAGCAACTGAGGCGTCATTTCGAGTTTCAAATATTATTGCACAGAATAAGAAACCATACGAAGACGGTGAAATAATCAAAACTGCATTTTTAGAAGCTGCAGATGCATTATTTGATAGTTTCAAAAATAAAACTGAGATAATGTCTGCTATTAAATCTGTACCGCTTTCTGCAAATACAGTAATGAGAAGGGTTGAGGTTATGAGTTCCGACGTTACCTCATAACTTAAAACTGACTTTGATCGCTGCAGCTATTTCTCCCTGCAACTTTACGAATCGACTGATATAGTTGATACAGCGCAGTTGGTCGTTTTTGCAAGAATGTTTTTTGATAATTTCGAAATAAGAGAGGAGCTGGTAAAGATTATACCGTTAACAGGACGCACTACAGGACAGGACATATTTTTAGCAGTTAAAGATCTTATCAACTCTGAAAATATTACAATAAATTAGTTGGTGGGCTTAACAACTGATGGAGCTCCTGCGATGATATGCAGAGAGAAGGGATTCATAACCTTGTGTCGTAAAGACAACAGCTTTCCGAAATTTCTGTCTTACCATTGTGTAATACACCAGGAGTCACTGCGTGGAAAGTTTTTAAGTATGAACATTGTAATGAAAACAGTCATAAAAATAGTGAACAAAGTTAGAGCACATGCAATGCAGAGACGTTTGTTCAGAGCACTGACTGATGAACTAGATTGCCAGTATGGTGATCTACTGCTTCATACGGAAGTTCGTTGGTTGAGTAGAGGCAGAGTTTTACGTTTTCAAGAGTTGCTTCCTGCCTTAGTAGAATTTTTGAAAGAACGAGGTGAATCCTTCCGTGAACTAGAAGATCCTGTTTGGCTGCAGGATTTTTTTTTTTCTAGCAGACATCACTGAAAAGTTAAATATCTTTAACTTGCAGCTTCAAGGTAAGAATAAAGATATTGGCGTAACAATTTCAGATGCTTCTTCATTCTCAAAAAAGCTGGAACTGTGGGAAAAAAATATCATCCAAGGTGAATACAAACACTTTGTCTGTTTGAAACAAACCCTTGACAAGCAAGGGTCTTCAACGCCTCCTTACAACAGCAAACAATACGTTGAAATTATTTCAGATTTGAGAAGTGAATTCAACAAACGCTTCCAAGATTTCAAAAGGATTTCAATTGTTGCACAGTTTGTCAAATCGCCTTTTATAGAGATTGATGCTGAAGAGTTCTCTACTTCTGTCATAGAGCATTTTGATATTCAAGAAGACAATGCTGCAGTGGAGTTGGAACTGATTGATTTTCAAAATGATTTATCTGTAAAATCGCTTTCTTCAAGCTCTGAAAATATTTGGCCTCTTGTTACTTAAGAAAAATACCCAATTTTGGTCCAGGTTTGTCTCAAAGTGAAGGCAATGTTCAGCTCTACATATATGTGTGAGATTTCTTTTTCTAGCATGAAATTTATTAAAAATAAGTACAGAAACAGACTCACTGATGAACACTTGGACAACTGTATTAGAATGGCAGCCACTACCGACTCTCCCAACATTAAAAAACTTGTTGATGACAAAAAAGAGTTCCATCCTTCTCATTAAAGTTAATAAGTCTGATAAAAAATCTGTTATTACATTTGTTATTTATTACTACCTACACTTCGATTTCTTTCTTAGGTACAATTCAATTGCAGTTTCTTTTCGTTGTATACAGTTGAATTAAAATTTATTTTATATTTACTAGAAATGAAAGTTTATAGGCAATAAACAAATGTAAGATTTTTTATTTTTTAAAGTTGGTAGCTCACAGTAGGATTTAAACACGGTACGGTAGCTCAGAAGCTTCATAAGTTTGGCGACCACTGATATAGACACTTCTTTGGCAATAAATGATTGTGCTACGTCGTACGGGTTTTCAAACACTTGGACACAACAAAACATTTTTTTTAAACAACTTATAGTGACTGCACACAACAATACCTTTTTTAATAATAAAACTTACAGTAATTCTGTTGGTATTTCTGAGGTGACGGAATCATCGCCAGGCACTTCGCAAGCTTGTGCGAGGTGGATTATTTCTTCAATTTTACCTACCAAACATTCCCTTTTTGTGTGTGGATGGTGCGCGAATATATCGTTGGTCATTGCAGGTATTCCCAAGGGAGTTCTCACACAACAGGTATGAAATAATATCGGGATCATCCCGCAGCTATTGTGGCAGATAATTGTATACGTATTTTATTTCATAGGATGTGAAGTAAATGATAAAGTCTTTCGGGAAAAAACTAGTTCGTTTACAATGTCTAATATAAGTAACTTCTTACTTTTACCGTAGACTAACATCGCATAATATATGCGGGACCATTTAGAATCGCAGTTTTCACAGCAGTATTTTTTTTTTCATCGTTTGTAGGACACAATCAATTTGTATCTGTTCCCTTGAAAAGGGAGCGTTCATTAAAGGTGAATGGAGCTTCGCAGGGTTCCTTTCCCTTGTGGGTAGAATACCTCGTCCAGCTGATGGCGGGGTCCTCAGGTAATGTGGCACGCAGAGCGCGATCCGCAGTCACTCGTCGACGCACACGTGAACGAATGCCGTATGGTTGAAAGTTAAAAAATATGTTAAGAATTTATTTATTTATATTTCCGCCTTCATATAATATCACAAACGAATATGGCGGTTATTCCCCCGTGAATTTTTTTTCATCCCTACAGTGCTCCGGACGTGCCCAGCACCTCCGTGCGGTGATGGAGAGAGTTACGTTCAGTTCGCCCTCAGAAGCGTAGGCGGTCGGACTCCCTGCAGGCATGCGCTGGGCTCCCTTACCAATATTACACATTCCAAGATGGCGGACGTATATCACAAAAATTTTAGCGATACACAGCTCAGTTGCGAGTGAGCGGTGGTTGGGATAGGATCTGTACTTAGTGTGTAATTACTCTCTCGGTAGATGTGCTTACTCTCAGTGCATGCACTTATTCATTATACAATTAATCATTACGCAATTATGTCTAATTACCCTTTACGAGTCTCGAACCAAGGACTGACCATGCCCCCCCCCCCTTTTACCAAGCCCCTAACC
>NQII01000141.1:1121792-1220792 GCA_002778355.1 Clitarchus hookeri
TTTACCAAGCCCCTAACCACTCGTCTTCCAGACTTCCTCGAAAAATTTCATAGTCCTACAAATGTCGCTTGGGCGTTTTTTCCACCGAAATGGTACCCCCCACAAGCATCGGCCAATCACAGAACAACTCAGAAGGGGTGGGAGAACCCATCAGCCAACCACAACACACCTTCTAGGGGGCAAAGGGGAGGGAGATGATCTGTTTCCCAGGTTAAAAGGTGCCGGCAATTAGTGTTTCTCTCTCCGACGCCCGTTTGCAGGTTATTCAAATGGCACTTAGGCCAGTAATGACTCCCTAGCATGCTCAAATGTATGTGCTCCCCTACTGACATTTCCACGAGTCCTTCTATCACAACCATGTACAGTAGAACCTCGATTATCCGGGGTAATAGCGGGGAGGGGTAGCACGGATAATTGAAAACCACGGTTAATCGAGACACTTTTTATTTAACGAATTACATATGTACTGTAATATGGGTGTACAATGTCATGTTATAACGTTATCACTGCTTGAAATATGAAGTAATGAGTCTTTGTTTTTTGCGGTTTGAAATGGTTTTCCTTACTTCAGTTCTAATTTTTCTCAAATTCATGACGTCATGGAAGTCAACATTTTCCTGTTCGCAGAAGTTCAGGAGGTATCAACTGCTTCCATTGCTTGACTTGGCTGAATTTTTTCTTCTTCACCGCCAACATTGTCATCATTGTCATTCTCATCGTCCTCTGAATCATCCTGTTGTGTAGGTGGAGTACTGCTTGTGCTGCCATAACGAGCTGCTATGTCACTGTCACTTAGACGTTCGAATCCCTCTTCATTAACATCTTTTTGTAGCCAATCAACAATATCCTCTTTATCAACGTTAGTGAAATCTGGAATTGATGTGGCAAGCTCAAGACAAGCTTCTATATCCCCCTCTTCTATATTTTCTTCGTCATCATAACCTTGATCTAAGATTTTTGCCCACGAAAGTCTTAACGTACTTGCAAGTACGTTTTCCCAAGCCTCACATACTGCGAAAATGGCTTCTTTAATGGTCCACTTTTTCAGAAAATATTTCAATAAATAAAAATTGTAATTTTCCTGTAAAATAAAACGGAGAAAAATCTTTTTGTACCTTCTTTTCAAACAGGAAATCACGCCTTGATCCATTGGCTGGATTAAGGAAGTCACGTTAGGTGGTAGGTAGTTGACAAAAATTTGACCATCCATTGTTTTCAGGGTAGAGGCTGAGGTGTGTGAAGTGGCATTATCAAGCAGAAGAACAGCTATTTTTGGTGTCCCTTTCTCATCCAGAAATTTCGTTACAGATGGTACAAAAACGTTGAAAAACCATTCACGAAAAATAGCCTGGTTCATCCAAGCTTTTGGGTGATTGTAATAGTCACATGGAAAACATCTTATTTCTGTTCCTTTAAAAGATCTTCGTTTTTTAGCTTTCCCAATTACGGTTAATTTGAGCTTGTGTGTCCCAGTCGCATTTGAACACGTCATAATGGTCAGTCGTTCTTTGCTAGATTTGTGTCCAGGAGCTGATTTTTCAGATCGCGCAGCGAGTGATTTTGAGGGTAGCATTTTCCAGCATAGACGTGACTCATCTGCGTTGAACATTTGGTCAGGGGACAGGTTCAACGTTGAAAGCAATGAATTGAATTCCTCATTGAACAATGTTGCAGCAGTCAAGTCTCCACTCAGAGATTCGCCTTGGATGTCCAACTGTCTTATACCGTGTCGAGTTTTGAACCTAAATAACCAGCCCTGGGAAGCATTAAATTTTTCCTCAATTTTCAAATTTTCATGAAACCATTCTGCCTTTTCACGAACCATTGGCCCAGAAATCGGAATTCCTTCAGTACGCTTCTGTTTAAACCACTCAAAAAGAGCAGATTCCATGTCAGATAATGATGACTTTTTCATAGTTTTTCTCGCAGCTGATAGCTCAGAAGTGGATTCTGCAGAAGATATGAACTTGAAAATGTCATTTTTTTGCTTGATTAAGTCGCGCACGGTCTGTTCACCCACACCGAACTCATCCGCAAGTTTTTTTGCACTTTCACCACGATCTACAGCACGGTTTATAATCGATACTTTTTTCCCTAGAGAAAGCACGACACGTTTACGTTTGGCACTCATTGTTGACCGCTCGGAAGGACTATGTAAAGCGAAGGCCAGAACCAAACTGAGAAGTGTGAAATGAACAATTGAGCCGTTTGAAAAGGAAGAGAAGAGGGGACAATTTCTTAGACTAAAGTATGGCCGCTTACTAGCTAAATTCCTAGAAAATTTTAATAAAGGTTCGGCTGCATTTTTTTTCCGGTAGTACTGTGTCTCTGTCTGAAGTTTCTAGGAACTTATATACATCAAACTTCCTGCTTACTCGCCTATGCCTTGCCTTTGTACCTGTACGTTTTTTTAGAATTGAACCCCTTACAAAAACAAAAAAAAAAAAAAATTCTCCCGGAATAGTGAGCACGGTTAATCGCGAACACGGATAATCGAGACACGGTTAATCGAGGTTCTACTGTATTCACTAAATTAAAACTTATTACAGACCACAAAGACACAATATATGTATATGATTATCTAACAGGTATCTTTCTAATAGAGATCTCCCTGGTAGTATGGTGGTTATCGTTTTATTCTTCTAGCGAAATTGGGCTAGGCCCATGCAGGTAGATTTTTTTTCAGAAGGCGCTCCAACTAAAAGTAAGTTATATGTAGTTTAAAAGTTTATCCTTTGACTAATCCCTTACCTTTTCTTCTGCCTTTTGCTGAGAGATCGTTGTAAGAGTCGGAAGATGGAAAATGAAACGTTGGTCTAAGACCACCACCAATTCCTTGGCGAAAACATGTACAAATCTTCAATAGGTGAATTTCGAGACAACAAATGCACCAAGTACGACATAAATATTATCATGTGACTGCAGAGTGACAATAAAGTTTTAATTGCCAGGATTGTCTTTCGAACCCATTGTTCAGTATTGTTGAATATAATCACTCTGTTAAGGAAGACTCACATGTTCACAAATCACGTTGACGGGACAGAGGAGGTCCAGTAGATTTCAGCTGCAGTTATTCACTTTCACATGTGACCAGAACTTCTGTGTTTTCTGCATATCCATAATTTCAAGCTTTGTTTGGGTTTCTCCTAAAAATTAATCTGGGAACAGAGTTTTCGTTTCTTACAAGTTGTTTGCATTAAGAAGATTCTGAGATTTCCTACAAGTGTATTTCATTTTCCTTTACCCGTCATATGATTTATAAGCCTAACCTCAATGCAAAATCTGCAACAGTAGTTATTTTGATCGCCTTGAGGCCACGCATAGAGTTGTGGGTAATACCGGCGTTGTCTGCGTGTAAAAAGTTGAGGATAAGCGGATAACGCAGAAGCGGCAAGTAACTTTCTGATCGGTTGTTGATACTGTCTGCTCTGTGTGATATGCAAACGTGTGAGTCTATCTTTAGACATCACGCGAGTACTCGGTGGTCGAGCGTCAATATCGTATGGCGAAGTCACGCATGGCGAGGCCAGGCTGGTGACATGTCGAGCCAGCATCTGGCGCGACTCCTAAGTTACGATCATCGTGTTGGTACAACATGGTTCACAGCTCATTAGAACAAGGTATCTTCACCTTCTGTGTGATGTTGAGCGCTGAGCGGACAAGGGAGCATACAAGGAAAGAGTTGCAACTCAGCAAAACAACGTGAGAACCTTACCTTATTAATTTGTTTGCCGGAGTAGGTTCTACTGTACTGCCAACGTTTGTACACAGAGTAAACTATAAATGATTACTTTATTAGGGCAGACAACGCTCATAAAGTCTCCAGCCCATATTATATTTTTAAGACTGGCATGCGTTTTCTGGGCAATATTATTGACTAGGAAGCTTATTTGCAGTTATTTCATACCACAAATGCACGAGAGAGAACGAGAATAATAATCATTACAATGAAATACTACTTTATATACCTTTTCATTTAAATATTCATGAAAATTCGCGTGATAGGAAATAATCGACATGAAAGTCACATAGACAAAGAATTCTATAATACAACTATCGAAATGGGGAAAAAATGTAACAAAGCCCGTGTTTATATAATATCTAAAAGAGAAAAATTACTTTATCGTTTATCGTACTAGGGTGATAAAAAAATTAAGGTAACAAGAGCTCTCATGGACAAACTTTATTCCATAAGCAGATGTACCGATACACAGTAGTACTATGACATTGGTACACATTACTTTTCAACATAGTCACCATGCTTGTGTAGTTCCAACTGTACACCAATCTACTTCCAATCCCCGAAGCCACATAATGATAACTTGCTGAACTTCTGCATCGGTTGTGTATTGCCTACCATCACACCAGTGGCTGAGTGTGGTATAGGGTTGTCGTGCAACAACAAGACGCCTTTTACAAGAAGCCCGGGTCGTTTTCTGCGAATTGCCTCCTGCAACCTCCTTTGGCCGTATGCATTGTCGCCCGCTCCCCTGCTGATGAAATCAACCAGAAGCACACATTTGTTGTTCCAAAAGACCGTCGCCATAACTTTCTTCGCGTTGTCACCCATGTTTCATCCCCTGTACCGAAACGATGCAGGATTTGCACTCCTTCCTCATGAAACCGCATCAAGTGCATGAGAGACAATCCCGCCCTCGTGACTTTATAACCTTCTGTGAGTTTTCTTGGCAACCATCGTGAGCATGTCTTTCGCTAGTCCTGTTGCTTAGAAATATCACCAAGTCGAGTGCGACGATTGTTCTGAATCATACCTAAGATATGGCACACATTGTCATCGGTGGCGGACTTGCTTCGCCGACCAGATAGTTTCTCATTTTGCAAATCTGTTCTGCCATTATTAAACTATGTATACCAAACCCACGCCTGTTTCCGTGACACGACATTAACACCGTACACTTCAACAAGTTGACGATGAATTTCTGCTGGTGACACATAAGCCTGATCACACTACGCACTTCCACGTTTGATCATGTTTCCGTGATCTCAGTCATCTTACAACTGATGCTGCGGGGATCAGACGAAACGTATGCGCCATCTAACTACTGTGCAATAAAGCTGTGGTCTGCTGCATCCAGGTGGAAAATTCTAACAAGAGGAGGAATATGATACTCGTGAGAGCTCTTGTTACCTTATTTTTTAAAATCACTCTCGTATATTTACGCGTTGCGCATGAAGTAAGTATTCTGTTTAAATATGCAACAAGTTTTTTTTAATGTGAAAGTTGTTAAGACCATAGAACCTCGATTTCTATTACCTTCGGTAAGGATTAGTTTTCCCTACTCGATTTACTGGGACCTGGAGTGGACTCGATGCTGTACATTGCATTTTGTAGGCTGTAATCACCCAACGAGGTGGCGTTAGCTGTGCCGCGTTGCGCAGGTGCACAGAGCGAAGCATGACCTGTGCAGGCGGTGATGTCACCGCAGCCGGGCCCCGCACAGTGCACGGAGACACTTGCATACAGCTGCACTACTCTCTGTCTCATGTAACTTGATTTTGACAGTTCGACGAAAGTAGCGCCAATGTTTACTTTTCGTTTATGTATCCTTTCGCCATCACCTGGTGCGTCAAGTGGAGGCTGTAATTTTTATTAATACACTGTCAGCTAATCCAGTTCGAGTTGTAAATATGAGGAATAACGTAAAAATTGCTTAAAAACTATTCATGCATATTCCACTTTCTTCATTTTATTAATACAATATAGTAAAAACACGGAAACAAGGAAATTGGTTTTCGGGAGAACAATATGGCGTATAATTTACGTAGACGAACTATTACCGGCCGAGTAGAAATTACTAGTACTCAAAATCGATGTACACAAAATACATGTTACTTTAAAAATTATGCAGAGCTCGCGCAACAGTAAAAACTATTGGTATCTGTTCGTAAATGTGTTATACATCACACACGAAAGTTATTCTTTTCTGGCTGGCAATGCTTCGAGAAAGAGCGAACAGACGGCGCTCACGGCATGACAGCGCGAGGTGTGAGTCGTTTGCGTTGCTCAACAGATAGCAGCACGGCCTGCCTTTTGATCTCGTTTTTTTTTAAGTTGACTGTTCTTCTATTACTGGCTCGGGACGACACGAATTTAAAATATATTTCGCCGAATTATTATTTTAAAAAATCAACTATATAATGCAATACCTCTGTATGCTTTTGGAATTAATATCAAGCACTTATGGAAAGCATGGTTGGAGATGTGAAAAAGGTTTTGAAGTTGCATTTCATTTGTATACGGATCGTTTTATTGTACATTTCATTTTGAACACATATACATCACTACTTTATCACGAAGTTTAATTTGTAACACTAAAAACCACTGTTCTGGTACCACATAAAATAAAATGTATTAATTAATCTAGGAACTCTTTCTTATCGCGTATTTTCTACTTGTCTGATGCGCGTCGGCAGTGCACCCAGAATAGCCAATGTATTATTAACTTTTGTTCGTTCGTGCATCAGTTGATACAGGATTTTGTAAATGGCACTTTGTTTGTTTCGTATACATCAAATTGCCACTCACTGACTGTCAGAATCTCGCCAACTTATACACTGAAGAGCCAAAAAAACTGGTACACCTGCGTAATATCGTGTAGGGCCCCCGTGAGTACGCAGAAGTGCCGCAAGACGACGTGGCATGGACTCGACTAATGTCTGAAGGTATGCAGGAGGCAATTCACACCATGAATCTTGCAGAGTAGTCCACAAATACATAGGAGTGCGAGGCGGCGGAGATCTCTTCTCAGCACGTTGCAAGGCATCCCAGATATGCTCAATAATGTTCATGTCTGGTGATTTAGGTGGCCAATGGAAGTGTCTAAAGTCAGAAGAGTGTTCCTGGAGCCACTCGGTAGCAACTCTCGACGTGTGGGGTGTCGCATTGTCCTGCTGGAATTGTCCACGTCCGTCGGAATGCACAATGGACATGAATGGGTGCAGGTGATCGGACAGGATGCTTACGTATCTGTCACCTGTCAGAGTCGTATCTAGACGTATCAGGGGTCCCATTTCACGCCAACTGCACACGCCTCATACCATGACAGAGCCTCCACCAGCTTGAACAGTCCCCTGTTGACATGTAGGGTCCATGGATTCATGAGGATGTCTCCATACCCGTACACGTACATCCGCGCGATACAATTGGAAACGAGACTCGTTAGACCAGGCAACGTGTTTCCAGTCATCAACAGTCCAACGGCGGTATTGGCGTGCCCAGACGAGGCGTAAAACTTTGTGTCGTGCAGTCAACAACGGTACACTAGTGGGCCTTCGGCCCCGAAAGCCCATATAAATGATGGTCCGTTGAATAGTTCACACACTGGCACTTGTTGATGTCCCAGCATTGAAATCTGCGCCAATTTGAGAAAGGGTTGCACGTCTGTCACGTTTAATGATTCTCGTCAGTCATCGTTTGTCCCGTTCGTTCACGATCTTTTTCCGGCCGCAGCGATGTCGAAGATTTCATGTTTTACCAGATTCCCGATATTCACGGTACACTCGTGAATTGGTCGTACGCGAAAATCCAAATTTTAGCGCTACCTCTGAGATGCTATGTCCCATCTCTCGTGCGCCGACTATAAAACCACGTTCAGACTCACTGAAATCTTGATAACGTGTGATTGTAGCAGCAGTAACCGATCTAGCAACTTTGTCAGACGCTTGTTGTCTTATATAGGCGCTGCCGACCGCATCGCGTTACTCTGATTGGTTCCATACCTCTGTTATTTGCATACGAACGCCTATACCAGTTTTGTTTTGGCTCTCCAGTATATGAGACAGACCATACCTGCGTCGTAGCAGACTTCAAGCAATCAGGCTCTCTTCCTTTGTTTACATTGCGGAACTAAAATGCAACGTGAACCTCA
Organism: Clitarchus hookeri; assembly: GCA_002778355.1. NCBI lineage: Eukaryota > Metazoa > Arthropoda > Insecta > Phasmatodea > Phasmatidae > Clitarchus > Clitarchus hookeri. Next base: position 1,129,682 of record NQII01000141.1, read on the forward strand.
TGGACTTGCCAGGTTTGAAGGAAGGGGTTACATGTTAATGTGTGTTGAATTGTTTTAAATTAACATTTAGTTATACACAATACAACGTGTTAGCAGAAAAGTAGAAAGAAAAAAACCTTTAAAAAATGATTATGTTGTCTGTAAAACAAGCACATTTCTTTTTAACGGCAAAACTTTTCTTAAATACGTATTTGTTCCCCTCCACCCCCCCTCCCACTACTCTCCCCATTGCAGACTCCACTTACAACCCACATAACTAATGCCGAATGGTTTCATGTGGCAGCCTGATATTTTTTGCTCTATATTAATGATGATAAAATATGCACAATATGTGTGCCCTGGTATTAAGGTAGTAGCTGATTCATTGTTGGTTAATTAATTGCGAGGAAACCCTAATGAGCTAATTTTTAAGAAGAATTTCAGTTGCACAAATATTGTCTACCTTCTTTCACTCAAACCCACAGAAACACAGCTTGAATGAAGCAGGTTCCACGCTGTTGTAAGCGATCCACCCAAACATAACTCCAAGGGCATAGTGCACGTATTTTAGTGGTAGCCAGAGCTAGAATAAAGTGTAAGTTACAACTCCATTATATTGTCATTTTCACGTAAACCACCATTCTAGTGATGTTCACAATCAAGTCAAAAAATCAGGTGCCATTATAATGTGTGTTTAATATGGCCCATAATACTGTGTAAATAATAATAATAAAAGGACGCAACCTCTGTGTATAAATATTTTTTGCTAACATGCAAAATTCATGTCCTTAGTGATAATTATCTATTTAATATTTATGTTAATTTGTTAAATTTATTTTTAATTTTGCTGTTTCGTTGGTGTATCGAGCACATTTGGTCCAATTTGCATTCTGGAGGCTGCAAACCCTGTCCCATGATGGCTTCACCAAGGGTGAATTTTCAAGATGATATTCCATACTCACTCCAGGTCACCGGTAATCTGTTACTTTGCGCCATTAATTTTCCATTTTTGAAATAAAAAGCCCGCTGAAAACGGAAGTCTACTGTAGTGCCTATAGTTCTCGTTTTTGGTCCTGAATGTAGCTACCGCAAAACAGAGCGATGCGCTCACCGCCACCTACTCTCGAAGTCTTTCCGGCTCACAAGTGATAATTAAGCTGCCAGATGTCACGACTTTTTACACAGCTTCATGGAGGCGCATTATTTCATTGACGTCGTGAGTCATCCCGCAGAACAGGAGTCACGTAAACGATAACTGCGGAAAGGAGTCGTGGACTGTGGTAAGCAGCCTCGTCTGGCAAAACACGCCGTGTGTCGTGCCATGGAGTAATGTCAAACACGATATGCATATATCGTAAAGTGAGCACTTTTGAAAGACCTCTCACTTGGAATAATAGTCAATAAATATATTTTATTTAGCCTTAGACGTTAACTTCTGAGTGCGGTGGAATAAACACACTGTCTCTATTAGTTACATGACAATATATATTTTAAAAAGGTGGTTTAAGGATAAAAAATGACTGAAAGGAAAAAGTAACTAGAGCCTCAAAAGTGCTAACTTTACCGTGAATAGCCTATACCCCTACTGGATACCTTTTTCCTGAAGGAATCAGCATTCAGGGGTCTTTTGAAAACGGACGTTGCTCCAAATCCTGTGATTTCGACGAAAGATGTTTGTTCATTTCTGACCTGTATATGTGAGAAGCTTACGGATCGGCGACAATTATGCCTTAAAGGCGCCCACAGTGCTGGGAAGAAGTTTATATCTGGGTTTTGCTGCAACCTCCGTCCGTCGTCGACGCGAGTGACAACTGTAACATGGTTTCGTACCTATACCTCTCCACATTGTCAATGCCTACGACGGGAACGAATGCTGCACTCGTCAACTCATCACAAGGTGCAACAGTGAATGTGGCTTCGCCTCCCACGATGCACCGCAATATTTCCATTACATCATGGACAGACACATAGGTAGTTGGGTTAATTTTTTTGAACTTACTTTGATAGAGGTCGTGGTGAGTGGCAGATCGTTGCAGCAGGTGATGGTATCTGGCATAAATATTATGGAGACGTCGGTCGTGTGCCAGCAGAAGCAATATCGAGTTCTTCAGATAGTGCACGTGCAACAACAGCACCGCCATCGCCATCTTCAGGCATGGTGTCGACAGCGCCATCGACTTCTTTGGTTGAGGTATCTTCAGTGGGGTTGATTGCAACTTCGGAAGAACTGACCGCACCATTTCTTACTGCAACATCTGTTTCTTCGACTGTTCAATCCAGTTATTTGGCTGACCTGTCTCCTGCAGAGTTGGGACATCACCTGTATCGTCACCACCAGAGAAAACTTATCCCTGCAGCTATTGCGACAAGGTATTTTCGCACCAACACACCGCACGGCACCATGAATCTAGTGGCTCTATAAACAATCCCAACCACATTTAATATCTGTGCTTACAGTGTGGGTCAGTTTCATACCGCAGCGATACTTACTGTAAACATGTAAGGTCATGCAAAGTTAAACTGTCGGTCTCATCGATGCCTCAGTGCCGGATCTACAACAGAGAATTCTTGCGGCCTCCGTCGGTGGAGTGGTGGACTGTGATTTCGATCATATGGTTCCACTACCAAAATCTGCTGCGACCAGTATGAACGACGAACCTGGCACCTTATCACCAGGAGCAATATCTCTTTCCACGGAGACATCTTCATCCATGGTTCCTGCTCCTTCCAACTTGATGACAGCCAAACCATCTGGGACTGCTAGTGTATCATCTCCGGAACTTCCAGTGGCATATCGGTGTCGCTTCTGCTGCAAGGACTTCGCCTTCAAACTTACTACACGGTGGCTCGAAGTTCACGAGTGGCCGAATAATTGGTTTCATAATTAACGAATTAGAACTTATGGTGATGTTTATATGGATGCAGACGAATATAAATTATTTTGTAGTAATAAATTTGAAAAAAAAATATAATTGTATTATTTTAACCATAAATATTTTTTTCCCTTGTTACAAACTAATTTTGATAAAAAAACACTATGATGCAAATATTATTTTTTAATTTAATAATCACTATGTCTATAAATGGTCGCGCGGATTTCCTGGAGCTATAAATGGTGCTTGAAAACTGAATTCCATGAACCTGACCCTAAGAAATCGCAAATTATAATCGCATACTAACTAATATTATAAATGCGAAAGTGTTTGTTTGTTTGTTTGTCCTTTCACGTCGCAACGAAGCAACGGATCGACATGATTTTTTGTACAGAGATAGTTAGAGGGCCGGGAGGTGACATACGCTACTTTTTATCCCGAAAAATATCTCATTCCTTCAGGAAAAATGTTTTAGTAAAAAAAGCGCGTGGGGTACAATCCTGCGTCAATGTAAGTTGTTAGTGTGTGACGACGTCGCAACTGAGGAACGGATCGACGTGATTTTTTGCACAGAGATAGTTGGAGGGCCGAGAAGTGACATAGGCTACTTTTTATCCCGACAAAATATCTCATTCCTTCGGGGAAATTCTTATTGGAAAATGAAAAAGTACACAAACGGATTAACAATGCAACGTCGCAACCGAACAACAGATCGACGTAATTTCTTCCACAGAAATAGTTGGAGGGCTGAAAGGTGATACTGGCTACTTTTTATCGTGAGAGAGTATCTCAAAAACGTACAAACGATAATAGTGAATCAAGACAGAAAAAAATTTGCCGCCAGCGCGCTGTCTTACAATATGCTGTCTAAACCGTTAAAGATGGAACAATATCACGTAGTAGAGAATTGTGTAGAGTAGTGTTTTTACCATTTATTTCACCGAGACGTTGAGTTTTATAATATTTATAGAAGATAAACACTACGTAAAATTAAACTTTATTTAAAAAAAAAACCTAAACAATAATTCTGTAGTCCATGCGAGTGGAGCCGCGGGCACATGCAAAAATGTGAGCAGACGGTGGTTTAAGATACAGACCCAACTGAAAAAATACAGGCTCTATGATACATCGCTTACCTTTACACGTAGGTGGAGATTTTGGCAAGGGGCGAGGGCGGTAATGTAACTGACAGTCCGAGAAGGGGAGGAGGGTGGGAAAGGTTGGTGATTTATGAGAGGGGGAGAACGGGGTCGATAGATGATGAGGGGGGAGTGAAGGTGTTGAGGGTTGTCCGTGACGAGGATGTCGGGGTGTTGGGAGGGGGGGGTGAGGATTAATGATTGTAGTTGTGGAGGGGGAGAGAGGTGGTGAGAGAATCGGTGTTGGTGTGTGGTTAGGGGATTGAAGGTGGCGTGTGCGAATTTTTACAAAATTTTTTGTTCATAGGTTTTTGCGATGGAGGAGTGTTAGTAAGGTGGGTGATGGTATGGAATTTTGATTATTGGGGGGAAGGTTGGTGGTCCTGACAATGGGTTACGTAATCGATAAATCACGATCGTATGCACCTTGAAACGCGAGTTCGGGTGATATATAACACTTAATACTTACGCCTTTAAATTTTTTAATAATAAATAATTTTTAAATTTAAAAAAAATTTATAATTTTATTTTTTTGCGGGAGGAGGGGGGATTAATACGTCCCCCGATGCACTGGGAACCAAAGTGGGGGGCCGAAATTATTTAATTCTTTTTAAAATCGTTTCTAGGCAACATTACTCGACTGCATTTTTTTTTATTTCCTTGAAAAATTGAATTACGATCTACAGGTACACTATAAAACGATATAATTATTAACAATCCAAGGTGGCAAGCCAATACCTTTTAATTTTTATTAAAATCGTTTTAATTAAAATATTTTTATTAAAATAATTTCTAGGGATGACGGGGGACGGACATCCGACCTGGCATCGAGCCCTAGCTGTGACGCCTACAAATATGGCACAGGCACCAACCAATATGGCTGACGGTTGCACCTACCAAGATGGAGGACAACTCCTACCCCATATTCCTGAGCCCTGTGTCCCCGAAAGAAGATAATCACACTACTTGGTAGGTATCCCGGACAAGTTGTGCACTACAGTGACTGCAGTTCAGGAGCTGACGGCAAAAATTGATCCAAACGTTGCCCAGATACAGGTCAAACCTATGTAATTTTTGTGTGAAATAGTTATTCTTATACCAAAAAAACGATCGAGAAGAGGTCATTAGTGACATTTCACTGAAATCATTTGAATGGGAAGAAATTGTATATAATTCAATAGACATGGTGGTAAATACAGACGAAGCAGTTCATTACCCAGTGGAATTTTTGAACACTCTAAATCCACCGGGTCTCCGATACCATACGCATATACTGCGTGTGAGCACACCTGTTATACTGTATCTTCCACCAAAAGTGTGCTTCCCGATGACGATAATTAAGTCTCAGGGGCAAACTCTCAAATTCGCAGTAGTTTACTTGAGACAAGAGTGTTTCTCCCACAGTTGGAGGCGCACTCGCGTGTAAGCTCACTCCTCAGCCTGATTGTTTCTGTGCCACCCTCTAAAATGGTAAAGGATATTGTTTTACAAAAAGTATTGCAAAAAGTCTAACTTACGTGTTGACATGGCCGATTACTAATAATTCCGAACTTAACAGTCACAATGCTCTTATTTTTGTACTTGCATTTAATTCCACTTTCTAGATTATAATATGTATTCTATTTTAAAGACATGCTTACTATTTAAAATAATATTGTAAAGAAAACACGAATTCCACACGGGCAGCCGCAGGCAAAAGCTAATATTACATATTTAATACATGTGTGTTTTAATTTATCATTTTTGGCTTTCAACAACTTTGCAAGCATTAATTTTATAGCATGTTGTGCGATGGCCACCAGCTGATTTAATACTTGCAATTTGCTTTTAGACCTAAAACCGAGAGTTCGGTGACTTTCAAAGCATTTCTAATGGTTTTCAAAGCGCGATGGAAAAACGTTAGAATTTGTAGGACATGAGATCAAGAGGGATAAACGTCTCGGACATTAATGTCTTCGGTGATTATTTCGTATTGCGTATCCAAATCACCAAAAAAACATTACATTACGTATCCAATGATACATAAAATCCACCCAAAAAGTCGTCTATTTCGTATCCAAACTAAGTCCTTAGAAGGCCAAAACAAATGCAAAATTTCTTCCTGTGTATCCAGCCTGCCTATAATTACCTGCTTTTTACCAAAAGTTTCTTTGTGCGTATCCACATGAAAAACGACCCGAATTTAAAAGTGGTCGGGTTGCATATCCAAAATGACAGGTGGAAATTGCCACCAAGCCTCATTTGTTCCGATTCGCGTATTCATTTATCTTTTAAAAACATTTATAAAAATACCTAATTGTTTCCTGTGGCGTATCCAAACTGAAAACGGAACAATTGGTTACTTTACCAAAAGTTTCTTTGTGCGTATCTACATGAAAAACGACTTGAATTGAAAAGTGGTGGGTTTGCATATCCAAGACGACAGGTGGAAATTGCCACAAAACTTCATTTGTTCCGATTCACGTATTCATTTATCTTTTAAAAACATTTATAAAAATACCTAATTATTTCCTGTGGCGTATCCAAACTGAAAACGGAACAATTGGTTACTTTACCAAAAGTTTCTTTGTGCGTATCTACATGAAAAACGACTTGTTGCTAAAATTTTCCTATTGAATAACTTAAAAAAGAAGGATTAATTTAGATTTTAAATCCAAAACCAATAACCAGCTAGCAGTGAGTGATTATAATTAATACATTTCATATATCAATGCCTTGGAATCACGAGAGTTTATGCAGGGATGTTTCATTTTGTTTGTTTTTATGAAAGTTGTAGAATTGAGTGTATCCCCAAGGTTTCCATAAGATTTTAAATTGACCCAAACAGCTACTCATTGTCATTTTAAACAGACATTACACACAGCCAGTCAATCACATTTTAAATTTAAATGTGCTATTGTCATTTTAACATTTTGTTTATTCTGATGATAGTTCTCTAAACTAAACCAGTTGTGAGATTCTCAGTCGGGTATGAAAAAAGTTATCAAGAGTTGTGAGATAGGTGGTATTTTTTGTGTTGTTATGGAGACAATATATATTGGCAAGGGAGGAACGATTCGTTACTTCCTCTTACTACCAAACAAAAGATCAAAAGTCATAAACTGAGGCAAACAGCAAAACTACTTTAAACACTTTAAAAAAGTTTACTGGAAATTGGTAATTTTTTACCCGCTAATTTCTCGGGGGGCGATCCCATTGCGGAAAGTGATTTGTTTAAAATTTCGGTAATTATGGCGTATTGTGTATCCAACAACGATTCAATTACATTTTAAATCCAAAACCAATAACCAGCTAGTGAAATGAGTTGTGTAAATAATAATGAATTTAAAAAAAAAATCAAGACATAAAGTCTTCACTGGCTTACACTGAGGGATTATAATTTATGCATTTCATGTATTAATTTCTTGGAATCATGAGTTTGTGTAGGGATCTTTCGTTTTGTTCTTGTTATTTGAAAGGTGAAGCAACTGCAAGGTGCCCACAAATGTTAGTGTGTCACAAGAGACAGGCTGGGAAAACTGCTATATGATTCACCTCTCTTTGCAGCTGCGAGATTAAGTTTTGTTTGCTTTATTTGAAAGTTGTCTAGAATTTATAGCCCCCCCCCTAACTCCATGGCCATTACACCTCTCTACACTCGAGATTCAATCGGGTTGGTGATATCAAAAAAAAAAATATCTACTTTTGTTTTATCCATTTTTTTTCCGATGATTTGCTTATAAGCTCGGCCTGGACTCGATGTGGTCAGTACAACGGTGGCGCATCATATGACAACATCTACCCACGTATACCAAGACATGGATCAACAGATTAATAAAAGGTACTCTTACCAACATAAGTAATGTATACATTTTTTCTTTATTTTAAGCGAGGTTATTTTCATAACTATAATCGACTAGTATTGGTGGTTCACGATGGTTTTGTGTTTCAGGTCAATGATGTACGAGGACCCAGATGACCCGTTCATTCAGTGCCCTCTTAACCGAGCGCATATGATTTTGCGCTCGAGAATGGGGAAGCATTTGTACAAATGTAGGGCATCTGTGGAGAGAGAAACCTCGCCCCCCCCTCCACCACCGTCCTCTTCTGAAGAAAATTGGGACGATGGGCCGTATGTGACATACGACCCATCGTCAAAAATTAGGAGTTCAAAAGAACTCATCATCAGAAAGCCAAAGTGAGTGTTTGTAGCGGCCGATCGTGTCACATTACCCAGGTGGAAAAAAAAATCTGTACATAAAATTGAATTTGTTTTTGTTTTCAGAAAGAAATAGTAATTAGAAGATACACCGAGGAAGCAGCGAGGCAAGAATTTGATCTATGTATTTAAAAATGAAAAATATAATATATATATACACTTTTTATTTATCTGTTTATTTATTTATATAAAGTTACCTCTACCACTTTAATTTGAAATGAGCCATTGTAATTTTAAGCTAAACCAGTTATGATGATGATTCTCTAAACTAAACCAATTGTGAGATTTGTAGTTAGGTACAAAAAATTGAATATATACCAAACAACAAGCTACAAAAAATTGAATATATACCAAACAACAAGCTATTCAAACAATTCAAACACTTTAAAACTAAACCAATTAATTCATTTTAAACTTTACTTTAAATTGGCACACACACACTTTAAATAGACACCACATTTACAGTGAGATGTGCAGTCAACAGAGCTACCTAATAGAACCTCTCAGTGCAGAGAGCGTGCAGGGAATTAAACGAGGTACGAACGCAATGTGCTCCTATCAGACGATTTCCCCTTGATCAAAGTCCATGATAAGGAATCGTATATATAAGGAGCATAATTATACGATATAAATTTCAGTATGACTTCATGGGAAGAGATTCCAATCTTGTTAGTTGAGAAGACACATCCAAAGGCAATAGAACCAAAATATGCAACTGGTGGTTCTGCAGGTGGTGATCTTCATGCAGTAGAAGATTACAGTTTAGCTCCAGGTGAATTTTATCCTATACCATTAGGATTGAAGATTCAATATCCTCCTGGGCATTTTGGATATATGACTACAAGAACATCAACTGGAAGAAGAGGTTTATTACTTTACGCTGGTGTATGTGACACTGATTATACAGGTGAATTACATGTTTGCGCCTTTAATCCTACTAGTACTCCTATTAATATCCGTACTGGTGAGCGTATCGCTCAACTTTTGGTACTACCTTATACCAAACCCATTGTGACAGTAGTGTCGTCAATTGATTTTGGTAAATCTGAACGTGGAACTGGCGGATTTGGATCAACCGGACGCTTTTCTCTCTAAGAATATATTTCATTTAATATCGAAGGAGGTACGGTATATTGCTACCGCGGCCTCCGTACAGTGGTTCACAAGGGCTATATTCAAACACTTTGAACTGATGCAAATCTCAAGTCATTTTAAACTCTGCACAAAGACCTCACTCTTACTACACATAACAAGCCAATCTCACTTTAATTTTAAATGAACTATTGTCACAGACACCCCCCCCCCACACACATACACATACACACACACATTAAATAGACACCACATAAAATTCACTCATCCTTACTTGTATCTGATAATGAAAAAAAATAATAATATCTACTTTTGTTTTATCCATTTATTTTCCGATGACTCGCTTATAAGCTTCGGCATGAACGTCGATGCACCATAGTTATACTGATTGTATCAAGCCAATATGTCAACTTCTACCAAGTGCACCTTGTGCTTTGGAGGGTATGAACAGTGCTATCACTGTGATTGGAATGAAATAGTACCAAGGTTTCCTCGTCAACCTCACCCAAGGCTATGGTGCGATTCGATGAGGGCCAAAAAATATGGGATTGAATTGCCAAAAGAGAGCGATGCAGTGATGGGCTGCAATGCTTGTAGGCAAATGGGTAATGTTTTTTTTAATACGCTCCAACCTACAGTGAAGAAGTAAACCGCACCCGGCTCGAACTTGGATACTCCAAACGGAACTCGGCGAGATGGGTACTCTTCCAGGACTCCTAGACATCACCCTTTAACGGCCAGGGCTTCTAGACATCACCCTTTCGTGGCTCGGGATGTGACAACATAACTGAAGATTACCTACTGCTGGATGTAGGCAGTGTACAGCAGTTAAAAAAAATGGACATCCAGCTAATCTATCCTAGAGTCTCCAACTTTGATTCGTCTATCTCGACTATTTTGCCAGGCCCGCCGATTCTTTTCCTGTAAGTTAACACCCAGTCTATGCACACTTGGCGGCAGAAATTTGACCAGGCGACGACTGTCTTGCCCGAGCACTTAAGTTCGTTTACTATAGTCTGCTGTCGGGGATACTTGATCAGGCACCACAATAAACACAACTCGATGATCTTGCCCGGCGACAAATTTGAATCTCCCACGAAACTGCCCTGTCTTGCCGACACTTTAAAATTGCATTTTGTGCCATTCTCCATGCGCTGTCGACACCAGTAAAACAAACCTCGATTGTCCACGAGCTTGGCTTCGCCTTTTCTGCATCGTCTACATGGTATTGACGGTTTAAGGATGTCATGCTCGATGAGGAATGTGTTTACGTCCGGTGAGAAGTAAATCAATTTCCGAGCGTTCAACATGGTGATTTTACACCCCTCACACACCATTGTATGTTTTCCTAATTGAAAACTTTAAGGTTTTAAGTAAAAACACACTTGGATACGCTAAACGGAACAATTGACTTGAACTTGGATACGTTAAACGGAATTCGACCGGATACGCAATAGTACACTGACTTGAAAAGTAAATAATTTGAGTGGATACTCGATAGTGCACTCGCAGGTTTCCTATGGTTTTACCATAAGAGTACGCAATACGGAACAATCACCATGTCTTCAGCTCATGATAAAAATTCCCAGCCACAAAGTGACACCGTGTAAGACTGGGGTTCCCCAGTTTGACCGAGAGGACATAAAAGTTTATCAACTGAAAGTTTTTCGTGTACTCATCGTGAGTATTCAATAATCGACCTCAATCACAATATTGAACTCTTTGATTTATTACTGATGTCACACTCAACATAATGCTAAGGTTTTAAAAATTTTAATAAGTTAATTGTAACATATTAAACATTAATATTTCAAAAATTATTATTAAGTACTGTATGGTTAGGTTAACAGTTAGAGAACTACGGTGACATTTTCGAAATGTTAGCTCTTAAAAGTTAATTTCCGAAAGAAACGGAAGAATCTGACCGACACGGTGAGAGAAAGCGAGCATAATGTATAACTTTAGTGTTTGAAATAGCGTTTCCACTCGTGAAGCGTGGCGCCATGCATGTTTCTCTAAAATAACGGCTGCCGTGATCACGGGACGCGCTGGAAGAAGGGCGTACGTCACGAGCAGCGCCGCAGCTCAGCTGAACAATCTACAGAGCACAGTCTCGTAGCATTAGCTCGACTCAAACAATGTTCTTGGTGTGCAGCGTTTAGATAGAACATGTCTTTATTCGTGATGCAAGTACCGCTAACTGCTTATGGTCGCAGGCTGGTCACAAGCATAACCTACACGATAACAAACATTTTCAATCCCTCCGTGGTGAGCAAACAGCCTATAGACCTTTGGACTACATAATCATACCTAATGCGTATTTCTTTTTTTTCAGTTACTTTTACTTTGATATTAAACTGTTTTCATGTAGACGTGAATCATTCTGTAGAACTAACTAATTCGATTTAGGTATACAATAATTCATTAGTGTGAAATTAAAAGTGGAGTAATATTTAGTCTTCGAAATTTTTTTATTATACGTTAATGAAATCTATAATGTAGGAATAAATCAAGAAATCTACTAGAAAAACATGCACTTAAAAATATATATATTCTGGGGATGTTATCTATAAGGAAATTATACTTTCCGATCAGCGCATCTAACCCGTTAGGGAACGTTTCCTTGCCGTGAGTTAAACTAAAAAAAAAATAAGTTTCTGTTATTTTTAAATACAATTATTAAAGCTTGTTAGGCCATAACGTGCCAGTGGGAAAGGGAAAAAGGGAGGTAGGAAATATATTATTTTGCCAGTCATATAAACTCTATTAGTCTGCTGAATTCTTTTTTCAGTCATCATTCCAATATTTATTGAAATTACAACCAATAATACACTAATGAGGTATTGGAACCAACATATCAGCTGATATAGGTACAGACATACTTAAATTCAACTCAAACGTTTTGCCGGAAAGTTTTATTTCTGTAACGTACCGTCAATTTAAAAAACACTTTTTTTTCACGTACTGGGCATATTTTATTTTATTTGTATTATATCGCCCGCTTCGGTTAAGCCTCTAGCTAATACCTTATTACTTGACATAGAATATTTGTAAAGAAAAATATTAGCAAATTTTATGCGTTTTTAAATTATTTTGGTTTCTTTTTCATCACATTTTATTTGTACTAAAAAATATCTCTAAAATGTTTAGACGGGGAACAGGTTAAGTAGCAAATTTTCTGCAACGTTCGAAAATAGTGAAAATCTCAACAAATACTCGGCGTACTAGCTCGTAAATACCGAGCCAGTTACAAATGAATTTCTACGATGCAATTTCCTTAAAAGTACTCCGATTCACACGTGATATTTAAGCGTAGAAATTGTAAGAAATTGTAATTTATTTGTAAATTATTTAATTAAGAGTTACTTCGTTCGCTTTGCTCGTCATAATGTGAGGCGATAAAAATGTTCTAACTTTGCTGCGTTTTCTTCATATCATTTCACTAAACACATATAATTTGACTACTCACTCGAGATCGACATATTGGTGTTTGCATAGCAAACATACCAAGTTTAGTGGAACTACTTTTATTCTTAAGTTTGTCGTATTCTGTTAAGACACATCTAAATCGAGAAATGGTTGGTAAATTTGATGATTATTTGACGATTTAAAGCACAGCATAACAGTTTAATAATCAGTACATCAGGCCTACAGTTCTTTCCTTCGTCCTAATTTTCTCGTGCTTTCTTGTAAGTTACAAGATTTAAAAAGTAACTACGTTTTATAAATAATGATTACAAACCTAGTGGAACAAGTATATCAGCATGATCTGTGGAAAGGGATGAGATTACTTTAATCTGCTTCAAAGTACATACCAGAATTAATTTCTTAATTTTTATTTTGAGTTAAGAGCATTCCTAATTGTATTCCTAATAGTAGATCTGTTGCGGCTCCCAGACTAAACAAACCTAATCTTACGCCTAGAAAGGTCAAGCCCATATATGGCCTACTCGGGATTTTAAACATAAACTTCGACGTCACCTCAGATCTAGAAAACTCCTGAGCAGGCCTGATAATTACAGTTGATTATTCTGTTGCTATTATGGTTTAGTGTGATGGTTATGTGACCAACATTTAGAATGCATAATTATACTGATATACTTCGTCAGGAAGCCTACTCTATGAAATAATTGAATCAGTTATTTCAGAAGCAACGCATGTTACATTTTTCACATTTTGAGCAAACAACAAAAACCGGTGTAGCTCACACAATTTGTGCATTAAAAATCTGGGGAAAATATACTTTGTAAATCAACTATATTTACGTAATTTGACAAGTTTTTGCAGAAAAAATGTCATCAGATATCAAAATATAACATTCTAAACAAATTTTGCATGTGTTGTTTCTGCAGGAAATCGTTTTCTTCAACAAAAGAAACGCATTAACGTTTTTTTTTTTAAACTTTTATTGCTTTCAAAAGAAGGAATTATATAAAAAAGTGATGTCTGAACATTCACATCTACCTATTTAGAAAAAAGAACATTTATTGGAATAAGTGTGAACTGCTCATCAAACTCCATGTACGATTGTAGCCTCACTCATCTTCAAAGTCGGAATCTAGGGTCACAACAGCATTTTAGAGTTCACAGTAGGTCAGTTGAAAATCTCGTTGTAGAATCTTTCATAACCGACAACATAGTCCTCAAGTTTCTTGAGATCGCGAATCTTTTTATCATTGATTGTGACATGGCCAGCTGGATATGCTTTGGCAGATGGTTGCGCTGGAGCAGTTTTTGTCTTTCTCAGTGTAAACGTACTTCCTAGCAATCCGGAAAATGAACTCCTTGCAAACAACTTTTCCTTTTCTATCATTGTTGTACTCAGACTCTTTATAGGTAGAAATCATGAAACTTTTTCTCTGATTTTTGGGAATCCCTCGACCTATAGTTTCATCAGAGAAAACTGTTTTCTTGTAGTGTGGTGGTCACCAAGCTTTGAAAGAAAGGATGTCGTCAGTGGTAGCGTGGTGTATGGTGAACTTTCCAGAGTTGCTAGCTTCTGAAAAGAGTTCCCCGTACTGCTGAGGAGTATAAAGGCAATCAGTTTTCTTTAGTCTGCGTTTCAGAGTTCCAAAATCATGGTCGCAAGGGAGAAAAGAATGTCCGGGAACAGGAAAAAAATGTTGAATTGTTTCAAATCTACCATTGTCACACAAACTAAGTAAAAACCGAACTACTGTGTGGTTATTATTTTGACCTGCAACCCCGTCACTAAACAACAGAAGTTTAGTTACCGTAGGAGGTAATTTTTTAATGTAGTGCCATAAAAAGCTGCACATTTCGTCAGAGGATTTCTTTGCGATACCCTCATGGTACAAGNTAATTTTTTAATGTAGTGCCATAAAAAGCTGCACATTTCGTCAGAGGATTTCTTTGCGATACCCTCATGGTACAAGTACAGGTTTGCCTTATCAGTTTTAAGGTCCACTTACGTTTTATGGTTGACCCATAACTGGCGTAAGTAGAATACTTCCTGCACAGGGATCAGAGGCAGTGGTTAATTCTGCATGAAGTCGAACGCTATCGCTACTGTGTCGTTGTCCTTGTTTTCAGNACAGGGATCAGAGGCAGTGGTTAATTCTGCATGAAGTCGAACGCTATCGCTACTGTGTCGTTGTCCTTGTTTTCAGGTGCCTCCTTTAAGGTGGTGTAAAACTTTTTGGCATAAGGCGTTAGTGTATCATCTGTTCTGCTGCAACATTCCTCCTTGCATTGTCACATAAAGTAGAATCCTTCATTTTGGCCGAGAAACTCTCACATTTTGAGCAGACGTCCACTTGTGGTCTACCGAAGGAATAGTCAACATTTTCTTGAAAGTACATACGATAAAAACTGTATTTCACAACACCCACACATTCAGGGTGCTCTTGTAAGAACATCTCGTGCATTATTTTAATGTTAAGCCTGGCATCCAAGTACTTTTTTGGTTTCCCACCGTAATGAGTTTATTTGACCTCATACTTGGAAATCTGGTTATGAATCTTTGAGCAGATGTCACTACTTATTGCGTTCCCGTTTCGGTTCAAACCTCTCAAGTCTTTTGGAGTTTTGTTTTGTACTACAATTTGCAGAGACGACGAACCGTTCTGGAGTCACACCATACAATGTCATGAACGTGTTTTTTACAAACTGGTCGCAGTTTTCCGTCAACCTTGATGTTATAGGNTTTGGCACGACGTTTGTGTATCATCTGTTCTGCTGCAACATTCCTCTTTGCGTTGTCACATAAAGTCGAATCCTTAATTTTGGTCGAGAAAATCTCACATTTTGAGCAGACGTCCACTTGTGGTCTACCGAAGGAATAGTCAAAATTTTCTTGAAAGTACATACGATAAAAACGGTATTTCACGACAGCCACACATTCAGGGTGCTCTTGTAAGAACATCTCGTGCATTATTTTAATGTTAAGCCTGGCATCCAAGTACTTTTTTGGTTTCCCACCGTAATGAGTTTATTTCACCTCATACTTGGAAATCTGGTTATGAATCTTTGAGCAGATGTCACTACTTATTGCGTTCCCGCTTCGGTTCAAACCTCTCAAGTCTTTTGGAGTTTTGTTTTCTACTACAATTTGCAGAGATGACGAACTGTTCTGGAGTCACACCATACAATGTCATGAACGTGTTTTTTTTCAAACTGGTCGCAGTTTTCCGTCAACCTTGATGTTATAGAAAAAAAAACTTTTTTCCTTGGATTTGTTTGTAAAACTTGTATCAGTGCTTTTAGAAGTTGCCCTTCACCTTCATTCATATCATTGCTATCACTTTCTTGTTGTTGTAAAGGTATCCTTTTTTTGCGTCTCATTTTTGGCGCCCTTTTCTCAATAACACTTTGCAAAAACACATCTTGAGCATTCTTACTATCGAAACTGTGGAAATAGTTCCACAATCGTTTCGGGCTTCCTCTGAGATATTGAAGTAACACCGATCGGCACAACTACAAAGGTAGGTCTTTTGGACCTTAGACGGAATTTCCTTACCCGAATAGGCCTGATAGGCAATCCCCTTCACTCTTGAGTTCCGGATTACATTCCTGCGATAAGTTTCTTTACTGATCACTCCTTTTATTTTTTTCACTGGTACACACTCGTCAGAATCACTACTTGACATGATTTAGGTACCCAACTTTCGGACAAAAACACAAACATTAACCTCCAAACACAGCACTGTGAAAAACTGAGCGAGAACTAACAAATTGATAGTAATAATATTAGCTGTAACCTAATACAAAAACAATGTTGTCATCAGGCGTACCAGTAGAAGAAAAATAATTATTATTTCCCTACACTGCAGAAACAACACAAGTGATTTACATGTGCTGTTTCTGCTCTAAACGCAAACTTCACTACTAGATTTCACCGTGTAGAGTTGATGTTACATGTGGTTTTTATGTACCAAACGACGCGTCTTGGTAAACTATATAGAAATCAATTTCTAACTCAAAATGGCCGAAGTTGTTACATGGGTTGTTTCTGAAATAACTGATTCAATTGGTAACACATTCTATCGGCTTCAAGGTGCTTATCTTATCAAATAAAAGGTACAATTTTATTCGGTACTGTGCTTTTGTTTTTAAAAATGGAAAAGCGATTTATATTTTTTAAATTTTACATTATACTTTGTCTTATTTGTGATTATAACCACTTCAAGACCACGTCTAGTATGTCCTGAAAATCTATAAAAATAAAATTTCGAAATCTGGTATCAAATACAACATTTTAAGTAAACGGAAACAAACCGGAAAGGAAATATAGACGTGGATTGAGTCGGTACATATTCATGTCCAAGTTTCGTAGTTTTTTGCTTTTTACCCCACAAAATAACATTTCAGTCCAGCACACCTGCAATAATTTCACTGTAGGAGAAATTGCAGTAGCTTATTCTGTAAAAGAAAAGAAACTTGTGAATATATTAGTAAAAATAGGTACATTTAATTTGCCTCTGTCTTTTACTGTGTGACTGACGCGTTAAAAGAAGAAATCTGAGGCGTCCAACTGCGCTTGATGATGAACATCATGTTTCTGTTAAACAAGCATTTATACAACTGTATGTTTTTACGTTGCCAAATAACATTGTTTCGTGGCACAGATCTCTCGCGCTGACTTTGCTGACGGTCGATAACGATCGATGCGAGTTCTGTGACCATCATGCGAGGTACAATCGCGTGCGCTGGCGGCGGCCAGATGGAAGTTGCGCGCGCACGGCATCAAAGGAGTCCTCCTTGGAATGACGTCACACCTGCCCAACAGCAAGAAGAAAGCAGCTAATGCGACATCACCGCTGCACGGGAGGCTTTGTTAAGAAACGCTACGTTTACAACCAAGCCTCCGTGATGCGTGTCACAGTGCCTTCTGTTCACGGTTAATTGAGCACTTCTTTTTCGCCACCGTCCCTTGGAGAAGTTCACTGTCATACCTGCATATCTTATAATGATCACGCTGACTGGCGTGCACCCAGTATAGTTGGTAACGGCAGAATAAAATGATGTCCATGTTTTAACGTTCAAGTATGTAAATGCGTTAGGTAAACATTTGTGAATACTAAAGTATTTATTTTCTTTCTGTTTTTTAAATGCATTCAAGCGTAAGAATTAGCGTATTTGCAACATATTTATTTTTCTAATAATTTCAAAGCGTTCAGTTTACCGTAAACACTCTATACCAACTTAGTTCGAGTCTTATCTTGAAAAAAAAAGGGGGGAGGAAGGTGTGTTCGTGACTCTTTTATTAAAGTAATGTTTGTAACCCTGTCCCCTCAACCCTATCATACCCACTTTTATTTACGGTTTCATATGAGGAAAATAACATTTTTGATGTGTGCCGTTCTTAAGCCAGGCGGCAATTGTTTCGTTACCACATCAATTGAGATTTAGGTTTTGTGTTCGGTGTTATACGTTATGAATTATTCATAACACATAACGGTAGTGCGGTTTCCGAACCAGTACTCACAAGTAAGACCGGTGGGCATTAAGTATCGTGGTGTACAGTACCGACAACAAATTACCTTCTTGTGCGTTAAAGGGGATTTATACCGGCCATCTTGGATGTGTAATTTTTTCTCCGGAATATGGCAGTAGAGAATTTTTTTTGCATTTTTCGAGCCGACAGGGCATATGATATAGCTTAGCAAATTTCCTGAAATCTTTGTGGTATAGTTTATATTCGTGTTATCGCATCTGTAGTCGTTCGCATAAAATAATCCACCTTTTTTCAGCTATCACCTGCTAGGAAGTAATGAAGGCAGTGAAGCTACAATAAATTCAGAACTATTATGTTTGCTGTGTCACGCCGAAAACATTGATACAACCCCTGACACAGAAGGTATAGCGAGAAAACTGCTAAATCCAAGATGGAAAGGATCAATCCCTCTTCAGGCAGTTATGTACTCAATTGTGTATGCTGGTTCTGAATGTGTGAAGTAGATCAACACTGCAGGTGTTTTTGTAATAACTTATTACATAAGCAGTTGCCCTGATAGAGATACCAGACTAAATATGAGGTAGACCGCTTATTCGTCTTCTGCGCATGTACCAAACATTGGCCTACTCCAAAGGAACACAACTATCAAAGTGACGTGGTCAACAGTGACGAACGTGTTCGTTCATGTCTTAATTTTCAAAAGAAAATGACTTTTATATTAATAAAATAATTTTACCAATTTAAATTTTATTAAACTGCATTATAAATTGTTTAGAGGAAGACATCTTAAAGTACTTGTTTAACAAACAGTGTTCTAAATTCAAATCCAATCCACGCCGTTTTTACTAGTCGTTTTGGCAGAAAAGCAGTTCAATGTTGGGACTTGGATATTGGTTGTGCACAGCCACCGAGAACGNTATACACACTTGTTTAACAAACAGTGTTCTAACTTCAAATCCAATCCACGCCATTTTTACTAGTCGTTTTGGCAGAAAAGCAGTTCAATGTTGGGACTTGGATATTGGTTGTGCACAGCCACCGAGAACGGTCTACCTCATTTTCAGTCTACGAAGAGCCCCACACAAGCGAGACAAAAGTATCCTACGTACACACCTGTAGTTTTCCTTTGTTTGTTGGCAGCGTGCCTTCATGGGAAACTATTTTGATTATTGACTTTGCCAGTCAGAATTAGGTACCTTCGGCACTGATCGTCTATGCCTGTATGATTCACGTCCAGGCACAAGAACACGTAGCAGTTCAAACAATCAAGTCGCGGGAGCGTATCTCAGCTAAAGTATACACGTAGTAAGGATACACTGAAATGTACATGTTACGCAGGAAGTGAAGTGGAGAGATTTGGGCGGCTCTTAAACGAGGTCTTGAGAGCCGATGAGGGTGAAGTGAGGTGAACATGGAGCAGCGTCGAATGCAAGGGCAGGGGAAACGGGAGGATCCCGAGAAAACCCGCTGACCCGTCGCATCGTCTGGCACGATTCTCACCTGCGAAGATCCTGGAACGGGAATCGAATCATGTCGTCTTGGTGGGAAGCGAGCACTCTAGCCGCTATACCACTGCGGCCCCGTTGTGCGGGAAGGATATGTTAGGTTGGTACTGTACACTGCAAGGTTCAGTGCCCAGTGATCTTCTCTGTGAACTACTCATTCGTACACCGCGTTTTTGCTCAAGGTTGTCACGGTTCATATAACTATCGCTAAACACAAAATACAGGATGTCTCAGCTAAAGTAGGTCTAAAGCACGCTTCATAATACTTATTTTTTGCAACAAGTGACATAAATAAAATTGGATCTAAATTTTTAAATACAAATTTAAAAATTAATTGTTAAACTTACTTTTATTTGGTTTTTGTACGGAAAGAATGCTATGTTTAAGATAGCCTGGAAATAAAATTTTTTAAGAAATATTCGTTTTGTAAAAATGTTTTTAGTGTTTTAATATAACCAAGCACAGTGACATTCAAATGTTATTTCTTGAAGCACAAAAATTTAGCGAAACTTTCATAGGCAACTGTTGCGAACTTTGCTACAAACTTTCTGAGAAAAAATTATATAGTAAACTGTTTATGTTCTGTAGTTGCGCCTTGCACGACAAGAGTCCACACGCTAGTGTAAAGGTGGCAGTGCAGTTGATGTTCGTGACAAGGTCATGTTTACCGCAGCGCAGCTCCTCGAACTGAGCTGTGCCTCGCCAAAAATACGTAAGTATAAATAGGTGAACTGGCGTGGCGGTTCTTTTGACGTGGGTGTACATATCCTCTGTGCGAGGCTCTGGCAACGGGCCTTGTTCCTGATTGGTCACCGCGTGTTGCGGAAGGTTTCCTATTGGTTGGGCTCGCGACTGGAGCGTTTACCATGCGCTGATTGGTGATTTGCACTTCGTCATATTGCTGGCCAGTGACGCTGTTTAGCTGGCGTGTGCAGCTGGGGTTCGCAGTAAAAGCGGATGTTTTAGTTCTGTAGTCTTAGGTACTCTGCAGCCTCCCTATGCGGGTGGGCGCTCGCCTGACTCGACATTCACACATAAATTGCCTTCTATTCAGGAGTGAATTCAGCTGTCTGTCCTTACTCTGGGCAGTAATTAAATATGTCCACCCCTTTTTTATATGAATAAGTGTGAAATAAACTATATTACTACCAGTGGCGTAGCGCCATAAGACGCCGAGACGCCTACATTCCGTAGAGGAAAAATATTAAAAGGGTAATAAATCTACATTTTTTTAATGCAAGCCGTGCGTTAACTTTTATCACGTATATTTGTGGCGCAGAGCACCAGAATTCGAGTTTTCCCCTCGCTATTCTTCGTGCTTGTCGCCATTCCAAGCGGGAATAACGACTGGGCATGCCGCGGGGAGCGAAACAAGGGACAACTGCGCAGAACAGCCTTCATTCGCGCTGTTCAAATGCGCAGGACGCAAGCGCACAGAAAGTCAACGATGCGCTGCGTTTCAGTGAGGAGGGCGTGTATTGGTTTTCTAATATCGTGATGTCGAGGAAAGGGTCTGCAATAGTTACGTGAGAACAACGCGATAATGTACTGTGATAGTCAGAGACCTGAAGAATTCGCGGATTCATTTTAGGACAAGCTAGAATTAAAAACACATGCGTTTATATAACTTAATCCATTGGCCCACGCCGTATTTGACACTTCCTAGAAAATGCTGGTCCAATCGTCGCCTTCCACTGTGACAGCAAGCAACCAATGTGCAGTTGATGTCGGCATATTTGTTCATAATACTGTAGAGTCTAGCATGCAGGTCATTGAACTCACGATTTTTTCCAGTCTCTAGTGATAGTGCATGCCTTTGTGCGGCTATAGTTGAGAATAAAAAATATGTATACAAGTGTTTAAACAATACACATTTCAGTATTCAAGTTTCCCATTTTATACAGGCCAAAAAACCTTGACCTATAATTTTCTTGATTTAGGCATGGACCTGCGCAACTGAGCGTTGCCAACTCAGAACCTTGCTCTGCGTCACTGACTCCTAGCGTACGTCAGTACTGTGTATTAAATTATCCCACTACCTATGAAACCCGCTGAGGATCGTTACTACTATGGCTCTGGGAATTATGATGCTATTGCCATGGTAGTCGAAAGGAAATTTGCGATTGCTTGACATCTTGTCAATTATATTTATTTACTGCTTCTAGGCAGTGGGAGGGGCTGTCTTGGGTAATAAGTAAATACACCCAATCCGAAAAAAATACTTCCGCATTATTTCTTAAAACAATGTTGAGACTCGAAGTTATTAAAGATTTATTTGTTCATTTGTTGTTTTATTTGAATTCGGCCACTTTTAAGTTTTGCGGAACTTGCCGTTCCTGGAAATCTGCCGCGCCAGGCAGCTGCCAAACCTGCCTAGGCTTAAATACATCTGCAATTTGTTGATGGCGACAAAGGAATTGTTTACATTTTTCTGCTCAACTGTGTACGTGAATTTTTTATGGTGCGGAAAACGAAAATATGGAACGATAAAGTGAACCTTTTGGCCAAAGGCGCCTACTGACGGCCTTTGACCAAAAGTCTCCTGAAGGGTGACCCGTCGATCTAGATCCAATAAAAAGTGATGTCCACAATGGAGAAGCGACGGAATGCAACGAAAATACTCAGGGGAAATCTGTCGATCACGAACAACAGCCGCCACGTTTGCCATAAGTAAAAAAATCACGGGCTTGGTTCGACCTTGGAACTAACTCTGATCGCAGCGCTGAGAGACCACTCAGTGCGCTAGCCAGCCCACTTCCTCGTGCTGCCTTGACGTCACAGAACAGACCACAAGTAAAAAAAACAACATTAATTTTTGCTTTACATTACCGCGATCTTTCCATTGCCTAACGAACTAATTTTGAAGTTTTTCCTCGCACAGTAATGAACAAGAAATCTAGGTACTTCCTGATTTCAACGTAGCAACGGCGAGCCGGGATCGATTACCGGCGGGATCAACATGCATGTGGGAAACATGGTGGCCGGTAGGTTTTCTTAGGGCAATTCCTTTGCTGCCTCATAATCACCTCGCTTTATCACACCGCCACTAAACGCTCAACTCTTCAGTTTTATATATATATATATATATATATATATATGTATGTATGTGTGTGTGTGTGTGTGTGTGTGTGTGTGTGTATGATTTTTAGGTGTTGCAACGAACAAATTTTATTCGTAAATGTACCAGTACATATCAGTACGAGACACTGTTATGTGTCAGGAGTATTAAAAAATGTTTTGTTTATGATGTAACAGGTATAGGATGTTCACGGTAAACTGAGCACTTTAGAAAGCCCTGCTTGAGGTTTACGTGTATTAACATTATGTATTCTTCCACCACATGTAAAATTAACATTGACATTGCCCAATCACTTTATTCACGCGTCGATCAAATGAAACTGTGAAATTATTATACAATTAAATATATTACAAATCTGATNGTTTTGTTTATGATGTAACAGGTATAGGATGTTCACGGTAAACTGAGCACTTTAGAAAGCCCTGCTTGAGGTTTACGTGTATTAACATTATGTATTCTTCCACCACATGTAAAATTAACATTGACATGGCCCAATCACTTTATTCACGCGTCGATCAAATGAAACTGTGAAATTATTATACAATTAAATATATTACAAATCTGANGCCCAATCACTTTATTCACGCGTCGATCAAATGAAACTGTGAAATTATTATACAATTAAATATATTACAAATCTGATAATTCTTACACTTAGGTGCATTAAAAAAAACAGAAAGCAAAATAAATTATTTCAGTTTTTACAAATGTTTACCTAACACTTTTAACTCAAAGGTAAGACATGGAAGTACTTTCCATACCTCATTGCCAACTTTACTGGACGCATATCACTCAGTGCGCCCGTTAAAATGTGTGCAAGTAGGGACAGTGACATTTTTCAAAGGTTGATTTCAAAAGTGCTCACTTTATCGTGAACAGCATTTAACAGGTGTTTATAAGACTGCGTACTGTAGTCTCAACAGTGAATGGTGCCTCCCACTACGCGAGGGACTTACCTTACCGGACACTACTTCATGCTGTGTACAATATGAATCGTTAAGTCCCTTTCTTGGTCATCATCCTGTATGTAAAACGCTGGGACTGAAATAATTAAGTGCCGTCCAAATCTATATCATTCTCACTTCGGATAACGTTGTGTCGCCATTAAATATGTGCCAGAACAATTGATTTGTGTAAACTTTTACGTCGAAATCGATTGAACACTCCCTTTAGTTTATAACTGGCAGCATACTAAGTTGGGTTCAAGGTCATACGGTTCCTGACATAACTAGAAACCCGTAAATTTCGGGAATTCATTCGGCAGCAAGCTAGACTACACAACGCTGTATATATTCGAGTCTCAGTTTCCTGTTCATTGGTTACTGCTCCAGTTTAACCACAAACCAAGTAGCAAAGGATTTGGTCCTTAATTGATTTAATTTATAATTTTGTTTGTTTACATGAAAAATTGGTACAATGAAAGAAATATCATAAACAACACAATGATACAATACACAGCACACCAGTCAATGCATCGGCTCTTCTGTTGTAAATGAAATGGTTGGCATTGCAGAACGGATAACGTCAGGAATTACTGTAACAAAAAAAAACGTTTTTTACATATGGGGAAACTAAACAAACCCCAAAAAAATGACAACAAGACAAGAAAAACAATTACCGAAAAGGAAAAAATATTAAGCTATGCTATAGAAAAAAAAAANAAAAAAATGACAACAAGACAAGAAAAACAATTACCGAAAAGGAAAAAATATTAAGCTATGCTATAGAAAAAAAAAAGAAAGAAAAAAGTAAGGAAAGATATGGCAAAGGACGTATAAGTACTAAGTACCGATGTAAGGTGGTANAAAAAAAAAGAAAGAAAAAAGTAAGGAAAGATATGGCAAAGGACGTATAAGTACTAAGTACCGATGTAAGGTGGTACACTATGTACGCTGCCTTATGACAGAGACAATGAACGACTGTTAAGAAGGAGAATGCAATAACACCGAAAAGGATAGACGTGATCATCATAAAATAAATGTTAAGGAAAGTTCAAGAGAAGAAGGCCACCGGGAAAAATTGGTCCTTGTTTTTCTTACAGGTTTTTTACTGGTCAGAAGTCACCCGGGGCGTGTTTAACGTCGTAGTCCAATAGAAGCAGAAACTCAAATGTATATGTGGTTGCTCAAATGAATTCGCGATATTCCCGGGCCTCTGGACAAAATGTATTGCCCTGAAAGCATTCCATACAGCCGAAAAATATAACAGTTGCCAGTTTTTACTAAATTTCAAAAGTGTATCACGGTTTGTGAATTTCGGCGCAAGGGATCAAAAGTTGTTAAGAAGGTGACATGCATGCGCGGACACAGACACACATACGTACAGAGACACGTGGTCAAGCAGGTGACGTCTTTTTAAAGGAAAACAGACTANTGCGCGGACACAGACACACATACGTACAGAGACACGTGGTCAAGCAGGTGACGTCTTTTTAAAGGAAAACAGACTAACATGGCCACGGCCACATCAATGCAGTTCAGTGAATCCCTTTCAAATATGCCGGTAACTCCGTTGTGTTTCGTAGCCATCTTGTAACGCTGAGTTCCGATTTTCTTTGATACCACTATTTTAAATTAAAATAACCTATAAGATCATAATTTTTCCTCTTCTTCTGAGCGTTGTATGTTTTTGCTGTAAATTTCATGTAATAAGNAAATAACCTATAAGATCATAATTTTTCCTCTTCTTCTGAGCGTTGTATGTTTTTGCTGTAAATTTCATGTAATAAGTGTTGATTCTTTTGTTTTCTACTGCGTCGAAATATGGCATTAAACATAAATTTAGCCAAAATACAGTTATACAGTTTTTCACTCCACGAGAACAAGTATTTCACTTGACGCCAATGAGTGAAACACTTATTAGTTCGTTTCTCAGAGTTTCCCTAGTCTAGATCTGTGGAGATACATGTGATTATGCCCGCTGCAAAAACAATATTTTTTACTAATTTTTAAAATTAATTCTTGAAAGCTGGAAGTTTACGTCTTTCTCAGGCCCGATAAAAATACATCTTCTGCGTGTACAATTCCTTACCTGTACATGCGACTTCACACTTAACTTTACTGATAGAACACTTCGTATTTCCCATCACACGTTCTATACATGAGCATGCGCCATGCACAGTATGCTTTAACAGGAGCCTCTACTTTTTACTGCTGAATTGTCTTTATAACAGGCGAAATATGACCGTCAGCTGTGACGTAGCACTCAAAACTGCAATTGTGTCATAATCATTGCCTTTATGTTTGGTTTTGAAGATATGCGGGCATTTCCTTAGATATTTTTCCTGCAATATGACGGTCATCATTACAACTACATTTTCCTCATTTTTGGGTGAATATTTGTAAGTGAAAAATAATCAGGGGCAGTAGCGGTTATAGTTTTCTACAAATTCCGTGATTAAACTTTTATTAATTACTTAAGGAACATTACAGGGAATAGAGTAGCGTGTATCGGATTTACATATTATATAACACCATCGATGTAATCGTGTTCAAGAATAAATATCGCATCATGCGTACAACAAGATTTCCAAATGCACTGAAGTGCCAGAAATCAAGGGTTACGGGTTCAGTGTCATGTAGGCCCTCCTCTTGCCTAGCAAAGTGCAGTGACTCGTCGTGGCACCGGTTCCACAAGTGGACGAAACACCTGCAGAGAGATGTTGACACACGTCGTTTGGCTAGCTACCCACAACTTTCTGTTATTTGTAGGCGCAGGACCTTGGGTGCGCATACTGCAAGTGGACCTCTCCACCGCGTCTAATAAATGCTCGATGGGGTTCCCATCGGGCGAACGAGGTGGCCACAGCAGTCGTTGAAACTCTCCAGAATGCCACTCGGACCAATTCTGGACAACTTGGGCCGATGGTACGGTGCATTATTCTGCTGGACTATACCATCGTTGTGGGGGGTACGTGAAGTCCACGAAGGGCTGCAATGCAATGCCATTACCAGCACACACTCACTCTCGCGATGTCAGAGCACAACTAACACAGGTCTGGGCACTTCCAAGACGTAAAAGTACGGTGGCGCCGCCATTAGCTATCCTATGACTTTTGGCATGCCAGTGTATATGGCACGCTACAATACAATAAAATTACCTATTCAATATCAAACTAAGCGTAATTTCCTGTGAAACTGATAGAAGGAAAGCGGAGAGTTCCACCAGTAATGGCCAAAGGTCGTACACGACACACTTTTAGACGGAATATAAGGACGGGCGCGGGGGATTTGAAGACCAGGGGATAACAGGAAGTGCGTGCGTATAAACAGCCCGCAACTCTATACTTTATTATTATTTACTAGATTGCTGGCTGTTAGGTTCGTTCCAGTAGCTTGGCTGTCCATGCCCCACGCGCTGGAGCCCCGAGGAAATAGGACGAACAGGCGAGGAAGGATGAAAGGCTCTAATTTTAAGGAACGGGTTCTTTAATATCACCGCTGCACATATCCCGTAGTTAGAAGATGCGATCAGCAAATAACACAGACGTCGAGCTCTCGGTCTTGTGTTTGCGCTGCATTCACTTGCTCATGCTAGAAAAGATCAAATTGTAACACACTGTCCGAAGCAATATATGTACCTACATAAGTAGTCAGTTTTAAAATTGGATACGTCTGTTATCTAAAATAGTACACTCACTATATTTGGCTATGTTTAAATTGCATTATTTGTTTATAACTATGTGAAGATATTGTTTGGTTAGTCATTTTATCAACAGAGAATATTTAATTAAAATATTGCGAGTGTGATTACCGTTAACTTTGTGGATGAAATTAAAGCATTATAAAAATGGAACGACCACCAAAAGCTGATTAAGATGAAAATTCATTTTTATAGTTATTTGGTGTGTGGAAATGCTTATATTCCACATTTATTGGATTTTTCCAATTACGAAATTAAAAAATTGGATTAATAGTCATAACATTATGCTTCTTTAATAAATACTTTTTAAGTGATGATTGCAACTACCAGTAATTAATTTACTTTTGTCTACTTCACTACCATTCTGGAGGCTTGGAAACAGGACCGTGCGCATTGGAAGTGTTTTGGGGGAGCCCCCCCCCCCCAATTAAGTTGCAAGAAATGAAACAAAACTAAATAACATTTTAAAAATTATAAACAAACTGTGCCTATCTCAGTTTTAATTGTCCTCTAAAAAACGATGTTATTCTGTTGTGCCCTGAACATTTTTGTAACTTGGCTGTACCAGAAAATTATGTTCATTGTGAAACTGAAGACAAAGTATATATAAGCTTCGCCTCTACCAGAACAACGCCATCCTTTTTCAAATCCTGTGCACTGGCCTTCTTGGAAGGCTTATACGTGCACGATCCACATATCACTCAGAAAGCTGAATGTGTATTTTGGAAAGCCCGTAGTTCTTTTAAAAGTCACTCGGTATTTTATGAAAATACTGATTGGAGTACTTAAAGTATATTTGGCAGCGAATCAGTATAAGTACTGTACTACNGGGGGGGGGGGGTGAGACTCGAGCGCTAGTGTTGCTCTTGAGAGGAGAAGAACAACAGCGAGTACGGGAAATTTAATATCGTTAGCTGTCTGCGCAAGTACGTGTACGCCTATCGATATGAATTTAAGTATATAACTCCTGTAGACACCAGCTCACATGGACGCATCAATACGGCAACGCAAATTAGTCGATATTGTGTATGTGTTACGACTTACTTTCACTTCGACACCTGACACCAGCAGCCGAGCAGAGCACTCTATCTTAAGGGAAGAGGGAAGGGAGAAATGGCGTGACCTTGTGTAGTTCACATATTTTCCGGATGTACGCTTGTCTTGGTCGCGTAGTAATTCAATATCTCAAGTTATTATAAAAAATTGAATATGTTGTTATTAAAATCAGTTTCAGTTTATTTAATACACATTAAAATACAAATGGCGCAATAATGACAAATTACGTTCCTGGCGTTTTTTACAAAATTCTATAGACTGCCGTATAATACGACCCATTAGGTCCTTGGAAATATTGTTGATTCATGTTTAATTAGGCGCTTTTGAAATTAACCACTGAAACACAAAAATCACTGTTAATAACTGCACTTAAACTTTTGCTGGCATACTCCCAGTAAAGTTGGCAGCGAATTTGCAAGTGAGAGTAATTAGATTTATTAACGTCGTATATAAAGTTTGATGTTAAATTTTTTTGTAAACAATTAATTTATTTTATTTAGTTTCTGTTGTCTTTTGTGAAAAAGAGAAGAAAAATCTGCTTATAAGTAGCACATTTACGCCCCAAACAATTTTACGGTTTCTCTTGATCGACGCCTACGTGAAGTGACAGGCACATTGCAATGTTAATTTAACATATGGCAGGACACAAAACATTAATAGAAACTGGCATATAGCGTTCTCGTCATGCTGCACGTACCTGCGGAAATTTAAGCGGCGACCCTCATTATATTTGTGGGGCATGTGTAGTAAAGTTCAATAATGGCCCCTATAGTAGTTTCGCTCGTGTCCGGGCAGTATGTTTTAAGATACAGTGGTCTGAAAAAGCTTTTTGTAACAATTCTGAAAGGCTCCAAAATAATACTCATAACTAGCGTAGTGTCTTGAACGTGACATTCCGTCCTCGTCTGGGGTAATGGGGCATGCTTTCTTTTCGTAGTTGGAATGTATTAAAGATGCTTTCAGTGGTTTCATAAAAATAAATAATATTTTTTTAACATGTTGCAACACAGTTCAAACGATATATTGGCGGGCGACCATCTTAAGGGAGCCCATATACCCGGCGCTTGAACTGTGTTGCAGGGTGTTTGAAATCCAAGTTTAAGGAAATATTAAAAGCGCGCCCAATCTTCTAATCTTTTAAAAAGAACAAACACTTTGGACTATGCCTGTCGATACTTTCAAGACTCCATGCTCGTTAGAAACACCATTCATGAGCACTAAAACAGAGCTTGAAACGTTTTTTCAAAGCACTGTATCTCAAAATATTCTGGCCAGGTAAATACATAATGTAAGTACGATGAGGCTCCTGCACGGAACCTTACTACAGACTCGTAGCGGCGATGGCGCACTTGATGTGCGTGGTAGTGTCGTCCTTATCGCTCGCGTGCTTCCCGGCAACAAACACGACAAAAAGCTGCAGGTAGGCGAGAGCCTTAAATGATCCGCCTATCTGGAATTGTTATCCTCGTTTGAGGCTGAGAAGCGCGGGAGCGATTAGGACGCCTCTCCCACGCACATCAAGTGCGCCATCGCCGCTAAGAACAAGGCTCTGAACTGACGATTAGAGTTTTAGTCGCACTGCGTGTACCTATGGGACTTTCAGCGCGGTGACCCGATACTTTTATTGGTGGAAAGTCTGCAGGATGGTTCGGTGCAAGGCCCTTGAGTAGTGTTGTATGTAACTGATGCGTATATGTTGAGATACAGCTCTTAGAAATGGCCGTTTTTAGCAGTTTTGGAGTACTCTGAAATGGCGTTCCTAACGTGCGTGACATTTTGAAAGTATTCAACAGTCCTCGCCTAAAGTGTGTGTTCCTTTCGTAGATCAGTACGTTGGACGCACATTTAATAGTTTCGTGGATAAATGTGTATTTGAGACTGGACTCTGCAACGCAGTTCAAGCACTAGGTAGACGGGAGCCTTAAGGCTGGGATTAAGGTTTCGCAACACATATCCGGGCGGGTTCAGAGCCGGGTGTCACACTGTTTAGGGCCACACCCGGGCCAGGCACGACATTTGTAGAGCAGTCTGCATTGAGGTGTCATTGCGTGAAGTGTTGTTCATATTTACTCATCGAAAGTAATAACACGCTTTCTCATTTTAGCAATAGCGACTTAGAATTCATAACGTTAGCACTAAAAAACGAACAGTATAACAGCTAAAAAATAAAAAAACACTAAGGGTTTACATGCGGTGCAAAGTATTCCCTCATTTTATTGATGACGAAACGAAATTTTACGACAACTGTAGATTGACGCAGTTGACACTCCAAATGCTATTCTTATTAATGGAGAATCGTATGAATAAAATATACCGTTTATAGGCTTGAAATTTCACAAAAAAACAGCGCCTAGCGTTTTGAGGTAAGCTATTTCCTTGACTACAGTTATTTCGTGCTTCTAATACCCACGTTAAACCGAATATATATTGTTATGCTGTTTAAACCCACTGTGAATGGTCATATTAAAAAAAATTACCATGACCACGCGTTAAATTGCACATTACGTATACCCGGAATTCATTAGTTTTGAGCTTCCAGTTCTGACATGAAAAAACCTAAATTATTTGGATAATTTTATTTTCATTGCCCACAATACGTATAACGCACAAAATAATTTGTGCGATAATTTCAACAGTGTCGTTTATTCAATAAAATAACAAAATAAAATGTAACGCCTGTAAAAAAAACGCAATTTGTAAAGTGTTGCGACTGGTATGTGTCATAAAAGAAAATGTTCAGTGAAATATAATTTATATCTATTCGCATACAACAGAACCATATTGCACGTTATTTTATATTGTATGTATATTGTATATTATTTTTGAAAAACATTTTAGGGCATGTTAAACACGGAACTCTGTATACAATACTAGCCTCAGCAAGGTAGCATCCTGCCACTCCGAGATGTCACGAAGCACTGGCCAGTTCAGGGCCTGGTCCCGGGAAAAGTAAACAAAATTACATACTTTAGTTCAGGATTCAGTGCCCTGACACGGTCCTGATCCTGGCATGGCTCGGACACGTGCCGGAAACGTGTGTACACGCGCATTTATTTGTGTTGTGCAAGTGGCTTCAGTCGCCCGGACAACGCCCGGCCCTGACCCGGCCCGGATATGTATGGCCAGGCCTTTACGATGACTTTACCTTGCACGTAGAACTCATCACGTTACACTTTCATGTGTACGTGAAACGTGACGGAGTGGAATGGAGACATATGGGCGGCTTTTAACAACGAGGTCTCGAGAGCCGATGAAACGTGGAGCTACTTTATGATGCTTCGCGTAAGCACGTGAATTTCGCGTAGTGAATGAACTGGAAATATGTTACTGATTTTCAGATTGAAAACTCTGGAAATTCAAGTTATACGGGCGTGTTTGTGTATTAACTTTGATGTGGCAAGAACACGTTGCGGAGGTATGGCGTTCGTGATTTATACAACTTTGAAAAGTGAGAGATGGCCATAATCTCTAAACCGAAAAGTACCTGATGAGAGATGTAGACACATTTATCATATAAATGCGAATACATAATTTGCTCAAGAAAATTTTATTGGGTCCGGATTTCTGGGAGATAATACATATATGCAATAGATTAAAACCGTAAGCATACGACATCGCGAAAATAAAACCAAAGTCGTGACAAGCAAAGATAGCACATCATCGTACCTATTGTGATTGGCCCGTAAGATCACGTGGTACAGAAACGTAGCGCGTATTACGTGAACGTTTGACGTTGAACATATTTTTTTTACGTGAACGTGCGTGTTACGTGATGTGAAACGATCGTAAATAGGTCTCACTGAAACACACTAGTCAAGGTATAGACGGCTTACGCGAACGTGTTACGTGAAATGTGCAGTCATCGTAGTCCCGGCCTAACCTCGAACAGCGTATTGTGATATTTTCGTACGGCAAACGACAGACAACGAGCTGAATGGGAAACTAAGTAGGGCAACTGTGTTCGCGATTCAGTAACCAGCAATAACATTCGCTGTTCAGCTCCCGCAGGGTCAGTGGCGCACACAGGATATTGCTTTAAGGGGAGTTCAAAATGAGTCGCTCGCCTCTATCCTTGTACTTTGCCAGCGGGTTGAGATACAGTCTCCTCAATTTTTTTCTTTGCCTTCATCACATTTTAGCTACTCTTTGTACAGCGTGGTAATTAGATGCGAATCATGCAAATTCTATTAAATTATTTGTAATATAATTTATTTAAAATCGTTTCAGCGCTTATGATACATACATAGATCATACATTTGTATAATTATTATACTCTATTCACGGTTTCTTCACACTTTTTTTAATTAAATCTTTGAAAAATCACTTTATGTATAAAGTGCTAGATTGTTTCCTAAATATGTCATGTATCACAAGCGTTTTATGCTTCTGTTAACATAAAAATAACTTATTTTGCATTAAATTCAACTTTTACTTATATTTTATCCATAAATTGTTATATTTTACATTTATAATTCATATTAATAAGCACAAGGAGAAACTACGTGTGATGGTAATACCTAGTAAGAGATAGTTTAAACGCAATATATTATTACACTTGAGTGCGCACGAATACGGTGCGTTCTCCATTCGGCGTAATCTTCTAAATTCGGCATGAGACGGGGAAGAATATATTGGAAGTGGAACTTAAGCAGGGCTTCAGAAAAGTTAGAAGTAAACCGTGAATGGACTATAATACACTGTTTGTAAACATATGAGTTCTAGTGGACGGGAGGGGTCTTGAACCAGTGACCCCCCCCCCCCTCGGCCCTTGTCCCTCATTTTTCCATAGATGCGCCACTTCACAGAGTTTACTCGCCATAAGACTATAATCCATTCACGGTTACTTCACACTTTTCTGAAGCCCTGCTAAAGTTCTACTTCCAGCATATTCATCCGCCTCGAGCAAACTAAGCTTAACTAAGTCTAGAAAATTACACCAAAGGACAACGCACCGAATTCGTACGCACTCAGCTGTAATTATATGTTGCATGAGAACTATATCTTACTAGGCGCTACCAACACACGTGTTTTCTCGCTGTTTTTACTCATATTTATTATAAATGAAATTTTATAATCTATAAATAAAATACAGGTAAAACTCCAATTTAACGAAAAATAAAATGCTTCCGTGTTAACAGAGGTATAAAACGCTTGTGATACATGCCATACATGGGCAATAACTAAACACGTCATGCATTGGGTGATTTTTCAAAGGTTTGATTTAAAAAGTGTGAAGAAACCGCGAATAGACTATAGCTGCACTACGATGTTTCATGGGACCACTACTCCAGCTCTCTCGGTTCGGTATTTAGCACTCCCTTTCGCATAAATTGGGCATCGCGAATTCCCCCACGAGCTCTCGTCAGTCTCCGCATTAACGGAGATTCCTGAGGTGCGACAGTGTGAACCTGTTTCTTACCCTGATTCGGACAGAGGCGTCGAAATCGGCTGAAGGAATTTTTATTCCCGCAGACGTTCTCGGTTCCTCTCGTCTCGGATTTTCACATGTGGGAAACGTGCCAAACGATGCCGCTGGTCTGCTGGTTTTTTCGGGGATCTCCTGTTTACCCCGCCCTTGCATTCCGGTGCTGCTCCATACTCACCTCACCCTCACCGGCTCTCAAGACCTCAATGTTAAGAGCCGCCCAAATCTCTTATTCATTTATTCATTCCTTCATTTCTGCGCTGTTTGCCAGGCATACAGCGTAAGACAGTCTGAAGCGGTAAAGACGATCAAACTGGCTGGCTAGCTTTTGTATAGTTGTGAGTGTAGAGAAAAGTCTTTCGTAAGTTATTTGCAAATGAGTGGTCATCCTTTCTTGCTTTGAGTTTCTCAGCATGAGAAGGAGAAACACTTTTCGTAGTATACAATTTGAAATGGAGCAGAATTTATTTCGTTTTCTTTATTATCGTCAGGTAAAGTTTGTACCCATTAAAAAAAAATCCACAGAGTTCGTAGCCAAGTTTGCATTTGTTTATCTTTTATTTTCTTTTTGGTGCATTAATTGCGTTACAACTAATTAATAATTCTGTCTCGCCTTAAATATTACTTTGATACAGTACATGCACTTTAAACTTATAATATTTATATTTTTATCCCTTTGATTAAAAACCAAAATTATATTTCAGTACATGGCAACCGTTTCCTTAAAACCAGCTCATCTGTATTCCATCCTGTCTTGTTGGGCTAGCAGCTATAAATAGGGTATTCCAAAACACCTGGCGCTGGCGCCGTGGGCTGGGAGGCATGGAGCATCGTCCGGGGGAGCCGGGGTGTCGTCCTTGGGAGCCGATGACGTCATCACGAATTTTTCCTGCTCATGCATTACTCTAGGTATGCAAGGCTCTCGTCTCTGATTGGCTACGCAAGGATCTCGAAATGCTCTCGACTCTGATTGCATACGCGAGGCTTTCAAAATATTATGTTTTGCAAATTTTCCAAAAAAAAAATAGAAAAAAAAAAATATATTTTTTTATTTAAATATATATTTTTTATTTTTTAAAAATAATTTAACATTTGTTTTAATTTTTTTTCTTCAAAACTTATTCTTTTTGAAATATGTTTTGTTTAAATAGTTTGAATCACTTCCCTACTTCATGCGCCTGCATTCCATGCTAGGAGATTTTCTCCGAATCTTCCCAAATTTAATTATAATTTAATTCCTTCAAACTATATTGTTTACTTCATGCTCTTGCATTCCACGCTAGGAGGTTTCTCCGAGTCTTCCAAAATCCCTGCCATGTTGCCCCCTACTTCATGCTCTTCAATGCTAGGTAGGTTGTCTCCGAGTCTTCCCAAATCCCTGCCACGACGCCTCGACTCACGATGGATGACGGGACGATGCTTGGCATCGTGTATGATCTCCGGCTGTACCCGAGTTGACAGAGGCGGGGCTCGGCGCTGTATGTATCCTCTAGCCGAATGGTTGACCTGCGTCGTGGGCTACCTCTAACGTCTGCGACGAGGCGGTGCTCGACGCTGTTCTGAAAAAAAATGCCATTACGACTGTGGGCTGCGGTGGTGCAGTGGATAGACAACACACTGCCTTAGGCAGTGCGGGGGCTTGCATTTCGACGGGGGCCGCGGTAATGCAGTGGATAGACAACGTGTCATTCAAGCTAGCGGATTTTCTCCGAGTCTTCCAAATCCGTCACAATGCCCCGACTGGTCCCTACTTCGCTTCTTGGGGACCGAGGTGACGTGATGGATAGTCGACTCGCTTCTTGGGGGTCGCGGTGGTGTGGTGGATAGACGACTCGCTTTCTGGGGCCGCGATGGTGCGGTGAATAGACGACACGCTAATTTCCAAAAAAAAAAAAATGTTTTGATTTTGAAACATATTTTTTTGCAAATGTTAAATGTTAGTCATTACCCAAACTTTATGCTCTTACATTCCAAGCAAGGGGCTTTCTCACAGTCTTCCCAAATTCAATTCTTGGAAGCTGCGGTGATGTGGTGCATAGTCGACTCGCTTCTTGGGGGCCACGGTGACGTGGTGGATAGACAACTCGCGTCTTGGGGGCCGCAGTAGTGAGGTGGGTAGACAACTCACTTCTTGGGGGCCGCGGTGGTGTGGTGGATAGTCGAATCGCTTCATGGGAGCCGCAGTGGCGTGGTTGAAAGACGACTCGCTTCCTGGGGAGCGCGGTGGTTTGGCGGATAGACACTTCCCTGATCCCTACTTCATGCTCATGCAATCCAGGTGTCCTCATGATGAATCCCCGACTGTCGCCGCTTGAGGCCGCTGTGACGTGGTGGGTAGACAACTTACTTCTTGGGGTAATGGTGATGTGGCGGATAGACGACTCACTTCTTGGAGGCCACGGTTGTGATGTGGATAGACTACTCGATTTTTGGAAGCCACAGTGGTGTGGGGGATAGACATTGCCTCATGTGTGTCCCTACAACCCCACTCCGACTTCATCACATAGCGCCAGGCTACAGGAGGTCTCTCGCGACAACACATGTTGTTTTTCAAAATTTCCCAACAGTTCACTACAACGAATCACCATCGCCCCAGGCTGTGCGGCTCTTGCATTCCATTTCGATGGGAGACTGCGGTGGTGCAGTGGGTAGACGACTCACTTCTTGGGGGTCGCTGTGGTGTGGTGGTTAGACAACTTACTTCTTGGGGGACGCTGTGATGCGTCAGATAGACGACTCGCTTCCTGGAGGCCACGATATTGTGATGGATAGACATAGCCCCAGGTAGTGCGGGACTTGTTTTAGCATTTCGACGGGGGGCCGAGGTGATGCAGTGGATAGACGACATGTCAAACTCAATGCTCTTGCATTCCATTGCGTCTGTGGTGCTGCAGTGATGCAGTGGATATACTACACACTGCCTCAGGCGGTGCGAAGGTTTGTTCTTGCATTTCGACGGGTGCCGAGGTGGTATGATGAATATACGATGCGTCAAACTTCATGCTCTTGTATTCCACGACTGTGGTGATCCAGTGGATAGACGACTCACCAAACTTCACACTCTAGCATACATAGACATAGCCCCAGGTATTTAAAATTATCACATGATAATAAAGCCCTATGTGATCTTATAAGCATAGTTTACCATAATTCCCGAACCGTTTAAGATATATAGTCGACAAATTTGTAACATACTTATCACTCCCGACAGCGAAAATTATCACAGGGTCATTTATACCCTAGGCGTACTTATAAGCATAGTTGGTCGTAATTCACGTACTGTTTAAGATGCATTCGTCAAATCCATAACATAATCATCACCCCCAACAATGTCAATTATCACAGGCTCATTTACGCCCTATGCGAACTTATAAGCATAGTTTACCATAATTGATGGCATGTTTATGATACAACCGACAAATTCATAACATAGACATCACCCCCGACAACGAAAATCATCACAAGTTCATTTATGCTCTATGCGAACTTATAGGCATAGTTTACCGTAATTGTTGACCCATGACTGTACCTGGGGCACAGATCCCCTGCTGGTTTGGCTTGTTATGTTCGTTAAAAACATTTAAACAGTTGCTTGGCAAATGAAGACATGGACGGATTCACATCAGTCATGGAGGGGGAAGGGGGGCACCAATAGCTACACAAACTTTCTAACTTACTTTAACTCCAGCAAACAAAAGCTAAAATCGGCTCTTTTGTATCGCAGGGCACCACCAGGTACTTTGTGTTTTTGAAATCCGCCATGCTGGGCCAGACAGAATCTAATTGAAAAAAACCTATTGAATTTAAACACTCATACCTAACGCATCCGCGCATATCCTTCTTTCACGGTAAAATTAAACATAATGGTATACCCATTAACGCAAAAACGCGGCTCAGTGCGGCCGAGTGTGCACTGGACTCAGATTTGGGGGACAGCCAGTAAACCAGAATTGTTCCCCGCCTCCTCGCTCACCGGGCGCAAGAGCATGAAGCTAATCCACACTGCAGTCTTTCCGTGCCGTCACTTTCACGGACCTTAGCAGAAGAGAGCCTGAACGACTCCAGGCAGGCATGAGCCAGACTGGGCCGGACACCCCCCCCCCCTTCCAAGATCCGTTTNTTCCCAACAAGATCCCACTAAAACACTAAAACACTTACTCTTGACCTCGAGGGTCTCGTCATTCCTTAGGAGCAAGCTCTTGCCATATTCGTTATCACATTCCGGGTCCATCTGCTGGGGTTGTCATCAGGTATTCCTGGAACAGAACAAGGCCTTATCCAGGAAAAAGTCACATCAGGGTTAGTTATATCCGGTATTGTCAGGATTACTGTCTGAGTTGGAGGACTAATAACTGACCACAGAATACCCCGTGAAGGGTATCATGTAATCAAAGGTACGCCTCCCATAAGTTCGGACAGCATCCTTAGAGATCATGGATGGTTCGAATCTCTCTCCACTCTGCCAGTAATACTCCTTCAGCAAGCTGAAGAGCGCCTCTGTGTTGGTGGGCAGGCCGACCTGGGCGAGGGCAAGCCTGTCCACACATTCCATTCGGGGAAAGAGTATCTTCTCTCCCCCATCCATTGATCTCACGAGAAGAACAACCGCAGCCATCCAGGCGCAAGAGTTGGGAGTCACGTATGACTTGGTCATATAGCTCCCAGGGTTCCTTGGGATTGGCCCCCATGGGCCATGTCTGCACTCCAGCATCGATAGTGTTAAAATTCGATGGCCAGTCTATAGTGGTAACTCTTTCAGGGAGAGGTACAGATTCACTCTGACTCACAAGGCTCTTCAGAATGGAGAATTCCCTCTCCTTATCCTGATTGAACGTTCCTTCTTCACTCTGAGTCGTCTCTGTTTGGTTTGGTGTCTCTACCACCGTCTCTCTATTAAGAGCGCAGACAGCTCTTCTTCGTTGATCTCTCAGCATTTTGCTCACATTCCTTCCAATCTGAGCAAAACCCTCCCGCACATAGAGGACTGGGTTCCAGGAACACGGCCACCCATCATTTGGCTTGGTCGTCTCCTATTCTTGTACTGGTGTTATTTCATCAGGATCTATTAAATGCAGGATAGATCCTGTTATTTTTGGTACTTGTGCCTGCAACACAATGGGTTGTTATGGTGTTGTCATTTCAGGTAACTGGATGTCTTGAACAGCTTCCTTATCCTCCAGTATAACCACAGAAAAAAAGATGTTCAGACATTTTGGTTTATTTGTTCATCAGTATCTTCCACGACCAGTGTGTGACTCAGACTGCCGCTCAGCTACCAACATCGTCGAAATCTTCGTTTCTTTTGCCTACCGCCGTCAGAAATTCCAGCACCCTTGGGGCCAAAACCCTTGAGGCAAGCATACTGCGTAGGTTCAGAGGTCCATTTCTGTCCTCAAAAGATGTCTGTAGATCCTCAATCTTTGGACAGTCAAAGAGAAGGTGCGCAGAAGTGTCAGGCACTCTGCATACCACACAATCTGGGTCACCAACCAGGCTCATTGAGGACAGCTTGACCTTGAAATTCCCGTGCCCGGCCAGAAACTGCGCATTGTAGTGACCTATGGAAAGCCACCCAGCCTACAGCCTCAGCCGGACATCGGGAAAGATATCATTCGTGAGCCTCCCTTTTTCTTATGCATCCCACCGATTCTACCAATCACTCAATGTTCTCTCCTTTATGACTTTAGCTTCTTCGGGTAAGATAGAGTCCACCCATTTCTTTCTACTCATTTCGCCTCTTTCCCTAATGAGTAGATCAAGTGGGATTTCACCTGCTAGCACTTGCAGGGCATCATTCGAAGTTGTCCTATAAGCCCTTGTGACTCCCAAAAGTGCTGCCCTTTGAGCGCTTATTATTTTACATTTAACATGGACCTCGCTGACCTCAGGAAACCAAACACCACAGGCATAAGAAACCACAGCTAGAAATACTCCTCTGTACATTAACTTCAGGCGTGTGGTTGCCGAGACCCCAGTTCGCTGGAGCCACAGCTCTGTTCTTATGAAACATCACCACCGCTTTATTCACAGCATAGCTGACATGTCCATGAAACGTGAGACGGGTCTGCAGGATCACACCCAGGTATTTCATTCATGGACGAGTTTTACAACTCGTCCTTCGAATCTAATAATTGGTCTTCGCTGGAGGTTTCCCTTCAATATAATAGCATTCATTTTCTCGACCGAGAACTTCAGCTTGAAGTTCTCGGCCCATGTCCTGATTGCCTCAAGGGCAATAGGCGTCTTTTCCTCCAACTCCCGCCTTGTCCATGCTGGTATTAACAACCATCATCAGTGTATCAATAAATCACGCAGACATCCGGGAGATCAAGCCGAAGCAATCCCTCAAAGACGATATTCCACAGGATTGGTCCAAGAACCAAACCTTGAGGGCATCCTTTCGTGAGTTCGTTTTCCTATCTGTGTTCCCCTATATGAATCTCACAAGTCCTCTCGTTGAGAAAGTCCTTTGATCAAGACGTACAGGTTTCTTGGACACTCCAGTAACCGTAATTGCCATAGAATCTGAGACCACCAAGTATTGTTAAATGCCCCCGAGACGTCCAGGGTGATTACCAGAACATAGTCTTGTTCATATCGTTTTACTTGATTCACCATGTCTATGATTGCTTTCTCAGTGCTTTTACCCCTTAAAAAACCATATTGCTTTGCATGAATACCGTGGACCACGTCAAGGTATTCCATTAGCCTTTTGTTGACCAGGCGTTCCAATACCTTCCCCATAACACTCAAGAGCATGATAGGTCTATAGGATTTGGCTAGTCTAGGGTTCTTTCCTCCCGCTTTATATACGATTTTGAATAGACCTCTTTTCCAGCAACTGGGAAAATTACCCATTTTCAGACATAGATTGAACAATTGCAGCATTTCATTCTTCATCCTGGGATACACTCGGAGGAGCATTTCTCCTGTGAGACCGTCCAGTCCCGGCGCCTTCTTCATCTTAATTCTGCGGACAATCCGATCTAGCTCCTCTATTGAGAAGCCTGAAGTGTCCTCGGTTCTGATCTCCATCCTGGTCATATAACTCAATTCCCGATGGTAGTCACTTTCCCCTATCTGATCATCATCAGGCAACAGGACTTCCATCAAGTGCCTGGCATTCTCTTCAAAGGATTGCAGTAACTGTCCATCTCGCTCCAGAGCTGGTAGCTCCTCTGAGTTCTTGATCTTGCCTGACACCATCTGGTAAACAAGACCCCGCGGATCTTCATTTCCCCTCTCCGTGACTAGTTTTCTCCATGCCATTTGTCTTTTCTTCCTCAGTCTTCGCCGATAGTCCTCTCTCGNATCTTGCCTGACACCATCTGGTAAACAAGACCCCGCGGATCTTCATTTCCCCTCTCCGTGACTAGTTTTCTCCATGACATTTGTCTTTTCTTCCTCAGTCTTCGCCGATAGTGTTCTCTCTTGTGACATTGTACCGCCGAATCTCTATTTGCCTTTGTTCTGGATTATATGTTCTTTTGAACTTTTTCCTTGCTCGTTTTACATCATGGCATAACAGCTCTAGTTCGTCATCCCACCAGGGATGATGTAGTACCTTTCTGGATGGACACCCTGGGAATTTCTTCCTGGCAGGTGTCCATAATCACCTTAACCAGATTTTGAGCCTTCTTTTCAATGTCTAAGTTGTTATCGAGCCTGTATTTTTCCAGCTTCTTTAGCAGTACCCTATCAAAGAGGGGCCAGTCAGCTCAGGCTGTGACAAATCGGGGCCTTGCTGGTCTCTCTCCTTTACCCGCATTCAACCGAATGGTGAACAGATTTCAACTCGTCCGAAACTCTCCAGTCCCCAATCCGTCCAAGAGCATGCGCCGTCGCTACTGTTGCGTCTAGATACAACTCTGTATCATGGGTTGGTGACCAATAGGTCAGCTGATTTCCAGGTGGTTTTGCAACCTGCAGGTTGTTCTCAATGAGATACTTGTTGATATCCTCTCCTCGTCCATCCATCACCGAGGAATTCCACAACTCAGATTTGGCGTTTATATCCACGCCGAAAATGATATTTTTCTCCTTCACTCCTAGAACAATCACATTCCACTGAGAAAGATGATGTTCAATTAGGCCCTGGTGTTGGAAGTACGACGATACAATCGTCATACTCCCGCCTCCCTTTTCCAGTTTCAAACATGCATGGTGTGTGTTTGACAGAGCTTCCAGTGGGATGTAGTTAATCTCGGCGTTGCGTACCCATATTCCAGCCATTGGCTTTTCCCCAATCAAGACGAACTGGCCTTGGAGATATGGTATTCTCCCATGAAGCAGGTAGGGCTCCTGCACCAGTACCAGGTCAAGTTGTTGCTCCTGTCCTATTTTATGCAGTTCCATGGTTGGAACTGCTGCCCTTTGCAGGTTTATTTGCCCGACTCATAGCAGCGCATATCCCCTAGACATATTGGGTCCTGTAAAGTTCCAGCGCTAGCTGCCTGTGATGCACTGGACATTCAGTTGATCCAACTCGGTGTCCAACTTCTTTCCTCTTTTCTCGGAGGCAGTTAAAACATTCAACTGCCTCTTCTTTCTTAGTACACTCCGAGTACCTGTGCCCCTGTTCTCCACACCCGGCATAAACCATGGGAGATTTGCACCTTTCCTTTACGTATCCATAACCCTGACACTTGAAACACCGGACAGGAACCAAGTAGTTCGTGACTTTGCATCTTTGAAAGCCAACATACAGGAACTCTGTCTGTATAGGCATCCTTCTTAGAGCAGGTGTTGTCTCAAGCACCATGTTAACCTTGTCCTTGTTGTTGTGTGGACCCGTTAGGAAGCATATGGAAGCGTTCTTAATGAATTCCTCTTTTCCAATCTGATCTTGCGAGAAGTTCTGTTCACAAACTATGGCCAAGAACTTTGGGGTATCGTACTCTCGAGGGACATCGAAGAGTATGACATTGGATCCACGCCTTTTCGAGTCCTCTACCCAAGTCCCAGTTCCTCCATCCTTTGTGTATTCCTGAGCTTAAAGAGGGTTTCTTCATTCTCTGCTTCCAGAAGGATGCCTCCCTTACCCACTGTTCTGACATTACGCACCTTAAGTTGCTCTTTTACTGAGTCAAGTGCTTTCAGCTTGCCCTTAACCTCTTCAGGCTTACCTTCCCCTTCCTTGGGGTAGATCAGCACTGTTTTCCGTGCGGTTAACTTTCTGCCCTGTAACACTTGCCATTCTCCAGTAACTTTACTCTCCGGCTTGTCCTTGTTTTCCCTCTGCTCTCTAGCGATGTCAGAGAAGCTGAGGGGAGGCTTGGCTGTTATGGTCCCCTGTACTGTTCTGGTCTCTTTCCCAGTTAACTTTTCAAGTATACCAACTTTGCCCGTCAATCCCTTATTCTTTGTTTGCAGTACTGCATTTTTAAGCAGCTGCATATCCAGTAGTGCCTTGAGTCTGAGTATTCGGGGCAGCAGGAAGTTTGAGGCCTCCTTGCTGACCTTTTTATCGTCTGTGACAAAGGAGGTAATTTCCTCCAATGCCTGTGGGGTTTCTTCTTGAATGGCCTCATAGGCCAATTCAGTCTCAGTCTTGCCTGTTTCTGACTGAGTTTCCTCTGTCTCGGTTGCCCATTCAGTGCCAGATGTCTTTTCGGGAACATCAGCGTCACCCATGCTGACCTCCCTTTATGTCACTGGTTCAATGGCCGCTTGGGTCATTGCCTTGACATCCTGCCCCCATACGAAAGGCAGGATTTTGCGGAGCCAGTTTCCTTCTTCCTGTGAGGGGGGGGGGGCCTGGTCCCGCACTGTCTCTGTGTCCATTACCCTTTGGAGGTAATACACTGCTCTGTCCTTGTTGAGTTCCAGACTTTGAGTACACGTGCTCAAGAAGCACTTCCCTCATTGGTCCCTGGTATATCTTTGCTGGGTGTCGTTGGTACACAGAGTACCAACTATCCCTTTTGTTCGCCATTGTACTGGTTGTGAGGTCTCAACCTCTTGAGGCAGAGCCTCTGACTGGGGCAAGTGGTTGTGAACCACCGCCCCACCCGGTAATGTCTTTACCCTGTCCTCGAGCTACCCTCTTAGCCGATAAAGGACTTATAGCATCACACTAGAATTCTCAAGTTCTAGGTTGCCTCGTGGCCTTTATTCGTTGTCACCACCCGCCCACGTTGATGGAGGGGGGGGGGGTAGCGCACAATACCTGTTCCTGATAGCTTACCCAAGCGTATAGCTGGGCAGCAGAGCTACACAGTTTCTGCGCCCGAATAAGCGGGTACTGCTTCGCTATTCGCTGTATGTCACTCCGCCACCAGCTGCAGTGTGGGGGTTATTCTCGGGAA
This sequence comes from Clitarchus hookeri, assembly GCA_002778355.1. NCBI lineage: Eukaryota > Metazoa > Arthropoda > Insecta > Phasmatodea > Phasmatidae > Clitarchus > Clitarchus hookeri. Next base: position 1,173,893 of record NQII01000141.1, read on the forward strand.
AATCCACTCCAATTCGCTCTGGTGATACCCTGAGAAAATCTATTTATCTGATGCACAGATAGAAGTAAGAAATTAATTAATTATGTTCTTGTTAACAGATATCTACAATACGATTTCCATATGACTATATTTATCACTTTGGCGAACAGGCAACTGGATGTCTCTGGAAGAACGTGGCTGTAGGTATCCAAGGCAAACCTCAATTACTGTACACAATTATATTGTCAACGGCAAGGGGAGGGGAAATCGACCCTTTTTTTCTTCAGAAAAATAGAAGAACATGTATGAAAACGGGCCTGCAAGGTGATGTTATATTCGATTGATGTCCTAAAAAAACGATAGTATGAAGAATTATGAGAAACAGGAAAATGCTGAAAAAGAAAAATGTAATAATAAAATAAAATTTTAACTTTAATAAACTGACAAAACCTTTAAAAGATCTCGATGGTTAACGAGTAAATAGTGAAAAAATAATTGGTTCACAGAGATTCATCAACTATCGTTTGTTTGAAAGTGGAATAAAGAACGTAACACTGAAACGCACATATGTAATAATGTTTTAGCATACACTGTAAGCCCATACCGAGCTGTATATACCTACATCTGCGAAAGAAACATGTTTTTTTAAATATGTTACTCCCGGCAGAGCCTTATTAGTTTCATTCATTTTCACTTTACTTAACAATGTACCGCCAAATGCGATCCTAATAATTTCCAAACATTCGAGAAATGAGTTTATAAAACCCCTGGCATAATCCATTATTTCATGCAATTAAACTACAGGCTCAAAAACTCTTTTTTATTTACCACATATATATATATATTTAAAAAATACGAAATTCACGTTTTACTGTAATATTTAATGTAACTTGTGATCTAGTTATACCCTTTATATCCACCATTTTCGTCGATATCACAGTAATGCTGTGCTCTGGAGGCATATAAAAAGTCAATACGTTTTGTAATGTGTGTGGTATCGTTTTGTTAGTATTACTTAAAAATAATCTACGTATATTATACATTGTAGACACAATATTCTACATATACAAATAAAGTTACCATAACTTACATACTTATTCCACTTTCGTTGATGCTAATAACTGTGTTTACCCAATAACTTCAAACTTCCATTTGAAGAAAAAACTACAATAATTGTCGTGGTAAATTTGGGACAGAAAAAGCAATTTGCCATCTACCCGTTTACTGGATGAACACTCAAATATACACACCGATAAGGAAATAGAGAAATAAAAAACGACTGCCAACCAGACTTAAAGGTTCTCAACACGTAGGCTTTATTAATTTCCCATTTCTCCCAAGATTGTTTATAGTCCAACATTTAATGAATTGGTATACTATGTAATTGTAGTTTATTTTTACGGCCAAGCTGGACGTTTGGGGGAGGAAGGAGGGTCGCCTCCATGCCCCCCCCCTCCCCGCCGGCCTCTGGAACCGTCCATGAATGAAGATGCATTTTTTACCTGAGATTCCAACCGAGAATTTTATATTGAATTCTAAAGGATTGGTGATAGTTACTCTCTGTCTCATGTAGCATGGCAAGATTTTGACAGTTTGACGAAAGTAGCCCCAAATGTTTACTTTTCGTTTATGTATCCTTTCGCCATCAGCTGGTGCGTCAAGTAGGGGCTGTATATTTTATTCAATACGCTGTCAGCTAATCCACTTGCCATTGTACTGTATTGCTAAACAAATTTTAAGGTATTTATAGACTGACATCTGTTAAAAAATGCATAGGTTATAAAAGTAAAAATATAAAACCTGGCAAAAATTATATATTTGCTAACTCTATTTTAATTTGTCCAAGACAGCCAATTTGTGTTAACATTTGCGAGACGGTAGTTGTAGCTCTTATCCCAGTTTGGACGTCATATCTAATATAACTGGAACTAAAAGTAATTTGGGAAATTTGAATGACAACGCACTTTTATTCGCCAACAACTCACCAACGACTATAGCAAAGCAGTAATTTTGCTATTACTGATACTAAACAGTACGAGTTGGAAATATGTGGCGTGCAATAATGTAAGAATTGCTTAAAAACTATCCACGCGCATCCCACTTTCTTCGTTTTATTATTACAATATAGTAACAATACGGAAACAATGAAATGGGTTTGCGGGAGTACAACATGGCGTGTAATGGACTTTAGACGAACGATTACCGGCCCAATAGAAATTACTAATAATCAAAATCGTTGTACACGAAATATATGTTACTTTAAAAATTATGCAGAGCTCGCGGAAAAATAAAACTATTGGTGTATGTTCGTAAATTTGTTATTTTACACATGAAAGCTATATTTTTTTTTTGTGGTTGATAATGCTTCTGGAAAGAGCAGACAGATGGCGCTCATGGCATGGCAGGGCGAGCTGTGAGCCGAGAGCATTACTCAACAGATAGCAGCTCGTTAGCCTGCTTCTTGATCCCGTCTTTTTAAAAGTTGACTTTTCTTCTATTACTGACTCGGAACGACACGAATTTGAAATATATTTCATCAAATTATTACAAAAAATATTTTGACAATATTATGCAATATTTTTGTATGTTTTTGGAATTAGTATCAAGCATGTATGGAAAGCATGGATGGAGAGTGGTAGGGATACGACGTGTAAAAGGTTTTGAAGTTGATTTTCATTTGGATACGGATCGTTTTATTGTTAATTTCATTTTGAACACCTATACATTACTACTTTATCACGAAGTTTAATTTGTAACACTAACAACCACAGTTTTATGACCACGTAATATAAAATGTATTAATTAATCTAGGAACTCTTTCTTATCGCGTATTTTCTGCTTGTCTGATGTGTGTCGGCAGTGCACTCAGAATAGCCAACGTAATATTAACTTTTGTTCGTTCGTGCATCAGTTGAAACAGGACTTTGTAAATGGCACTTTGTTTCGTATACATCAAATTGCCACTCACTGACTGTTAAAATCTCGCCAACTTATAAGAGACAGACAATAGGTAGGTAGGTATGGTCCATTTCATATAAGAAGGCCAGATTCTGACGGTCAGTGAGTGGCAACTTGGCGTAGGTAGGTAGGGCTTAACGTCTCTTCGACAGCGAGATCAGTAAAGACAGAGTTAAGTTACTTAGAGAAGCAGTAACGACAAAAGAATATACCATAGCCTGTATGTAGCAACGAACCGTTATAACATTCATGTGGAGTGATTTCGAGAAATTATGAAAAATCGAAACTAGGATAGCCGGACTGGGAATCGAAGCTGGGACGATTCGACTCAATTGGTTAACCACTGCGACACCTCACTCCGTAAATGGGTCATGAATATTGGTGTTGTGCTTATGAGTATGGGGAAATTTCTGGTTTTGTAAGGGGTAGAACCGTTAGAATGACACTTCGTATTTGACACTATTTTATATATATATATATATATACAATTATGTTACAAAGTAAATAAAATAAATGTCCGATTAAGATCGGTTGCATATATATATATATATAGGTTAGAAAAAAATGTCGTCAATTGACATCACATTGACCAAGTCCGACGAATATGGTCTACAAATGCGTTGTCCGAAAGTGAGTTTTCAAAATTTACCCTAAGATCGCAGTACATTCCGCACATTATTTTTTGTTGTGTGGTGATTTTTATATTGCTGAATTGTTGATTATCTAATNAAGATCGCAGTACATTCCGCACATTATTTTTTGTTGTGTGGTGATTTTTATATTGCTGAATTGTTGATTATCTAATGTTTGCAAGATGAGTGATTTGAATATGTATTTATCATTACGACTCTGTCTTATTTTAAATAATGTCGGAAACTGACATCCAAAAGTTTTCTTTGGAATTTACGATTTTAAAATTTTCATCCTTCGTATTAAATAGTTCAGACCGTACGCAGATGGCACTAATTAGCATTTCATCACGTTCGTCTTGAGAAAGCCCACCTTGCACGTCCATTGTTTGCATTATAAACGTAAACATTTCACGGATGCGCGCGAAAGTATCTGTAGTTTTCTTCTTTTTTTATCGTATCAGGACACAACTTGGGACAAAAGTTACATTTTTTTAATACTTTAGCTTGGGACACAGCGCTATAGTGCCCTAAGACAGCGCCATGACGTCAGAGGATCACGTGCACCAATCAGCGTATAAGACACGGGCTGGGATAGTGCACTAGGCAACATTTCGCAAATATAGTTGAAAATGATACAAACACATTTATATATGCGTATGAAAAAAAAAACGCCATTTGTTGCATAAAAATCGGGCTTGACAAAGTTATTTTAGTATTAAAACTGTAACTTTCGCGGCCGCTGTCACGTGAATGCGGAACGCTCTCTCATTGGTTTGACGTCACNTTTTAGTATTAAAACTGTAACTTTCGCGGCCGCTGTCACGTGAATGCGGAACGCTCTCTCATTGGTTTGACGTCACTAATCATACGCCGGCGGTCGGCCCCGGCACGTTGCAAACAAGTAGCACTAAAATGGAAGGCTACTTTGCGAAAGCGCAGTCGAACAATCTGCCACGAGTAGATACCGATACGGTACTTGATTACACAAATTCCCTTTGTTTTGTGGAACCTGAAATAAGAGGTGTAAAATTACAAAGGTAAGAACGTGTCTCATATCGCACAGTCGTGATCTTCAAAGTGACAGTAGGCCTGCATCACATTTTAAAACTTATTTGTTTGTACGTTTTGATAACGCACGACTTCAGCTGCGAGTTGGTGGCGGACAGAACGCCGCGCTGCCGGCGCATTCCGCGTTCCACCTCGTTTATAAACATCATATTGAGGCCTCAAATAAAGTGTTAACTATTAAAAAAATAACTAGCTTATCTTATTGTTTCTTATGTTTTATGCACCTAACATACCTTTTATTATTCTGACGTCACGATAGCTGTGTCTACACTTTCTTTTTAAACTGTAAGAATTGTACACATAAGTTGAAAAAACATGTATGGAAGTTTGAGAAACACTTAATACCGGGGATGAGAACAGCGAAGAAAATGTGTAATAAAAGCTTAAGAATTTGTTTTATTCTCAAACGCCTTTTTATTTCTGTTTAAGGGAGAAGGTTATAAAAGTAAAACAGTTTACTTGCGTAAAACGCGTAGGCTATTTAGTGTTAAATTTGTGGATCTAGTCTCGTAATTTTTTTGTAACGTCCATCTCAGTAACTTAGAAAAATGGGGAAGGGCAAATATGAAAGTAAGATCATCCTTGATAAACATGTCTAAAAACATGCATTTTAGTGTTTTGAAAGTAAAAATTAAGTTGCTATTTAACTTAAATTGTTAGGCTTATGAAAGCTAACTAGAGACAAATCAAAACAACTTAAATTTATTAGAAATTGCTATGCTTGGAAAATACTGTTCAATATAAACCAAACTTTTTGCAAGAGGGACTCTGAGTTCCACCCAAATAATTTTATGTTTAATTTTCATTGCTTAACATCGTGACGTTATTATTTAGGCATACAATGTGAATATAGTTTAAATATGATAGCTGTGCTCTTTAAACGAATGTTAGAAGTTATATTAAATTAATACAAAAATATCTATACCAAATTCCGTCTGTTAGGCCTAACTTGGAATATATAAAATTACAAATTTACATTGTGTGGCTAAATTTTTTATAAATATATTTTTATGCTTTTATTATTATGAAATACGTTAACATATTTTTTTTAAGCTCACGTCCACATCACATACGAATTGCTAAACGCGTTTTGGTGCTTATTAAACAATACCATAGCACCGTAATGAAGGTTAGATCAGATGTAAACAGTAGATATTAAGAAGTTCAGTGTTAAAACTGCCTACATAGGGAAAACATAAACACCTTAAATATAATTACGTACGTCAAAATGGCCATCGCAAACAAAAAGAACTGATTTTGGCGAAACATCGTCAATGTCTCGCCTAACTGCGTTAAACCACGTCTTCCTGTTTGTTTCGTTTTTTGTAACTAACAGATATTGTATCAGGTGTTTTGCGAGATGCACTAGTACACTGCGGTACAATAAACCATTCCAATTATTTTGGTATACTTGACTGTTTATTTTCTCTTTTCATTACTTCAAACAATTTCAACTTAACCAAATACGCATCACCGCTGAAGTAAACAAACGCAGCGTCCGAGGTTGTATCTGACTTGTGACGTCACGGAGTGAGCAGGCGCGACAGGCGCGTTTTGGCGGGCGTTTCAAACGTAAAACTTTAATTCAATCATAACTTTTTCAACACTAATTTTTAAATCGTGAAACTTAGTAAATACATTTCTAACACATAAATGATTGAAAACCAAGTGCAAGCACAACATGTTAATGATGTCTATTGTATACAGGCGTTATTGAACTGCTGTGTTAGTTGGACAGCGCGCATGCGCACGAGGGTGTGTTGCAGCCTAGACACGGAGGAGTGCAGCAGTTCTCTTGCCTCGATTCCACGCAGCTGCCTCGCGTTCAGAAAATAATTCCAGGCCGGCATGTGGGCGGGTGACCTTGAGGGAGTCTGTGACCTAGACATGAGACATGCACCATCCGCATGTTCGTGCCAGACGCCAAGGCTGATTGCGCAACACTCATGAAACTCGACAGCGCTTAAGATGAAGACGTAGAACCGTAGTTTTATTGATAGAAATTACCTCAAAAAGATATCGACGTAATTGCTTTGGTGCTCAGTGAAACTGAAAAATGAAGTATGGAAACTAAAGTTAGATTTTTCTCGTTTCGTGGTTGAGCACACGATCATGGGCGTCAGCAGGAAATTACAAAAAAAAAAAAAAAAAAAAAAAGGGGGGGGTGGGGATTTTTCTATGAACTGTGAGAAATCCATCACAACAAACGTTCATAATTGATTAGCATTCGCAATCATTCTCGTAACTAAATGGAAAAAACATTTTTCTACAACAAATAAATTGCTTATTAGTGACGTATTTACAAAATGCAGGTCCCTTAGGGCGAAATAACTGAGTTATTCCTGTTTTTGCAATAGTTTGGTTTGATAATGGTTTGTTCTTTTGTATTTAATATTATATTGTAACATTTAAATATTATATTGTATGCTGTTAAAGATATTTCATGTAACGGGTGTTTGTTGCATTTATTTTGCTTAAAATCCATTTGTAAATCTCACATTCCCGAAGGAAACTTGTACTGACTTCTATGCCACCCCCTCCTCATTTTTTTTAGAAATAATCTCGATGACGCACATTCACAGGACAGCTATGGCACCCGCCAATGATAAGAACCCTAATTACTGGCATGGTGCTAATAAAAGATTGGTTTGGCCTTGATACATAAGCATAACGACGTTTAGTGATAATTAAACTCATGGAGGTGGCGTAGAGAATTTAATAAATGGCACAACTGGCAACTTTTCAGTTTTAATATACGAATTTTTAACGCTCTATTAGCGGGTTCTTCAAACTTTTTGAATCAAACCTTTGAATATTCACCTCATGTATTATGTGTTCCGTTATTTCCTAAATATTTCACTTAGGTACACAAACAATTTTTACTTCTGTTAATATAATAATAAATTATTTTTTGTTAAAATAAACTTTTGCTTATAATTTTATTGTTAAATTATAATACTTCATTTATAACTAATACGAATAAAAGCAGGGAGAAAATAGGTGTGTTTGTAATGCCTAGCAACTGAACAGAGTTCAGCTCCCCCTCCTCATCGCTAGAGTCCCATGAATACCGTGTTCTCTGGAATATGTGAGGCACATCCCGGATGCGTTTTTCTTGTAGTCATAAGTGTATCCACATGTATTCTCTCGCGTCATGCCAGCCTCAACAATTTCTTTCTCGCTGCTTCAAAACCGGAAGTTTTTGAAGCGAAACTTAAGTGGAGCGGAGAGATTTGGGAGACTTGGGCGGCTCTTAACATCGTCCTCTTAACTCATCCTCTTAACATGAGGATGGAGTGATGCAAATATGAAGCAGCACCGGAATGCAAGTACGGGATAAACGGGAGATACCCGAGAAAACCCGCCCACCAGCAGCATCGTCCGGCTCAATTCCCGCATGCGAAAATACGGGAGCGACCCCGCCGGGAATCGAACCCGGCTAGCAAACGGTCACGAAATAAAAACACTAAGTTATGTTACAGAATATTTACTCATGAAACAAAACTTCGTTTGAGGCACGTACACCTTGTGACAGTTAAGGCATGTCACCAGCCTCCACAGATCAAACGGCTGCCCCCTAACACACTTATTACCAGACTAACTAACATGGCGTGGACTCGCCTGGAAGACCGGGTAGGTTCGCGCCAAGGGTGGAATAAATAGAAAATACATTTTAAAAAGCAAAACAGTTAGACACACATTAGAGACCCTTGATAAAAAGGACATACAAGCCCCTTTTCTATAGACTATACAAACAAATAACCCTTGTAAAAATTACAGGTTGGCAAGGAAGATGTGCAGCAACGTATTTATTATTGCAATCAGAGCGGTCTTTCTGAGTGTTTTTCTGGTTGGATCACTATACACATTAATACAATAATAATTAAATAACTTTTGGTTTGACGGGTAGTCGTGGTCTCAGGAGTGGGGAGAAGGAAGGTTAATTTACAGTACCAGAATTATATAGGGTACCACAGCACAATATACTCATCCAGGATGCGGGCCGTTCACCCACGTAGCTAACCTGAGAACACCCCGCACAAGGTGACATCGTAATGATGCAATAATCCTCTTACACCTGCCTAATGAGAGTGTTGGCCCTCTCATACGCCTCTAAATGTTGAGCGATGTTGTTGGGTAGCCATCTCACACGCCAAAACACAATATATTGATACATCGTTGGAAGATTGCGGTGATGCAATGGGTGGAGCACCCACATTTACACGACCGTGAAGCGGCCGTCCTGGTAGGCACTTACACAGATTTAACAGCTGAGGCGCGTTACAAAACAACACTGTAGGAAAAGGCATGTAGCCAATTAAAATTTAGAGCATTTACACCCCCGACGCGGTTTGAGCTGGCAGGGTGGAGAGTGGCATGGCCTCCGGGCTAAACGAGAAAAATTAATAAGTTTTAGACATCTTACGGCTTTGGATAAACGGGATTGTGTTATGCAGAAATGAACCAGTCCACAAAAATTAAAAAAAATGAGTTGGTTGTGTAGCCACATTATTCGTATTCACTTCATTCTTAAAAAAAAAAAAATTGGGCGCGTGTACTTATGCACACACGTTAGAAGTTATACTTATTTGGCTTCACTAAAATAAAATTTTATTAGGTATGCAAATAATTTATGTAAGTAGGAAAAACGACAAAAATTACCGAAGAAAGACATTCAATACAATTAATAAAGGTTTGATAAAAGAACATAATTAAATTACTCTCAACGCGCCAAAGGAAGTATGACTTAATAAAATAATGCTTACAAAAAATTAACCTCAAATACTTGAAAACACTTTAAAAATTTTATTATACAATTTTTGTCACTAACAAATTTTTCACGGAACAATGTAAGTAAAATTAATTAATAAGATATATATTTACTATGAATTACTAATATAAACGAAATGTTTTTAATTTGCTTATTACATGAATTGATTTTCTATCGGTTTTAAATATAACCGCGTGCTATGTTGTGTACCTTGCGTTTGTATATAGCTAGACGACACGCGCATGCGCGTTTGACCATACCCCTACCACGCTCACTGTCGAATTTCTACCCTCAATGCGCCAAAAGAAGTATAACTTCAAAAAAATAACCAGTCCACTATGTTGATGGTGCCATCAAAAAACAGGATATTCCGGATCCCGAAACTAAAAAGAGTGTACTTCAATTTTGGGAAAGAAAGAAAAAAATCAGTTAAAAGTTATATTTTGTAAAATATCACTAACACCACGCCTATTTGCTATTTGGAACCAGTCCACGTAAGAGTTCTCTCTGCAAAACAGATGTGGTACTGCATGTATTATTTAGCAGGAACCTGTCCACACACAGGTTCCTTCCTGCAAAACGGAGGTCATTCTAAGGGTATATTAGACCAGAATCTGTTCACAAAAGTGCCATTCTGCAAAACAGAGCTGGTGACTTGTTCCAGGAACTAATACACGTACATTCCTTTCTGCAAAATCAGAATAGAAGTTAGTGTTAGTGAATATTTCAGTAGGGGATGTTACCACGGAATGATTGTTGAAAAATGTATCCCAGCATAACATTAAAGATACTTCATTTAGCTCAATCATTACAAGGTAAGGCTGTTACAACTATACATGTATTTAGAAGGGAAAAAAACATTTGTTTTAAAGAGATAATATAATACACATTTGGTTTAAGTATTAAATCTCGCCATTATAATACTATCATACTGTTGCAGTCTTATTACAAAACAAGTGTTTTATAATTTAATATTGTACAAACGAATTAGAAAAAAATTTTGGTTAACAAGGAGGAAGTACCAATGTAGAAGCAAATATATCGACGTCGTCTTCAGAGTTGTCAATTAATGGTCAATAAATATCTGATTTTGTAGAAAATATTGTTTTCCATGGCCCTGAGGAGGAATTACACTATTCGACTGATTGCTCCAAACCCAGTGGAATAAGGTAAATGCATCACTGTATCAGTTCTTGTAATAATTAGCGGACTAAGTTGTTGATATGCTGGGGACACGCAGTAATGAGATAAGTATGCCAGGTGTTGATTCACTAAAATCACTGTAACTATATTATTAATTAGATCAAGATCATATCGATAAACCTGAGATCTTAAATATGCAACAATGCCAAACAATAACAAAAGACTGTATATAACTGTTCAGACTACATTGAAGTCATGAAAGCAGCCAAGAAGAGGAAGCCACTCAAAGTAACTAAAATGGCAAGTCAAGATTTTGTTGGAACAAAAGCTGTAGAGAAACTGATAACTAACAGGAAAATCTCTCTAACACATGGAAAGGTTAATGGGCTGTTTTAAAGAGAAATAATAAGAAGGGACATGCCATTTCTTTTTATATATGAAATATGAACTAGGTTCAGAAAGAGAGTATGTTGTGGACATTTCTAAGAAGAAACCAGGAAGGCAGATGGGATGTGGCTCTTCGCTAACATACGACCGCCTTGTTCCTGTGTGGGCAAATGGGAAAACCATAATTCCCGTAAAATTTAGAGATCTGAAAATCCTCATGCACCTTATACTGCCCTGCTATCAGGAATTTTATAACTGCCTGAAAGAATCTGCTACAGAGGAAATAGAAGATGTTTATTGTTTCATTGAAGACCTAGACTTTGAAGTGGACAATGAATAGACTTTGCATTGCTGCAGGAATGGTTAGCAAATTTACGAGTTCCAAATATGTTTGTAAAATTTTGTTTTCCCTCACTAATATGTTAGTGATGCATTGTTATGTACCTTTCCTCATAAACGTTTTTGTTTATATCATAATAGTTTACAATATCAGTTTATATTTAAAAAAATCATATAATTTTTTTTCAATGTTAAGAGTGATGCTTACGATGCTACACAACAAAGCAAATGATATCCCTTTTTGCGCATTATTATTATTATTTTGTTTAATGTGAAATTATACTTGGGACAGTGAAAATCAATGTAAAAAGTATTAAATTAGTTTACAAACATCAACAGCACATTTTCCTGTAGACCTGAAACCAGCACAATGTGTTTTGCATAAAAGATCCACCACACATATTTCCTTTCTGCAAAACTCTGTTGTTCAAAATACCAATTTCTGCAGAAAGGAACAAATAAAAATACTACACTATTTTTCACTGATAACAAAATTTTAAATGGTTTTGTCATATGGTATAACATAGCCTGTTTTCATTAATGTTACCTGAGCTGTCGGGCATAGTAATGCATACGTCGCCCGGCGACTATTTGAAGAAAAATCAGAATAGTAAACAATATTCCTATTTCGAATAAAATGGGCGCGAGCTCACTGGGTGAGCACGAAGTCATAGTTCTCAGGATCGTGGACCGAACAACTACGTGGTTGTATCCCCTGACACACACGGTACAAATTTACAGGAAAGTGTAATATAAAGCCGGGGTATTCAGGCTTCCCAGCACGCCTTAGTATTGCCTTTTTACCTTATGAATTAAGGATGCCTCCTTGAGGCGTCGATGACTTCCGGAATAGGGTCTAGGCCTGAAATACAATACTAAATGAGGACTCACAAGTTTCGGTTAACTCAAGTAAATTGTATTGCCGAATAGTGTACACAGTTGCATGTATACAATGCAAATTAAAGCAGACGTGACTGACAAAGCCTACCAGCGGCCATTACTTATAAAAAGACCAAGAATGGCACGAAAACTTACAAAAGTAATTGAACCTCCAGGGTCGGTAAATTGAGCTGACATAGGGGTGCTGCGAATGTGGGGAAGACTGTTGGTAAACTAAATCAAAGTACCAGTAAATTATGTTAACCTGTTGCAGTTAAGTGTTCAGAACAAAGTATGAAAGTATCCCGTGATGCGACGCACGTGCAACACCTAAGACCCGTGGAATCAGACTGCCGGGGGTAGAGCGGGTGAACTGCATCCTCGCTGAGAGCTCACACCATCCCGCGAGGTATCTTAGTTTACTGACCTCATTACATAAACATGTAAAACATACAGACAATAAGACCCTTCAACATTCGGGATGGGCATCACTTAACTTGAGGAGAGTTCAGAGTTCTTTCTTAAGCACTAATTTAAATACAAAACGTGATTATGTGGTGCTTTACAGAGTACGTGGGAAACTCAGGTCTGTTAAGTTTTGGACCACTCTATGACAGGAATGGTCAGGTTGAAAGAGAGACTAATTATTTCCCACATCACTAATTGGCTTGATTGGACACATAATAACAATCGGAAAATTATATAGAACACTTCAAATACCCTAGTCTTGCTACACTACACTTCATTAAATAGACACGTGGTGTGCATTTATTCTGCGATTACTTCGCAATCCCCTAAGGGCGAATTTCACGAACATATTTCCATGGGCGATAAATTCTAATGCTATTTAATACACATTCTAAAACTTGATTCCTATCCTAATTACACAGATCTCTCTAGGAACACCACAGCCACTCGGGTGGATCACTCGATATCGAGTCATGACCCGTTCCCAAGTGAACGATGCGGACACACATCGGGACATACGATGTGCGTGTTCTGCGTTCCACGCTGTGGCATTGACTGTGGGCCGATGACATCATGACAGTGGCCGTGCCAGACCACGCAAGAGTGGTTCAAGTTATCATGTTCATTATTTGGGAAAACAATCTCAGTGCACAATGTTGTGTGTGAATTAAAATAGACATAGACCGAGAACTTTGGAACTGTTTTCCTCAATTTGGTTTCAATCATGATTGGTTCCTATCTGCATAACACCATCCAATTAAAAGTTTTCGCTTTAAAACTTTAATATCTAAAACAGTCAAACTCACCCATAAGAAATCACGTTTTGTTCCTAACCTGAGGAGAATTAACATTAAAGTGATACTATTCCCGGGGAAGAAGAGGTGGCATCTCCAGGTGCAGATATAACCGGTTCTGGTATGTTACATGAGACTATTGCAGCTAATGGTGGTTGGCGCGAATATGTGAAGACACACAGAGCACGATACAGCACGTGACGACCCCTTGAGATGCTCGACAGCGACTGAATCTGGTGCGCACACACTGTGCGAACTATGGTGACACGTGGCTCGCCCACGCTACTTTCTGCTTGCCTGTAACACAAACACAAACACTTGGATGAAAAATTGAGAAAATAAATACACAAATATACCCTGATTAAAAACTATTACAAATTAAATTTGGATGGCATAAAATGAGGGTGAAACAACTCATGAAAAATATGTGGATTTGAGAATTATAAACTGAAAACCCTGAAATGCTAGTCTGCACATTTACACGCATAGTGTGTCTTTCTTTACTTTCAACTACTTGCTATAAAATTGCCTACACATTATATATGCTGGCTCTACCATTATGCACCATCACCTGCCTACAGGGGGATGTAGTTGCTTTCTCACACACACTCACAGACTTCGTGTTCGCACTCGTGGTGTGCTGCAGCTATACTAGTGTGGTTAATGCAGTGGTTGTGCGGTGTGGCAAACAATCTGGAGGGAAGGACGCCATCCTGCTTCAAATACTACCCTCTTACTGAAACTGTTGGCAGGCCGCGCATCTTCAGTCACTGCAGGGACAGGCTGTGGTCCAGCGATGTCGGGGCCACAGGGAATATGGGGAACTTGGGAGGCCTGGACGGTGCTGGTGAGGCTGCTGTTGTTGTTGATGTAGGTGGCTTGCTGCAGTGTGGAACACGGTGGAATCACCCCAGGCCAGGCATGCCTGTGCTGACAGACATCCCCAGTGTGAGCAGCGGGGGAGGAGGCGAGCTGCGTAACTCGCTGTTCTCACTGACACCCATAGCGACCCGGGCGGGCAGTAACCAAGGGGGTTTGATCACCTGGTGGTGACCACTCAGCTGGTGGCAACATTCCTACTGTGGCACTGCCCTGATGCATCACCCCCTTGCCATCAGTGTATATCTCTGGAAGCCTTCCTCATGCCGTCGACAGTGCGGCACGAGATCCCGGGGTGTCACCTGTAGTGGGTGTGTAGAGGGGGTGGATGCCCCCATCGAGGTGGGCACCTGTACATCGAGCATCGTCGGGCTTGCAGGCCCTTGTAGATGCTCCTCCGAGACGGGTGCTAATTCACCCTCCTGCGTGGGTGGTCAGCGGATCCTACATCAGGGTCGTGGTCATGGGGCAGCTTTTGCAACGCTGTTGTCGACATCATCTGGTGTTAGGCGCAAGTCATCCCGGTTCACCTTAACAGTGTTTCTGCCAAGCTGGACCAGGTAGGTGGTGAGTACAATGACTCGTGCGATCACGTGCGGCATGCTCTATTTCACCACAAATGCCACACAGATGTCTCTGTGGGCTGCGGACTGCAAGTGTGCATGGACATAGACGTGCTGGCCGGGCCGTAGTTCAGGTGGTGGCCGCGTTGTAATTGGCAGCCACTGTGGTATGTAGCCTCGCTGGTGAGAGTGTATCTCTTTATCTCCTTCCGATGCCGTTATCATCAGGCATCACTGCTGACTGGGTCACTACTGTCTTCTGCCCGCGGACAGTCAAACTCACCACGCAGTGTGAGGTTGCCCAGCAATATGTCGGCAGGGTTCTTACTGGTGGTGGTGTTGATGCGTCGATGGAGGGTGAAAAGAGCAGCGGGCAGATGGTCAGCCCAGGTGGTGTGCTGATGGACCACATGAAGCCGCAATAGTATCTTGAGCTCCTGGTTGCGGCGCTCCTGCAGGGTTGGCATGTAGGTGGTAGGTAACCGCCTTCAGGTGTCGCACTTCTCAACCGGTACACAATTCTCGGCACTTTCTGGCAGTGAATTGCATGCCATTATCGGTAAGTAGGTTCTGCGGATATCACCACCTGGGGAAGAAGTCGGTCTGCAGGATCTTCGCAACATTCGTGGCTCGTGCACTATTGATGGGATATGCTTCGACACACCTGGAGAAGTTATCGGTGACCACCACAATGAATCTCTTCCACTCTAAGGACATAGGGTAGGGCCCCATGAGGTTGAGGGACGCCATCTTTGTGGGCAGTCGGGGTAGCATCTTTGTGGACTTTGTGGGCAGTCGGAGATTTTGTTGTTGTACCCCGTCAGTTCACCATGCTTTTAATTGGTTGCACATAACACACTGTTGCACACAACTGCGTGCATGCCTGGTTAGTCTGGGCTAAAAGTAATGTTCATACACATTGCTAATTGTTTGCTCCATCCCCAGGTGTCACGTTGATATAGTGTGCATGTCTCAGTACCTGCTCTCTAAAACTCGTGGGAAAAAACAGTCTCCACACATCATAGTTACTGGGTGAACATGTTACTAAATGGCCATATATTATATGCCAACGCTCGACAGCCTGCTGGGTGCAACAGTCTTTCTGTTCACGAGTGAGTGCGCACTCTAGCTGCGCTTCCACCATATCACAGTATCGATCACACACACTGAGGTCATTATTAGTGGTTAATCTGGTTAAAGCCCACCTCACTCAGTGGTTCCCAAATTGTTGGAGGTAATATATCCTCCCACTATGTCGTCCTTCACAACAATGTCTGGGCATAGTGCCCTGGACAGTGCATCTGCTAGCTGGTTTTCGCTGCCTGGGAATATGCTCCACTATGAAGTCGTAAGCTTGAAGAGATAATGCCCACCAGGTCAGCTTGCTGCATGCCTCGCGCATGGTGTGGAGCCAGACTAAGCAGCGGTTGTTGATGCAAAGCATGAAGCACTGGTTCTCCAAGTATGCAGGGTACTTCTTGATGGACCATACTACGGCCAAGCATTCAAGTTCATTGACATCGTACCTCTGCTCAGTTGGTCTGAAATTCGTACTAGCGTAGTCGATGAAGTGATGTTCGCCATTGTCACTGCACTAGTAGAGCACTGCACAGAGTCCTTCTTGGATGGCATCGGTCTTCTGGTAGAGGTATTTTGTGGCATCGTATCTCGCCAAAGTCGGACACACTCAGAAACGTGACTTGATTTGCTGGAAGTCGCTGTCAGTGGGGCCGTCCCATTGACAAGGCCGCTGGGTTGACAGCGGGTCGGTGAGTGGTACGGTGATGACAGCAAAGTCCTGGATGTCCTCCGTGAGCCAGTTTATTAGCCCAAAGAACTTCCGTATCTGCTTGCACGTACATCGTGGTGGATACTCATCAATCACCCACAGTTATTCAGGGTTGGGTTTGTGGCCTTTCTCGTCGACGACATGAAACAGAACACGATGCTGGTCTTTCCAAGGTGGCATTTGACAGTTGCGCACATGAGGCCACTAATGGCCAACCCTCGAGCACAAGTGGCAGGTGGTGTAAAAGTTTCTCCCAACTTACCGACCATATCACCACATCGTCCAGGTAGGCTTGTGTGAATTCGCAGATGAGGCCGACCAAAATTCTGACCATCATCGCCTGGAAGATGGCCAGTGCATACTTCAGTCTAAACAGCATGGCACAGAACTGAAAACGCCTGCTGTCGGGGGCCATGAAAGCTGTCTTGCCATGGTCCTCCAACTTGATGGGCACTTACTAATAGCCACTCTTAAGGTCAAGGAATTACATGACCTTGGCTTGCCTTAAGGAACTGAGGGCATTTTGACACTGATGTATGGTGGTAATGCACTATGTGTCACTTGGTTCACTGGCTGAAAATCTACACAAAACCCCCACATGCCATATTTTTTAGGTCCCAGTGTTGTGGCAGAATTGAAGTCGCTGTTTGTTTGTTCGATAATACAATCATTCAACATTTCTTGAATTTGATGTTTAATAATTCGCCTGTCTTGCACTAGTGGTATGGCTTGCTCAGCTACTGTTATTCGACTAAGGGAGTCGTGGCTGCAAACAAGTCTCGGCCCTCGTTAAGAAGCCATTGAAAAGCTGCATGGTGTTCGGGCGGTACATCGTTTTCAAAGTCCTCTAGTGAATAAGATGTTACTGTAACGGTTGGTCGCCAGTAAAGGTTATATACTGGGTGTCACTCATTTAGACAAAATTGGATGCGACGTGCCGCGGGTTCTACATTGGTATTTTATTTCTCAGTAAGCCACGGTATACCAAGGATAGCATCTTCCCTAATGCCCGGAGTAACTACTGCTGCGGTTATTGTTTCTAGGTCACTTATGCGAACGGTCAGTGTGGCTTGACCTAGTGTGGTTCTGGTGTGCTGATTTGTGGCTAAACGAATCATGTGAGCGGTTGGAGTGATATATGTAGGATGTACGAAACTAGGCTGTATGAAGTTATGTGAAACAGCTTTGTCTATTAATGCATGTCAATGATGACCATTAATAAACACTAAAATGCTAATTAAATATGAATGACTGATACAAAACTGGTTAATTAGTGCTTGCTGAGGTGTCAAGCCGGTAATGTTGTCTGGGACTGGGGTGACGGGAACATCCGGGTCCTTTGCCCCTGCTTCCCATTTCCCGCATTGCTGCTTGCATAATTGTTTGTTTGTTTGAGATGGACAAGGCATCTCTGGGTGTCGTTCTGGCATCTGGCTGGTGTCAGAGCATTGTCCCAGGTTGATCACACTGCTCCTGGCGTGCTCTTAATGTTGCCCAGCGGTGGGGGAATAGGTGGGGAAATTGTTCAAAGAAGGGTTGAGATGCCAGGAAATTTTGAGGTTTTCTGGGTTGAAAAACGTGAGGAATGACGAGGGAAATATATGCCACATGATAAAGCGACAATTAACACAAGTTGGCTGGGTGGTTATGGACTAAAAGAAGTTTTGAGAGGTGGTGAAAAACATTGTTTGGTGGTTTGTGGATTTGGATACCCGACTAGGTGCCAGACACCATCGGCAGGTGGTGACAATTGTGGCTGCTGGTCATGATCTCAGGGTACGGCAGACCGTTCTCATATATGTATGCAGTCTTTCGGAGAAATCTTGGATGACTCCCTCGCTCCTGATACTAACATGGAAAATACTGTAAGCCTGTTGAGGCTGACCCACAGGCCTTTAACTGTAAAATTTCTGAGTTGAGAATACTGGTTGTTAAGTAATTTACATGAAACTGGGTGAAGGCAGATTATAGCAGACCCCTACCTTGAAACCCCCCAAGGCAGGTCTTGAAATAAAAGACACGAAGTCTGAAAACTTGCATGTAATTACTCTTGAACAAAAACTCTTACAGACTCTGGTCTGTGGTCCGCCAGATAGGCAAAACTGTGTAATATAAGCATTTGTACATAAGAGTGAGTTATTGGTGCATTAAGCTTCCCTGGGCGATGCTATTCCCGAAGAAAAAGGGGCGGAATCTTTGGGTACAGAAAGAACAGGTTCCAGTATGCTACATTAGTCTATTGCTACTAAAGGTGATTGGCACGAAGATGTAAAGGCACCCGGAGCACAACGCAGTATGTAGCACGACACAGTATGTGCTGGCCCGTTGAGATGCTCGACAGCGACTGAATTTGGCGACCTTGCACTGCGTGAACTATGGTGGCAGGCGGCTCGCTCGCACTTCTTTATACTCGCTTGTGACTTGAAACTATTAAAAGACATAAACACTTGCATGCAAAATCGACAAAATAATTACTCAAATATTCCCTAAATTAAAAAAAATTACAATTTGAACTTGGATGACATGATATAATGGTAAAACAACTGGCATTAAAATACATGAATTTGAGAATTTAAAAATGAAAACCTCTGAACGTTTACACTCTTAGTGTGTCTTTCTTTATTTTTAAATACTTGCTTTGAAATTGCTCTGCAAATGATATATGCTGGGTCTGCCATTATAAACCCTCAATTGCCCTCTGTAAAAAGGCTGGAGGTTGTTCTGCACTGCTCTGCACTTTCTCACACACGCACTGCTCTAGTGTCGGTACTCGTGGTGCGCTGCATCTACACTAGTGCAGTTTGTGTTGTGGAGTCGGGGCGTGGAAAATGGTTTGGAGGCCAGGATTCTAATTTGCATCAGTTTTAAAGACTTGGTATAGGCTTCATTAATTTTTTAATAGATAT
This sequence comes from Clitarchus hookeri, assembly GCA_002778355.1. Classification (NCBI taxonomy): domain Eukaryota; kingdom Metazoa; phylum Arthropoda; class Insecta; order Phasmatodea; family Phasmatidae; genus Clitarchus; species Clitarchus hookeri. The sequence continues at coordinate 1,193,448 of NQII01000141.1, forward strand.
TTTTAGAGACTATAATGACCTTTGTTGCTATTTAAAAATCAGTACCTTTGACGTAAAAACAGACTTGTCTAAACATTAATATTATGTTCACAATGCATTCTTAGTAGACTATGCAATGTCTCGCCTATAATACTTAAATCAATTACACTCTTGAAGGAAATATTTCTCCCCATTTATGGTGAGTGAGTGAAAAGATTTGGGTGACTCTTAACAGCAACGTCTTGATAACCGATGAGGGTGATTTAGGTGTGTTTGGAGGGGGGCCAGAATGAAAGGGTGGGTGCAACAGGATATCTCAGAGAAAACCTGCCAACCAACTACACCATCTGGAACGATTCCCACTTGCGATAATCCAGATACCCAGCCGGGGATTGAGCCTGGTTCGCATTGGTGGGAGGCGAGCAGGCTAACTGCTTAGCCACCATTCCCCCCTCCACCACAACCTTTAAACCTCACCAATTTACGATAGCATGGTTAATTTATATTTTGACTTTTATGACTAACCAAAATTGAATTTTCTGAAATTCCGATAGATTGTTAAGAATGCCATTAACGATATTCAAGTGGAAATTAGAAACGACCAGTGCCTGAATTTATTAATTAAATATAATAATATATCACCATAGTCACACATGTATGACATATTTAATTGGTCTCTTGTTTCTAATATTTTTAATTTGAAACAAAGACAAATTTATGCAAAACTTAAACAAAATATTTCTCATGTGTCTTGACGTGAACCACACGTCCACGAACTCCTTGTGCCCACTCTGACTGCCGCAGTCACAACAACCACTCCAGTTACACTGTGCCGCACCAACCACATCATGCGAAGAGTGCATAGTATAGGTTGACAAGAACGGAACTTGCACTTTCTTGCCAACAAGAATAATGCAACTCAAGAAACAGCCGTACTCATTTATTACAAGAGGTAACTCTTTTAATAAATAGGTAGGTGATCTGAAACTGTGTGTATCCCAAAGTCACAGCCGTTGGGCGTTCTGGCAATTGGTAGTTGCGTCCTGCAGCTGGCGCGGTGATCTACAACGCAGCACACCATATATTGACGTCAAACTGGCTTGTAGGCCGAAGCTGAAGTTATAAGTGTCCCAACGTGTCATCCAGTAGTGTGCTGCATTTTTACAAACATATTAAACACAGTCACCGCATTCAAAACCAGCCAGGGGTGTATTTAACTGTATTAAGAGCAATCAAGCATGGCATTCCACAGCTCTTTGCACAGGTGGACTCGTCCATTCCTTCAGGAGACAGCCACCAGCAACACTGTCACCAGTGAAATGCAAATGTGTCATAGCAAGTGAAATGCAAAAACCTTTCACAAGAAAACATAATACTGCATTAATGTTAATTTATATAAGAGTAATAATTTTATCTAAAAGGCCTCCATCATTGTAACGTATCCTTTAGTGTGGTGACATTCCCTGTAAACTTCACAACTTCAACCGTAACGTACATTTGTTAGTAAATGGGGTGTCACTAATGTGTTTCATTTAATTTATACCATATAACCATCAATTAGTTAATGATGTTGACACATAATTACTGTTGCACAATTTATACCTTTTGATGAGACTGTAGGCCATCTCGTATACCTGAAATATACTATGAAATTGTGGGCGATGCTACAAAGGGTGTAGTAACCTACAATTAATCGACACACATTTAACTATGTAAAGCAGTTTATTCACTATGTTGGCTTACATGTGAACAATGCATGAAAATGGACCCAACACTTACGGCATGCTGGTGACCTTAGCTGGAAATAAACATCGTATTATGTTGATACGCGATAGTGTTTAACTCTCTGGTGAGAGGGTGGGTGGCTGTCCCCTTGGCACCTAAAATAAAATTAATGTTCCGATTAATTAATTTAATATAGCAGTGAAATGATTACAGCGTAAATGATGATACCAAGGGGCTCGCGGAGCGGATGACCAACACTGCCGGTCTGGTTCATACGCTGAGACGAACTGGCTGAGTGACCTCGATTTCCGTCACAAGTGAAGTGAACCGAAGTCAAACAGCAAACGATGAAACATAAGATGAACACTATGTGATATGATTGCAATGGTGACAAATCGTATAAATTAGATGAACACATTGGTGAAACCCCCGTTTATTAACAAATGTCTATTAAAATTGGAGTTGTGAAATTTATGGGGCTTGTCACCGCACTAAATGACATGTTACAAGAATTGAGGCCTTTATAGAGAATCTCCCTTTTAGAAAACATAATTGCTCTTATATAAATACATGTTATATACAATATTACTTTTCTCATAAAAAGTGTTTGAATTTCACTACCTGTGACGTGTCTGAATTTCACTGGTTACAGTTTTGTCTGGTGGCTGACTCCTGAAGGGATGGACGAGTCCACCTGTTCAAAGGGACGTGGAATGCCATGTTTGATTGCTCTTTATACAATAAAACACACCTCTGACTGTAGCTGTGAATGTGGTGACTTTGTTTAATGTGTTTGTAAAAATGCTGCACACTACCGGTGACACTTTGGGGCTCTTATCACTTCAGCTTTGGCCTACAAGCCAGTTCGACGCCACTAGGTGGTGTGTTGCGTCGTAGGTCGCTGCGCGAGTTGCAGGATGCAACGACCAATTGCCAACGCGCCCACTAGCTGTGGCTTTGGGGTAAACACAGTTTCGGATCACCTACCCATTTATTAAAATAGTTACCTCTTGTAATAAATGAGCAGGGCGGTCTCTTGAGTTGTGTAATCATTGTCGGCAAGAAGGTGCAATTTACATTATTGTCGACCTGCACTACTCATATGGTTGGTGAGGCCCAGTGTAGCTGGTGTAGTAGTTGTGACTGCTGTGATAAGAGTGGGACCAAGGAGCTCGTGGAGGCATGGTTCACGTCAGTGCATTAGTGGCACATAAAAAATCAGCCTGCTTTCATGTAACTTAATAATTTTGTTACCTAGCATAGAAAAAAATTTCATATTGCAAGCAGTGTTTCTATGTATAAGAAAACAAATTTTTACGATATCTGCAGGTTTCTAAATATCAGCTTCTAAATACCATGCTGCACAAAGCTGTTATAACTTCAGTTTAAGGTGCGCAGGGTGTACTGAACTACAATTGTGAAGCCATTGGAGGTTAAAAAAATTGGTTAGAGGATATGTAACTTATAATCTACAGTTTTTAGAATAATCATGATCACTGAGAATAAACATGTTAGTTCCTAGGGCATTATCATTGTACAATATTATGCTTTTGTTTTGAGTCAGAGGTTCGTTTCCTATTTTATCAGGTGATTGAATCAATTCAGAAACATGCATTTACTATAAGTTTGGTGAGCTTTGCAGCACTGGCCGGAGGCCTACATGTATTACTGTCTGCAACTTCAGGGATATGTGAAGAAGTCTCATTTATGTGTGTATAACAGTATTGTAATTTTTATTTCTTGGAGGTGAGCAATTACCGACACAAAATTCATCTTCCACTTTAATGGTAGGCACAGCTCCATAAATGAGTAAATATCCATCGGGATCTCGATACTGGTTCTCGATGTGTAATTTGCACATTGAGAGGTCTGTTTTTCTCAAACCCGAGAGCATAAGGTTCTGGGTAAATTCAATCAATTTCTGATACCTGCAACCGCAGAGGGCAATCTAGAATAATAAATATATCTCAACCCATTATTGCACATTGTCACAAAATCATCAAGATTATAAAAATGACATATAAAAAGCCATCATCAACATTATAGGGCCACAAAGGAATTCATAATTTAATATGCACTTATTTTTAATTAGAATATCAAAATTTGTTTTTTATCTTTATTAAATATAATATGAACATTAAGTAAGGTATTATCATATACAACTAACATTTGTGACATTAATAATGTGTGAATTATGTAAAAAAAAAAAATAGACTCCAGTTCAAAGTAGCAATTAAATTTGCAACCAGCTACTAACTTTTCTTCTTCAGGTGGTGTTTCTCCTTGCGGGATACGATAAAACCTGTATTGTAATGACAACGAATTACAGCCTACCACAGCACATTTCTTTTGCCATAAATATGGGGCAGAGATCTTCGACTTCGCAAATCAAATCATGTTACACTATCATCAGAAAACCGTTGGCATTTTCCATTCTTATAATAATATCATAATACGACTATTCCCGCACATATTTTGTAAACAGAGTACGAAACGTAGGCAAACAGTTAACCATTGCTATCGCCCCTGTCTAGCGAGTGAAGAAACCTCCAACGACGGGAAGAAAAAAATGTTGAACTATTGTTTATATTTGAGTAACCCCCCACCCACACACAACATCGAAAAACTTCAGGTAACCGAAATCACACAACACCATAAATGTAAAATACTGTTCAAATTTGAAAGTTAAGATATTCATGAACATTCTGAAATTTTCGTCAACAGTTCTAGCTTTGAAGACTGAACACCAGTTTTCAAGTTGTAAAGCATCGTTGAACAATGGAAATGCACTATGATACAAACTATTTGTCGCAAACTTGGAGCAGTTGAGTTTTAATTGTTGATAATGTTCTGACATACTGCTTGTTGTTCTTTTTAGGGATGCATCCAATATTTTGCTGCTAATAATTATATGATCTATTATAGATGAAATGGTAATCGTTTCTCTAATTACAAATTCAGTTAGAATCACCATACAATTATGCTGGAGTATTGCTAAATATTCTTGCGTGACCTCAGTTGAACCTATAGCATTTATATTTTCTTTAAGTCGCTACATAAAACCACTTTCTCCCCATTTCTGAATATTTTAAAAAGTAATTAGACCAAATTATATTTTTAAAAATATATTTATGGTAGTATTGGGGGTTTTATAAAAACAAATCATTACATACAAATTGTTATAAACATCGACAATCTCAGCAGCAGTAATCTCAAATATTTTTTCCATAGATAAACTCTCCAAACAGATATTTTTTTGAACTGTAAGTCATTTTTAACAAATATACAAGCTAGGCCACATTAAAATGTAGTTATACAAAAATAACTTCCAATACGATAGTTATTTGCTCATAATAAATCCTCTTCGCTACACCAATGTTCACAAATACATCAACATCAAACCTCAGAAAGTTCACTTGAAGATTACTTATCTAAATCCCTAGGTTTCCCCTGCTGCAGTTTATTGAAGTTTTCCCGCTGTTTTTGGTGTTGCTGCTGTTGCTGATTTAGATGTTTCTTCCGCTCAGGAACACAGACACTGTTAGTAAAAAATGTATTGTTACCTCATGCTGATAATTATTTACAGGCCCTACTGAATTAAACGCATTATTATTAGTAATACAAATTTTAGGGCCAATATTTCGTTTTTTGACTCATGATTACTGGCTATTACAATATCTGCTTGTGGCCTGGTTTCAGCATTAAAGCACTTCAGTATCTCCTCTGCGACCAATGTTTTCCTTTTGACATTTGTATTTAAGCCATTATGTGTTAATGCGTCCCTAGGTAAACTGAATACGTTAATAACAAGAGTCTTGATTTTTTTTCTTCGTTATATTCGAATTAATACATGCACATGGCAACAAATCANAATACGTTAATAACAAGAGTCTTGATTTTTTTTCTTCGTTATATTCGAATTAATACATGCACATGGCAACAAATCATGTCTTTGCAAAATATTTTACAGACTGCCACCCTTGCATGGCTAAGGGTAGAAATTTCTTTAGGTTTACAAGCATGTTAATAGGTTCACTTTGATACACATTTTTGCCGCATTTATAAACTACAACAAGATCCTTCTTTGTGAAATATTCACAGTTGCTCTTTGTGTTTTTGTCACTTCTGAAAATATGCTCCTGGTTACCATCCCACAGATATTTACCATTTACCTTTCTCTTTATACACTTTGCCCTAACTTATTTTGCCACATGTCTGCCTTGTCTAGCTGAGGATGAGTATTTTTTTATCTTCTTCAGAACTGCATTGTTTGGCTGGTGCCGGTTGAACATTTATTCGATTAGATTTCCGTTGCAGACACTCGGGTTTGGTTTTTGTTTTTTCCCACAAAGTGAAGATTTGTGCTGTACTTGGATACAGCTATCGTCTCCAACAATTTTAAAAGCAGAAAATCTCTATTGCAGGAACATCAATTTGTGCGTGACTATTAGGTCTTACTCCTTTTACCACAGCCAACCAGGGCTGGTTTCTCACAGTTGTCTTTGAAGATATAGGATTGCTTTCTTTCGGTTTTGTTTCTCCAATCTCCCTGGTATTTTATCAGTTCGGCCTGTAAAATGTTGATTATCTCTATAAGGGAAGCCATTGCTCCCAAAAGATTTTTTACCATATCGAACTTCGATGTTTAGTTGCTCGTAGTTTCAGCTACACTTTCACACATACTATTCTCACAATTTTGTAAGCTGCCTTTAGTCCAAATCAGGTATTTGGTCTTCTTTTACCTTGTTGCATTTATTAAAATGAAACCAGTGGTCGCATCCATCACATAAAGCACATTTCTAACTTTCTTCTTGCAGGTACCGCGCTTATCATTCAATGAGAAGTTTAATTTGTTGTTTCCCGAACACGAACTCTCACTACATTTGCTATCTTAATAGGCAACATTTTAGTCGGCTGGGATCGTAGACGAACCAATATTTTTGTAACTTTAATCTTGTTTACTATAAAAAATCTTTTATGAATTTTGTTACCAGAAGTTTATTAAAGTTCTGTTATATATGTTATTATATTTAATTATCGCAGCATTTCCTTATTTTTCAGAATATTTCAAACTATCGTTTTTCCAGAATTTTGATGTCGCTGTTTTCTTCGGAAATTGTGTGCAAACACACCATATGCTGTTTTAATAAAATACTTTATAAGGCGTGCTTGATTTTACTCAGCGGAATGAATTACATTTGTTCGAATAAGTTACTTAATTTATGGGAAAAAACATTTACACAATGTCAGCTAGAATTCGTCAGATTTCATAAACTTTACAAATCATTTTACTCTAGTCAGTCTTATGAGCAAAGTCTTTTTATATCCTCTACTTAAGTACACATTGTTACATTCTATAAGTAATTAAATACTGTATTTCTTTGTACAGTCAACTAGATGAAAATTGAATAAATTAGTAAATCTAATGGTTTGATAAAACATTATAACTTCGTTTCGTTCAACCATAAACAGTGTAGCTGGTGTGGTGTAATGATTTGCAGCTACACCGGGTTTTTCTATTCCGGTGGAAGTACACCAGTACAGTTGAAATAAACGACATTGTTATTTACAATTCTGTAGAGTTGGCGCCGTACTTTTTAATGAGTGTTTGCTTTGGTATGAGTTTAGTTAATGAAATATTCGCAGGCGCGAGTGAATGCTTACTCAATTTTTATTTAATTTATGTTAAATTTGCGTCATAATTTTTTGTTCCAATTTCAAAATGGACTCTGACCGAATTATACCACTTCCTTGCTTTTCTGCACGTTCACGTGAACTTACAGAAACACCTAGAATTGCCTAAGTTCGTAGTTCAATGGAGATATGTGTTTCCCCGCAAACAAGCAAGCAATTTACCTTAAAAGTATTTCCATTGGTTACAATTCGCTGCGTATCTTACATGAACGTGTGGCAAATGTGGAGTGTTGAGTTTATATTTCGTACTACGGCATTGTAATGTGTCAGTCTAATTTTACCATTAGCTTTAATTGAAATGAATGTATATTCGCCATTGCCTTTCACTAGTACTTTTCCACTCTTATCGTGAGGAATTGAAACAACCTTCATCTTACACTGGACAAACTATTCAGCAGACACATATTAATTTCGAATTTTTATTCCACTGTTCCAGCTAAATCTCCTCCGGACCAGGTGTTAATTTTGCTTCACCAATTTACTCCACTGTAGATATACCGGTTGAATGAAAAGATCATGGTGCAGTTAACCGGTGTAGCTACACCGGTTGTATGAAAATAAGGTTATGTGATGTTTATTTTCAGATGTAACTTAATTGCATTCTTTGTTCTTAACACCCATGAAGGCAAAATAAATAGAATAAGAAAATATAATTTGCGTAAAATCTTAATGTAATGGGGTACACGTTTGTGCACTAATCTATGATAATTTGCAGAAAACTAAACACCGTTACTGAGAATGATAATAAATAATCACGAAATTTTATCTTCTCAGGTGCAAGAGATACAAGTCCGTTTGTGTTGTTTGTGTTATGACCGGCAGTATTTTACTTTAATTTTCTGCGCTCAAGCTGCTTTGTGACCTTTGAGTTGTATTTCTTCGTAACACAACTCTACAGGGGCGTAGTCACGGCGCCCGTGAGTTAAACAGAAAAAAAAAAAAACGCACGGGTAAAAAAAAAATTGGTTGGGTGTTGCCGGTGCACGGGATGTGTGAAGGTGTGGAGGAGGGTTGATAGTGGGTTACAGTGTGTCGGCTGGTATCATGCAGATTGTGAAGTGATCAGAGAGGGTGAACTGGGGGCAGTATGAGTGGAGGTGTGAGGAATGTGTCGGGGAAAGGAAATAGTGGTGGTGCCAGAAAACAAACTAATGGTAGAAAAGGAAACCCAAATATATGGGGAATGTGGAAACTGGAATTGGGAACCTTGTAGAGGACGTGCCACTGACAAGGATGGAAGTGGTAAAGGAGAGGTGAAAAGGGGAGATGGTAGAATTGATGAGCAGGATTGAGAGGGTGGAGGATAAGGTCAGGAATGAGATGGGTAAGTGTAGCTTAGCAATAAGTGTAGAGAAGTTACGAGGAGGAGTTGGAAGGCATAAAGGGTGAGTTAGGCAAAATTCAAGCTAGTCTGCAGAAGGAAAAGCAGTGGAGAATGGAGGCAGAGATTGAGGTGGTAAAATTGAGGAGGAGGATAGTGGAGCAAGAGACAGTAGAAAGGAAAAAGGCAATAGGTGACACTAGGAAGCAAATAAGGATAGAGAAGTGGAAAATAGGATTTAGGGAACAGGCAGTGGTGTAAAGCAGGAAGTAATATGTTGAGGCTTGTAGGAGAGGAATTAGCAAAGACCAGCAAGTAGGAAAAATGAACAGTTCATGGCCGGAAGGGAAAAAGGAGGGCTGGTCAAATGGAAGGAAACAAGGGTGGTGCAGGAGGAGGCTGGTGGCAGGAATAAGGGAAGTGGTGAAGTAGATAAGGGGAGGCAGGTGGGGTGAAGGGGGACAGCAAGAAAGGGTTGTAGGTAAATGAACCAGAGGTGGTTTTCCTAGGCATCTCAATTGTAAAGGGGGTGGATTTGAGGAAATTAGGGTAATTATTAAGTTTAGGGGCTTTTCTTTTAAAAAAAATTCACTGAAAATGGTATATTTCCACTCTACTAATGAAGCAGAACACGAATATACGAGGGGCATTAACGTTCGACTAATTTTTTAATATGTGCCCACCTAACCTAACAGCACCTAACCACATGATGGGGTGAATGACTATTTTACATTTTTAAACTAACCTAGGTTTTTTGGGTTTTTAACTAACCTAGGATTGTAGTGTTTTTAACTAACCTAGGATTGTAGTGTTTTTAACTAACCTTGGATTTTAGGGTTATACACTAACATAGAATTGTGGGGTTTTAAACTAACCTAGGATTGTAGGGTTTTACACTAAACTACGAATGTAGGATTTTAGGGATTTAAAGAAACCGTAAAACACACCAAAAGAATATCAATTACACCTGATATAATTCCTCTGTCAACAGCTAATTCAACCTTACCTCACTCGACGAAACACAGTGTTCCACAAATCCGCCACATACGTGAATATAACGCACTGAATCACTAGTTTTCAGCTGAATATAACACAATGTAACGCTCATTTTCATCAAATATAATGCACAGAAGCACTCAATATTGCTTTCTCCGTTTCGAAATCCGTCGGATTGGGATGACAACTAGACCTGGCAAACACGCAATGGCAACTGATTTTTTTTAATTGACCGTTAAAATGCCCGTAATGACCTCTGTGGCCGCTAGGTAGCGTGGAATCAGCAATGCGCGGCCATTAATAATGGCGTAAACAAACCAAGCAAACTGCTAGTACTTTTCACAATTTTTTTCAATATGTTGTACTTATTGTAACATTACTCCCTCTTGAATATGAACAAGGTAAGCTGTGCAGAACCCATTAATGCAACTTTTGTTGGTCTGCGATAAATATTTAAACTCTTGAGTAAATTTAACTGTTTTTACAATTCCAAAATGGCCACATTCTACACGTGCCTTTACACATATCTCATTCGACAAATTATCAGGAATACACAACACCCATTGCTCTTCCCCTATTTCTTTTCTCCTAAATAGGATTCCATTTTGGATAACAAATAAGTCAGATATTACTTTCCTACAATTTCCTAACTTTATTTCCTCCAAAACTTGCATATTTTGCATCTCTAACTATTTTCTGGTTCAATTGACCTACCAATCCCTGGTATAATGCTACTTGTTTTTTAGATGCCCTGAGGAAAAAACTCTAAAAGTTCTATCCTCCCCCTTGCACCTGGATAATGCATCTGCTACAATTTGTGTTTTTCCTGGTACGTATTGTATATTCAGATCATATTCCTGTAAGGCCAAAATCCACCTAGTTATCCTTCCATGCAACAGTTTCCGTGACCCGATATGGCACAATGCCTTGTGGTCAGTTTGAACTTCGGTCGGTTTACCAAAAATGTAAGTTCTAAATTTCTATGTCGCAAAAACCAAACTAAACAATTCCTTTCCGGTTATGGTATAATTTAACTCTGCTGTGTTGAGAGCTCTGCTAGCAAAAACTGTTGGTTTCTGTTCATTATCCTCGTACTGGAAAAGTACTGCTCCTACAGCCTTATCTGAAGCATCACAAGCAATGTAAAATTTCTGATTTAACTTAGGGTGATGTAAGATAACAGCTGATACTAACTTTTCTTTCAATTTCTCTAAAGCTTACTGTTGCTCTATTCCCCAAACTCATGTTTTTCCTTTCTGCATTAATTCTCGTAATGGTGAACAAATTTCACTAAAATTTGCTATGTGCCTTCTGAAAAAAGTTAAAAAATCCTATGAATTGCTTAAGTTGTTTCCTATTTGAAGCTATTGGGTAATTTAAAATAGTCTTCATTTTTTCTGGATCAACTTTTATTCCCTGTGGAGTTACCACATTTCCTAAAAAAATAATTTTAACATGATAGTGCCTCTGGTAAAGGTGGTTTTCCAATAAATTTGATCACACTTGGTGGAAAACCTACACCGAGTATCACTCATTGCCGAAAGACTGTCTACGATGCAATTAAGCACTACGGTGAGGTAATCAGTGTATTTTTTTTATTAGCTTCCATGTCACAGAGACTATTGTGTAGAGAATCGTCATAAAATTACAAATGAGTCCTGGAAGGACAGCCATAAGTAAGTACAGACACTTAAATTGGGGTTACGGTGGCCCTTGGGGGTAACTTTAGCCCAGGTATCAGGAAGTAATATTTACTTTTGTAATCATCACAAAAGAATATTTTTGTTCTTCTGCTGCTTTCTGATAAACATCAAAACAGAATAAAGAACATTTGTTTCCAACAGTAAATAAGCTTTCTTAAAATTTGGGTAAATTACCCTTAAGAACGAGATTAATGCAAAGAAGGCAAGGATAGAAGGAAAATTGCAAATGAGATTGGAGAATTAGAAGGAAGAGAAGAGATTAAGAGAATTGCACACACACGCGCATGCACACACACAGGTTTATATGTTTTCTGGTTATTTTTTAAACTACTTGCCCTTGGACTGAAGGAAAGGTAGCTTTATTAATTTACTGTGGTTCAGCATTTATAAGTAAATGAAATTAATTAAAGTTTAATTGAAAACATTTCACAACACATAATATTGAAAGCAAAATTTTAAATAGTAATGTGAATAAATGCAACCAGTCATAACAACTGTTACTACAGCCAGTTCACATGCCTGCAGCAAGTTCAAGATGTTTGATATTGTATTATGTAATTCAGAACCAGGCTGATTTTACACTTGTAAGAGAGGAACTATTTGTTTGGAGCCACAGCAAGCATATATAATGTATGCAACAACAGTTTTCGCTTCTTATAAACCTTCATCTGTCATGCTATTTAGTTACATTCGTAACTAATACCATCATTATGTATAGGTCTATTTCATTGACTTGAGTTTTTTTACAGTGACATCGAGCTACTCAACGTGCAAGTCAAGTCTATGTGATTTTAAGTTATAAACAACAAATATTTGCACCTAACAATTACATTTTGTGTCTTGCAAATCAATAATTTTACGTTAATAAACCGCTAAAGTTGCGCCTGAATGAAAATAATAACTCGGCTACATGCCGCAACACTTGTTTGACGTTTTCGGCTGTGATAAAATCGGGTGGGTGTTTTATTCGTGACTTCAGCCATTTTGCTTCCCAGCGAAGTGCTTCCTCTTTACCGCCACGCTGGGCAGACATCAACAGGTACAGTCCCAGCATGACACAAGTACGTACAACCATAGGACGCACTGTACTTAAACATGAAAAGAACTTTGTTTGACTCCTGGCACGCCACACCTTCAGCAGAAATATGCATAACGGTAAACTTGTGATTAATTTTCTCATCTAATTACTGTTTTAAAAAACATGTGTTAAAAAACTACTACTATAAGATACCAAAAACTTTAAATGTGAACTTCTTGTCCGCTCACCCAGCGAGGAGACGGCATGCTGAAGACCAGCTTGTCGGCTACCCTTCCACTCCATCCCTCTAACAGTTATCTTGTTTCTTCAATCAGCATCGCGACAGACATTACCATTCCTAACGTAGTCATTCACTCGTCTGCGAGAGGGAAAAAGTAGCGCTGTGAATCACTCACCCTGGCAAAGAATTATTCTTATTGGTAGAAACTAGTCCCAAACGTTTTTCTCGGTAAACTGCTACTATAAGAGGGGGAGGAAGTTATAAGGGGCGGGCGTTATACCCATGTACATAGGTACACATTTACATTTATGATGCAAATTCAATTTTAATTAAAAAATTTTATATATAAACAGCTTATGAGAGAATTTTTAGATGGAGTGTACCAAAATTATATTATAATTCCGAGCAACTGAATGAAGCACGTTTTTGACAAGCATGCCTGGCCGGGCCATGGGGATGTGACCAGCATGCAACAGTGCAACATTTGTTGCCCTTCTAACAAATGTGCTCACAATTTTTCTCATTAACATAATTGATTTTGAAAGTGGTCCTTATACTCTTGGCTTTATCTTGTACTTTCTTTTTTAAATATTTTGAATTGTCAGTGTAAAACAAATTTTGCTGAAAATATATGTTTAACACTAAAACCAAACTTGATCTTATTGTTTATAGCAAACATAGTAAGAATGAAGCTGTTAGTACCTGTCCCATCATTTCTTCAGAGGCTACCAAACTTCAGTACTTCAAGCTTAGGAATATCTCGTAAAACACAAGAACCTTCAAAAGCTCGGTTTATCAAGTATGGTGTGCTTGGATCTGTGCTGTGCACCTCAACTGTTTATTATCTACAGCTGACTGCTCAAGAAAAGAGGTCACTGCACACCACCTTGAGTGGTGTCAAGAGATTTCTAAGGTACTATCTGTATGTTCGAGCTACAGAGACATACGTGTGCTAGGGTTGGTTTTCAGTATATTGCTTTTTTCCTTGAATTTTTTTGCGTCATGTTATATTCAATAGAAATAACAAACATATGCATTGCTTATATATCTTGAAATGTTTAATTTCTCATTCATTTATAAACAGTGCAAGGCATAGCATGTATTTTAATGTAGGTAGTCCTAAACATGGTCCCAAAAGTTTAATTTGGAATAAGGGTTTTAAATAATTTTTTATTCTTTTATGGTTAAAACAGAAAGTAGGCTGATGGTTTTATTAATAATTATTAACATAATCACTATCTGTTGAAAAAATTTTATTTATTAAATTTTTTTATTACAGTAATCTGGATTAAACTTTGGTTGAATTACTTTCCATCGTGATATGTGATAATTGTGCTATTCATGCTTTCCAGGTCTGTGAGGATTGGACTCACGATATCTCTTGACTATTGGTGGTCTTTGCGAGGCTTAGATGATGCAGAGTCTGAAGAGGCAGCACATCCAATACATCAGAGGGCTGCCGACAGGATTCTTGATGGTTGCCTCAAGAATGGAGGTCTGTACATCAAGTTGGGTCAGGGACTTGTTTCCATGAATCACATCTTACCACCAGAATACTTGAACACTTTGAAGGTATGTGAAACACTCTCACTGTAGTTTTTTGCCTAGAATTAATTTTGAAAACATATCCTAACACACAAATTTCATAAAAAATGTTATATACAGTAAAACCCATTTTTTACACTCCCTGATTTTATACTTTCCTGTATTTTGCACCTAATTTTTTGGGTTGCATTTATTGTTTTTACAGTATAAATTTCCCTCTTTCTACACTTTACCCTTTTTCCAATATTTTCTTCTGGTCCCTCAAAAGGTTTAAAAACGGGGTTTCACTGTGTAAGTGGAATAAAAATTTTGTTATTATTCATGGTTAGTTTTTATCCAAATTGTAATTGAGGAAAGTTTTGTATAATCNAAGTGGAATAAAAATTTTGTTATTATTCATGGTTAGTTTTTATCCAAATTGTAATTGAGGAAAGTTTTGTATAATCTTCACAAAACTTTATTACAGTACATACTTTGTTTCATAATCTTCATGCATTGTCTGCCTGCAAAATTTAAAAAATTCTAAGTGCATAAATTTTGTGCATTTATTTACTTGCAGGCCCTTCAAGATCAGTGTTTGATTCGTGGAAGCAGTGAAGTGGCACAATTATTTATGGAAGATTTTGGTAAATCACATGCAGAAATATTTCCTTATTTCAACGAGGAGCCGATAGCTGCTGCTAGCTTAGCTCAGGTATTTAATAACCGATTGGTCAGAGACTTCTTTGTTTTGAAACGTGTACACTGTTAAAACATACAGACAAACAAAAATTGTAATAAAAGGTTACATTCACATGAAACCATTCCATTTCATAAGAAATAAGAGCTTTTTGTGTAAAGTAGGTGTATCAAAAGGAACATTAATGCAAGAATGTGAATGTATCTAGTGTACAAAAGAGACTTTGCACTTCAAAATAGATCATTGGTTTATTTTATCAAAACAATGGATTACAGAATTATGAAGCTTGATATCTATTAAGATTGCATATTTGAGGAGATTATGAGTTATTAACAATCTAAAATTTAAATAGGAGCCCAAGCATTCAAAGGTTGGTATATGTAAGTGCACTTTTAATTAGATAAGATACATGGATGACACATTTCTAGATTTAAAATTTACAGATTGTGTAAAAAAAAAGTGAAAATCACTTGTTAGCAAGTTGACAAAAGTATGAATTTTTTAAAAAGATTTTAATGTGTTTAGCTTTTCTTTGAAGGCCCCTACTTTTTTTAAATCATGAAGACCAAAAATAATTTTATGATTTATTGAATGCCTTCTTTGCTAACACTGGCTGAACATTGTAACATTCCATGTCAAGGATTGACGAATGGCAGTTACAACTCGATTAGCTCAATAGGAGAAACATGAAACTCTAAAAAGGCACCAATGAAAATAAAGTAAAGTTCTGTTTATTTGTTCCTGTACTTTTATTTATCAATGACGTGAAATAGTTCACATACAATCAGATATGCCGCGTACGAACATGTTTCATCGACAAAACATGCAAAGAGCTGTGCCGCAGTGGTTTATTGATTATTCACATCTTGAAAGCTGGCATCGCCACAGGAACTAGCGACCTCCCACACTGGCTNTATTGATTATTCACATCTTGAAAGCTGGCATCGCCACAGGAACTAGCGACCTCCCACACTGGCTGAGAAATAAACAAACAGGTTAAAGTTGCCGGTGTGGGGGCTATTTGCCACGCCCGACGCGGCCTCGGCGAGTGCTGGTTGTCTTCCGCTAGTTATTGACTGCTGATTGTCTACTGCTGTTATCAACTGCTGGCTGGCGATATGCACATGGAGTATTTGTCGCTGGTGGCCACCCCCACTCCTCACTTCAGGATGCCACCAACCATGACCAAATAAGGGCATGGCATGTGTCGCCACGTCATATCGAACTGCGTAGCCCTCTGAACTGCGTCGTCGGTAAAAGATAATTCAAAGCTTCCAGAACAAAAAATTTCTACGCAGTCTGAAAAGCTTCTATTCTACTAATGCTGACGCTAATAAAAACTACGATTTCTGAAATGGCAAACGAGTGTCCAATAAACGAACTACCATGATAAACAAACTCCCACTACTTTAATTTCAAATCCCAATATTTTACAAAGCCCCTCTAAATGAAAGAAAATGAACCGAGGCTAGAACCTTGATAATTAATAACATTGCGTCATTACAACATCTACACCCCTAGACCATTATGAGTGAAGTGTGATGGCCAGTGGCATAGTCAGAGGGGAGGCCCCCTCCCCTCCTCAAAAGTAGAGAAGTGTTTTATCGTTATATAATTTTAACCGCATTCAACAATAATTAAATGCTTTTAATCATTGCATAAAGCCACATAATTTTCCTCACTTTTATGATTCATATAATTGAGACTAGAATAATTGCAGTGCTCAATGATCACGTTGGTTGCTGGTTGGACTGTCATGTACCTGCGCGCTGTCCCTTGCCACACAGATAAATGTAGTCATTGCTAGTATTGGGTATAGCGGAGCCATGGAAACTGCCAGGTTTGGCCTATAACATTGTAACGTTCGGCACTAGTTACTGCAGATGTAACGTTGCCACGGCTTGCTCAAAGGTGGAACACAAGACTCAGTACAATTGACGCCGATTGATTAAGAAATAAGTTCCATGTTCCAGATTAGTTGTTATATACTTTATTTGACATTTAAGTTTCACAGTTCACATACGAAGTTCCAGTATGCAGAGTACGAACCTTCACAATTAACCATTCCAGTGCAGAAAACAGCGCCACAGTTCTTTACAGATTATTGATGTCTCAAAACTGTACCAAAGGAATTTAAATGCTGCTACCTCCCACACCGGCTGAGAAATAAACATAAAGTCTAGTTGCCGATGTGGGGGTTATCGTCCCGGCCGACGCGACTTAAACGAGCATTCTTGACGGAACTGAAGGGTGACTGCCCTCACCGCCGACTGACTCTGAAGTGACTTCTTCCGACGACTGAAGAAACTGCTCGAAGGGCGACAGACAGACGCGTCTTTGTGTGCTGCCTCTCATCCCCCTCTCCGGAGATAAGGGCCTAGCCACACACACTCTCAACATGTTATCGACACTGCTCCGTCAACATAAACGAACTTCTCGTACAACAGTTTGTACGACGCAGTCTGAAAGTATCTAAATAATGCTGACGCTTAACAAAAAACTGAAAACTACTATGTTCAAAACGAAATGACAACCGGACTCCTGATAAACGTAAATAGCAAACGTCCGCCCGATAACCTACAATAGCACACGTCTGCCGGATAGCCAAACTATCCCGGGAAACAAGCCACCACGGCTTTAATTTTGATTACCCGATAAAATTATTATGAAGCTTTCCAAAGCTTAAGAAAAATGAACGAAAAATGAAACACGTGTCCCGAAAATTAATATTACTGCGTCATTACAACATATACTAGTCTCGTTCGCAAGTGTGCTGTGAAGGCTTTCCTCTTCACTTCTTACTATGGTCGCTGCAACGTCATTGTTGTGCTGTATGTAATTATCATGGAGTATTTTTTTTTTGTAAATGATTGTGTTGGGCTGAACACACCATTAGTAGTAATATGTGTGACAATAAGGAAAGACAATAATTAGTTTTCATATTTTAGTAAATTACCAAAGCTATAAGAAAGAGAAGATGGTGTTACTAATGCGGTAGAAGCAAGTTTTTTATAAAGTTTTTTTGTGTGTGTAAAGTGTAGGTGCAGTTTTTAAACTGTGATAATATTTACACATTATTATTTATTGCCAATGCACATTTTTAAGAATGTACTAAAACTGGTTGAACGTAACTCTGGAATCCAGGAATGCTTATTCTATCTAGTAAGCAATTAAAATATCTGCGTGCTTCTAGGTTACCTACTACGCAATGTAATAATATCAACAAAAATCATCAAATAGGACAATGGAGATTGCTGCCTAACAAAGTGAGTCAATAATTGACACAATGCGAAAAAGGCGAGTTGTCTTTTTCTGCCACATCACAAGATTGCCAGAAACCAGGCTAATGAAACGGCTATTCAATTACTTTTGGAAAAATAAAACCAAAATTAATTGGTTCAAAGAAGTCCAGGATGATTTAGGAGAGTTGTATAACAATGCAACAAATTGAAAACAGAGGAGAGAAGAAGATTCTGAGGAACAGAGACACAAGGCTTAAACTTAAAACATTTGAACGAAAACAATACACCATAACTGACCAAAAATGGGCTGCCATGTTGGAAAGAATGAAAAAGTTTTGGGAGCAGAAGAGGAAACTGAAAGCAAAATCTTTAGCTAATACCCTGAAGACTTAAGTGTATATGGACTGATTCAAGTGCTCCAATGTGGGCGTAAAATATGTGGAAGAAAAAAAAAATATATTTCAACACTAAAAAAATTAGTTTGAGTGCGAAATAGCTGATCAATGTTTCATTGTTCATTTTACGTTACCTTTATTAGTGATCCCCTCCCCCCTGCCCACACAGACACACCCCACCCCCTACAATACCCACACAAAATGGAAAGTAAACAATTGCAGATGATTTTTGAATTTGTTCTTTGAGAATTTGCATGCTTCTCTAATTGTATTCGTTCTACATTGTAGGCCCTAAACATTTATTTTCCTTATATGGTCAGTTGGCTAGTTTGCTCGTCTACATATCACATTCTCTAATGGATTACTTTAGGATGCTTTTGGCAAAATTATTGTTTGTATGTTTTAACATTTGGAAAGTTCAGTGAACAACTTGATCATGTTCATGTAGTTGAGTTTTAAGTAATAAAAATTATGACATGTTCCAGGAAATCGTAAATATTTTCTTCTCCAGATTTGTTTATATTTTGCTCTTGAAATTAAGTACTGTGAGCATTTTAATTTCTGTCAGAATTATTACTATAAGTTTGTTTATTATTGTTACTATTATTATTATTTAACAGTAATTTTAAAAAGGGTACATGATATACTGATCTTATGAATGCTCCATTTACTATTGTTTTTATTTTGAAGTTGATTTACAAGTTATTTTTAAATGTCCTACATTAAACATTTGCATCATTTTAAATAAAATCGTGTTTAATAATAGATGGATTAAGTTTTTCTGGCAAATGATTATGAGCAATCATCTAGTCTGTTAATTTATTAGTCATTATACTACGGACAAAATTTGATGGTCTTGCTGCTCAAAGAACTTGTTTCTTCTACTTATTTATTTGGCGAGCTGTTAAAATTTTTTAGACAATTTTCTCTTTGCGTTTAGCAAGTAACAATGCTTTTTTTAAGACTTATTTTCTGTTTCCTTGAGTTTACTGGAATGAGACCTAGAAGACTGGGTTAATACTTTGCTTATTTTTTAATCATTCATTATTCCGAGTCAATTTCACATGCATATAGAAAAATATTTTTTTTGAGATTTACGAAAAATTTTGTTTGTAACAGTGCTGAGGTAACATGTGACAGAACTCATGTCTACTGTGCATAAAGGCTTGACCGGTTTTACATGTGAAGATCGCTTCGTGTTTTTATTACTAATGGTAGTCCGTTGCACACAAAAGCTGCTTCAATATTCTTAGGGTGAAAACATGTGTGTGCTGATACTTCAACGTATGCTGTGTAAAATGCTTATTGAACGTAACTATGGTATGTTAAGGCAGCAGTTCGCCTAGGCTGCCAAATGGTGCGCAGAGCTTCAGCAGAAAACATTTTATTCAAAAATTCTTTAACCTGCCTAAAGGATGTCTGCTCTCGAACAGCTTTAAGAAACTTTACATACATACGTGTACACAGTCTTTAGTTCCTCCATGTTTTTCTGATGCATATTTTTATTTGAGAGAAAATGACCAACCGATATATTCAGAGTCAGTTTTAGGTATGAATATAATGGTACATAATCTTTAAAGTGGTATATATAGAGACTTATGCTATACCTTTAATGTCTTGTTATATCATGAAGTTGTATTTTTGCCACTGAAAATACAATTGAGGCATGTTGCCGATGGAATGACTGCACAACAGTACTACAGTGCATTGAGTGTAGAGATGATGAAACAATTAATGCGCTTGCCGGGGTCGCTCTTAGTGCTTCCACGCTTCTGTCTTTCAGACATGCAAAATACCTTTAGCCAGGCGGACACCTTAAGGTTTGAGTGCAAACTTCTTCCAGGGAATATAGGTGACCGCCATGGCAGAGACAGTCAAATGTTGGTCAGTTATGAGTCTGACATGCTAGATTAATGAAGAAGTCCACATAATAAAATATTCATATTAATATCTTTTTCTTTAAGATGTAACTTTAGCTTGTAAGCCAAGATAACCAGAGTGGCAATGGCTGAGAAAGAGTTAGACCAAATGAAATTAACTTGACTCAGCATGCATTTACTTAGCCACAGTAATTTTCCACTCCATAGATTATGAAAAAATTTAGAAAAAACACATGTTTAAATAACACTATGATAAAAGAATTTAAAAAATGATGCAAAACATTTATTTCTTCTGTTTTGATTGACTGGTAATATGTTGAGACAGTCTGTGACATGTGCAACATGCGAAATTTTGGCAACACTTCCTATTACCATAGGCATCGTTGGAGAGCAGTTTCACAAAACGAGGAGACGAAAAACATATTTCAAAAACTGCGCAAGTGAAGATAATTGTATTGGGTTCATCATGGGCTCCCGTTATCTGTAAATAGCAGTTTCATAAAGTTAAATAAAGTATCATTGATAGAGAACTTTGCAAAACCAGATGAATACTGCTTATTAATCATGGTAGGTAACAGACAGGGTAACTAAAGAATATTTTTCAGGAAGTAAATTTGCTAACTACAATAGCTGTTGTTTTTCAGCTTTAAATATTGCTAATTACATTTTGTTATCTTCAATTATTTATTTTCCAACGAAGAATGCAGACTCTTTATGTTTTTAACTAACGGTTTGTCCTAGGTGCGCGCGGTAAGCGGGCGGCGTGAGCGGTCTAGCGACAAACGGGTGGCAAGCGAGCGAGTGTCGTGCCCTATGTGCAGCAGGCGATAGATGCGAGAGCGCAAAAGTGAGTGAGTGGAGAGATTTCGACGGCTCTTAACATAGAGGTCTTGAGAGCCGATGAGGGTGAAATGAGGTGAATATGGAGCAGCGCCGGAATGCAAGGGTGGGAGAAAAGGGAGATCCCAGAGAAAACCAGCCGACCAGCTGCATCGTCCGGCACAATTCCCACATGTAAAAATCCGGGAGCAACCCCACCGGGAATCGTACCTCGAACACTGTTTACCTAGGTGGGAGGCGAGTAGTCTAACCATTACACCACTGTGGCCCCGCGAGAGCACAAGGCAATCGGTTCTCTACATTGGGAGTTAAATACCACTTGCAGAAAGTGTAATTATTATTTTGCAAAACGCAAACATAAAAGTGAAAATGTTATGAGGAAAAGGCATTGCTTGCATGATAGTTATAAAGATCGCGTTGAGATTGGTGTATTCCATCATCTTTATGAGCAGCTTCGTGACGATCCGGATTGGTTCAGTTAGTATGTAAGAATAATGACACCACAAAAATTTGACTACATTGTAAATACAATACACAATTGATTTCCACACTGTAACTATGGGGTAAGTAGTTTCAAATTTTAAAATACAAAAATGATTGAATATAACAAAATAAAAGTAAAAGACACATTTACTTTGTAAAGCTGTAATAATGTATGCTTTATGTTCATCTAAGTTCCAGGTTTTGTTATTCACAATAACATAACGGCAGAAAACATTGTGCCTCGTATACGACAAAAAGATCATTAAGAAAATAAAATATCAACTTCAACAAAGAAATGCATCGGGTCCTTGGTACAAACAAATGGCACAAAAATAATAAAACTTATTTAGTAAGAGACCCTCAAACAAATAGAGAAGAAGCGTTACTTGTATATTTAACATCAATAAGAAGACGTGACTTGTGGTTGTTCGTTAATAAATCTTTTGTTTCCTTTATTATTTCACTTTGTTTCACAACAATAACAAACAGAATGTCTTCAACAAATGATTATTTGGAAAGTGAATAACTGATAACACAATAAATTGGTTAAAGTCATTATTAAAACTTGAACCATCAACCTAATGTTCTTGAAGAATCCTTCATAACACAAAATTAAACTTCTTTTGTCAGAAAAGAAAAAGAGATAATTAATATAGATGATTAATCATCTTGCAATTACAACATAATTTAATTTGTTTAATTAAACTTTGGTCAAAACAACGTCAAAGTAAATTGACTGCTCGCAGTTTAGAATTATTAAAAGAGTTGCCCCAAACAAAAGGTAAATTAAACATTTTAATTACAATCAGCATATATTTTGAAAGACCATAATTTTTAATGTCTACAACAAAAGTTACTTGTGGACCTCTGAAATTAGCACTCACACCAGATCCATAGTGCTTGCCGCCCACTCGCTGCTCGCTTCTTAAACAAACTGACTTTTCATCCTAGAAATGTTATGAACTATTTAAGGAAAATGCTGGTATATGTGTTATATGAATTATAAAGTATAATAGGTTTCGACAACTTTTGCAATTTGTGGACTTTGTCCCCTCCGAACCGAAATCCTGGCTACGCCACTGGTGATAGCAGGTAATGCACTGTAGCAGCTGCCATTGTGTGACTTAACCCCTTGCTCTCCTCCCTCCAGAAGGCAGCATCTTGCCATGTAAAGAGCCTGGGTATTACTGGCAGCTGTGCACAGCATTCTGGTCCTTTGATATTGCAGGTGGCTTTGTTGCCAGTTGCAGACCAGGTTATTAGCAAACTTAACTTCAACTTTTGGTGGGAGGATATACAGTACAAGGCTGAAAGAAGAAAGTAAGCAGGCCTTTAAACGTGTTCAATAAATCATTTACCAAGTATGCAATGCCAAAGTGTTGATGGCACTACCACATTCAAACATTAGTGCAGATTGTCAGTATTTGTGCTTCTGTTTATTTCACTTTCACATTGTTAAAATGTAGCACTGTGTATAGTTACACGTAATTGTTTTGATTTACTTAGGAAAATTTGCACTTTTATAGAATATTATAATATTGTGGGTTTTTTTCTTTTTAGGTGTTCCAAGCCAAAACTGCAGAAGGTGATGAAGTTGCAGTGAAAGTACAGTATATAGACCTACAGGATAGGTTTGTTGGAGACATTTCCACTGTAAAACTGCTCTTGAAGATGGTTGGTTGGATGCATCCGAAGTTTGGTTTTGAATGGGTCATAGATGTACGTGTTTCCAAATTAGCAAAGGATTTATTCTTTTGAATTTCTGATAGATTGCTCACTACCATTAAATCATAATTGTTAGGAAAATGTTAAAATTAATCTTAAAATATTAACATTTAACTTATTGAATGTCACAGGTCTTTGTGACCTAGGTGCAATGAAAACTGAATGTAGCCTGGCAAGTAAATTTTTAAAATGCAACCAACTCCCAATTTTCCGGGGTAATGATTGGTTAAGGGTTCATGGATAATCAGTTTCACCGTTTAAGGGATTGGAGGGGGGGTGCGTTAATTTTAGGCCTACATACTGTACACTAAGTTTATGTAAACAAACAATATAGTCACACAAGAATTCAATTTTTTGACAGCCAGTGTGTGGCAACGTCATATGATATTAACATCATCACATAAACAAAATTCTGTATCAGCTGATGCATGAACGATTGTAATAAAATTTCACGTTTACTATGTTGACAGTCTACATTAGCACAACAGACATCGGAGAAATATGCAGGCAGGAAGATCGTAGACAAAGTGTATGCTGTTATTAGTCTAACAAATTAAACTTTGTTCTAGAATAATGTGTTTAAAATAATAATGCATTTAAAAGAAATGCACCATCGTATACAATAGTTTAGCTTTGTTTATGTCTCCATCATAGGCTGTAGCTAGTGCTTGCTGCTAACGTTGCCACATGCATGCTTCATGTTAATTGAAGATGTCGGACATCTATCGCAGAGTATTTTTCAAATATTTCTACATTAATTTGATGTAATATATTTCAAACCCTAATTGTTTTGAGCCCACACTAGATGAAAAATTATTTTTTAAAAGGATGTGCTAGATACACTAGTACGACACAGCAGCAAAATAATAGGCGACTGTGCTGCCATTTGTCGGCCAGTGCGCGCATCTCGCGTTGGAAACCTATGAAATTACACTTTTTCATGTGTAAAGTGCAAATATGCGAACAAATTCTCAGAGTTTTAAATTTTCCGCGAGCTCTATAAATATTCTAATATAACCTATTTCCATGAGAAGCAATTCTGCTTGCTAATAATTTGGATTCGACCTGCAATCGCCAAGTGTTTCTAAAGCCGGCTCGCCATTTTATATTTTTTTGTGTTGACTCCCCTCTCACTACAGCAACAAAGCGTAAATAAATTTTATTTATTTATTAAAACTACACGTGACGTGTTGTTTGCGTAGGAATCATTCTCACTGCAAATAATATTTATGGTAATGTGATATTTTGTCATCCAGTCGTACTCGGTGCCACAATTAATTTATAAATAGTCCCTGCATGTACGAACGACTGCAAACTACAAGATCTTGCCATTTTGATGAGCGGACGCCAGTTTTAATCGTGAAATACTTTATTACTATGAATGAAATTGTGCTATCTGACAATTTCCCTGAATTCCTAATACTTCTAAAACTTTTGTAAAGATAGTACCCGAACACTTTTAATATTCAAATGAATCAGTACCGCATCACTCAACTGCAGCTAGGCAATTAACAGTGTGCACATGGTTTATTAATAGAAGCTGCGCGCGACTGGAGGCAGCTGTTCAATACTTGACTTTGAACTGGTGGCTCCACGGTTAAGTTGCCCCTGGTAAATCAGGAGTTGACTGTATAGTGTTTTAGGAATGTGCGCAGTTTCACACCACCTGCTGGACTGTGGTCCGGAACTATGTTGATTGCTACATCTGTTGACATCACATGACCACATTCTTGACCACTGCATTGAAAAATATGTCTGCATGTGTATGTATCATTTCTGTACAACAATGGTGGTTGCTTTTGTAGGGAGAGTAACATCGCTTATCCAACAAAATCCCTTAAAAAAATCCAAAAAATGTGTTTAAACTAGTGCTGAGCTGATACCGATATTAAAAGCCAGCCGGTATTCACAGTATTGGAACCAACTAAAGCAATATATATATATATTTTTTTTTTTACTGATACTGAACCACAATTATTTCTTAATTTTTATGTCCCCATTTGTGATGGACAAATTATATTTAAAATATTTCATTTTTGGCTTTGTTTAGAATACAATAATTTTTGTTCTTCATGCATCTATTTGGCGAGCCAGTATTTAAATAAAAGTAACACATATCCTACAAAACACTCTATGCAATCTCTTATGCAACCAATCAGACACCTACATAAAAAATTTCATGGGATGCAGATATTTATGAACAGTATGTTGGCTAATCTGATGAAATACGTACATGCTAATGTTTGTTTATTTATACGTGGAAAAAATTGTTTTTTTTGTGAGAAAATGTTTGCATATTTACATTTCCAATTTCAGTTTTCAAGCCAAGCACAAATCTTGGCATAAATAATTGGAAATTGGAAATGTACAGCAAAGTCCATTTAACTGACACTTCATCTGTCACAAGTTTGTTTTGCACTGACTCCTGTGGTTGCAGATACCTATTTATGATTGGCAGTCATAACATGCAGTATAAGAAAAAAAAAATCATTCAATCATCCTCATGTTGTTACTGTGAGCAGATGGCTATCTCATACTGTTATGTTGTGTTGTAGCAGGCACCATAAGCAATTGTGTACTGACTTTTATACTTTTATTTCTTACTGTTATTGTAGTATGGCCTTTATTTGAGCACCACCTTGAAAGATGTGGTCTTTTGCAATACAAGTAATTGAATACAAGTAATTGCCAAAAACACATACATATTGGATGCTGTAGACTGCCCATCTTTTGTTTGCCAACACAAAAGTATTTTTAAAAGACATGAAACACCCCCTCCATGCTCTTCTTGAAGTCTGTGGTTCTGTATCAGGTTCTGGCATTGAGTACTCCAGACTATGAGGCTCTCCTGAACCAAAAATATTGATTTACTCCACTTTTGTCCAGATGCAGGGAAAAAAAAAATCCCAATTTCCCTTCCTTCTCATTCTACCATGTAAATTTTTTTAATGGCAGCCCCTTTGTGGCTATCCAAGCTAGGAATGTTGGTTTGTTCCTGTTGCATCATTAAAAAAAAAGCTTAAATAACAAATTACAGTACTGTATAATGTTTTATTTGTAATACCGCACAAAGTTTCTGTCTTGCTTTTTGCCCTAATAACCTTCACATGTTAAAAAAAACTGTATCTGGATATGATAGTGAAATTAATTTATTTGCTCACCGATTGTGTGAGTGATTGATTGATTAAGTGAGTGAGTGCATGAGTCCGTGAGTGGGTGAGTGTGAGAGAAAGTGCATGAGTGGGTGAGTGTGAGAGAGAGTGTGTGTGAGTGGGTGAGAGTGAGAGAGTGTGTGTGTGAGTGAGTGCATGATTGAGTGAGAGTGAGTGAGTGACATCGTCCAGCACAATTCCCATTTGTGAAAATCCGGAGTGACCCGACCGGGGATTGAACCCAGTTCACCTTGGTAGGAGGCAAGCAGTCTAACCGCTCAGCCACTGCGGCCGATTTCAATGTTAAATATATTGTTACTCTCATTTAGATTTCAACCTTGTTTTACCATACCCATCCTGAAATTAGATGAAAATGGTATTTTCTGAAACCATGCAATAATTGTTGTACATATTTCTGCCAGAGATATTATTGTAACTTTTCTGAAACCTGCCAGCTCGTCATTCTCTCCCACTCTGTTACTACTACTATTTCCATTAGGGTACCATAAACTAAAAATAGCTCATTTGCTTAGTCCCTGTAACCCACCCAGCAATTACTTACTTTCTATTGTATTGCTGCTTTCTGTGCTAATGTAAAACAATACAGTTCTTGCCACAGCTAGCTTTGGATGCGAATTTGTTTTTAGTGTATTTTTGAACTTCATACCAACAAAAACTTTGACACACACATTTTTGTTTATTTATATATATATATATATATATATAT